>CM023537.1:41268078-41712232 GCA_013350335.1 Chimonanthus salicifolius | reverse complement strand
AATGCTTGTGGCTTGTTTTCAACATAAATTAGTTACTTGTTGATGTAGATTGCTAATTCATATTGATCCAATGATGAGCGGTGCATCTCCAGCACCTTCTATTTCCGTTATTTACTATTTCCGTGTGTTTTATTTTTAGCTAGGTAGTTTTGGTAATTATTGTTTTATTTTATTTAGTAAGATGAAACTCTATAAAGCCCTTTAGCCTTCCGTGAGCATGAGATACGGTTGAATAATAATAAAAAGTTTGAGATTTTCACAATACCATTGAATGACGCTATTGATTTGGCTGAGGCCCTTTTTGGCGTGAGGCTACCATCCTTCCTTCTTCTTCTCAAGTACTTCTCTTCTCTTCTTCTATCTCTCTTGTTCTCTCTTTTCTTCCTTCCCTCGTTTTGCCAGAACGTTTCTTTAGACCATCTTACCCAACTCGTACTAAAATCCTCTTCTTGCAATCGCCAAACCCTTTCCCTAGCCATTCCCTATTTTGCCGCCCTTCCTTACTACCCTTTCATACAGCCGCAACCCCTCTTTGACTTCCCACCTTTCCGCCATCACCCCTTCGTGTTTGCGTTGCCTATCCTTCTATCCTTTTGCTGTCCATCGTCCCTTCCTTCCTTTATTTCCTTATTTAAACCATGAGCTTATTTAAGACTATGGCCATTTATAAAAATCACGTGTGACCCATTTCGTCAAATCATTCCACCCTTTTACTAATTTTTCATGTATTTATTTACATCAGATTTTGGAGATGTTTATGCATGATTATTTGTGATAAATATTATATTATTAATTGCTTATTAATTGATATTTAATTTCAGCCTATTTTAGCTTTAGGGTGCATTATTTTCATCCCTTTTAATCTTTAGAGACATTTAGGCATTTAGATCACCCTATCAGTTGACCTCCATCAAATAGTTTCTTTTTCCCTTGGTAAGTTTAGTATTTTTTTATGAGGACAAATGCCTACACATGACGTCAAGATTCTAAGAAACAAAAGCAGCCAACTCTACTAGTAGAAGAGTAGAATAACTAGACATCAGAAAGAGGATAAAACCCAGCACCCAAGGACCAATAAGAACAATCTCATGGAAAAGAGTCTACATAACTATGCTACAAAAGTTCATCCCAAAGCAGCTCTTTTGAGGGAGAAGATTTCCGTGGGATGCACTAAAGAGTCCTTCCTATTTACGGCCCCTGAACTGCCCTCTATTTACTATACCCATCACCTGAACCACAAACATGATGAGTTATTAAAGCTCTTGTTGTTTCTCTTACCCAAACGACCATTAGAGCCTATGATGCGGAACATTTTGGGCATCTGATTTAATCATATTTTATTTTTATTTATTTGTTGATGTATTTTTTTAGTTTATTTGAGGGTATTTTAGTCATTTTGTAACTAGGGGTATTTCGGTCATTGTCATAGTGGGTTTATTATAAATAATGTAATCCTCATTGAGGAGGACAATGACAATCGAATGAAAAAAATTTCCTTCCATGCGACGGTTGTGTTGGAGAGAATCCATGAGACTTTGGTGAGAAACCCGAAGACACGTCGAGAAGTCAAGAACGACACGACGAGAAGCCAAGGGAAGGTGAAAGCTTATTCCTCTATTCCAGGTACACTCTTCTATCTCTTATCTCTCTTATCTCTCTTTCTTCTCCCTTTCTCTTTTCCTCTTTGTTTGAAACCATTGCCCTCATCCAATCTTGGCCTCTACACTGTTACCGCCCCTTTCTTTAACCCAATATTGCTACCGCTATCATCCCTGGAAACTGACAAAGGGTCACTAGCACCAACAATTAGTCCCAAATGTTGGACATAACATGGAGAAGGAAAGATAAGGGGCAAGACATGCAAAAATATACCAAATGAGATGAATGCATGCAAACAAGAGATAGAGTAAGCTAGGGAGAAACACAAATGCCTATGACTTCCTAAGATGGAGAACCGTTGAGTCCAAGGGTTTGGTCATGATATCCGCCAATTGGTTTTCTATCCCAACGTGTCAACTCAATGGTCTTCTCTTCCACTAGCTTTCTGATAACATGATGCCTTATGTCAATGTGCTTTGTTCTTGATGTTGAACCAGATTCTTGGAGATATTGATTGCACTGGTATTATCACAGAAAAGAGTCATGGATTCTTGCCTAATGCCATAATCTATCAACATCTGCTTCATCCAAATCAATTGAGTGCAACAACTTGCAGCTGCAATGTACTTTGCTTCAGTTGTAGAGAGATAAACTGATGATTGCTTTCGGCTATGCCAAGTCACTAAGCATTTCCAATGTAGAATTATCCTCTACTTGTGGATTTTGTCATCAATGTTTCATGCCCAATCTGCATCTGTGTATCCGGCATCTTGGATGAAGTGTTATATGGAACCAAATCCCATACATGGTAGTACCTGCCGCATTTGATTATCCTCTTGACTGCTTTAATATGTGACTCCTTGGGATTAGCTTGAAATCTGCACAAGCACCACACTAAAGAGATGTCAGGTCTACTAGAATGAGGTATAGAAGACTTCCAACATGCTTTGATAGAGGTTAGGATCAACATCCTTTCCATTTCCATCCTTAAACAATTTGACTGATGTGCTCTGTGGGTAGCTATATGCTTACATACTTCAAGTCCGAACCTCTTCACAAGTCTTTTGCATATTTGTTTGAGAAATAAACAACCCATCCTTATGTTATTTGATTTGGAGACCAAGAAGTTGTTCATTCTCCAACCATACTCATTTCAAATTCCGATTTCATTAGCTTGGAGAAATCCATAGCATCCTTTTCACAAGTAGATCTAAAAACTATGTCATCTACATAGATTTGACCAATAGAATGGATCTCTTGGTCTTTCGGACAAACAAGGTTTTGTCCACACTTTCTCTTTCAAAATCATGGTCAAGCAAAAATTGAGTTAGCCTTTCATACCATGCTCTTGGTGCTTGCTTGAGACCATATAAGGCATTCTTGAGCTTATACACATGATCCGAAAACTTAGGATCAATAAAGTCTTTGGGTTGTTCCACATAAACTTCTTCATTTAAGAATCCATTCAAGAAGGCACTCTTAACATCCATTTGGTACAACTTGAACTTTAGGAAGCAGCAATAGAAAACATTATCCTAGTGGATTCCAATCTAGCCACGAGGCAAAGTCTCATCAAAATCAACTCCTTCAATTTGGTTTACCCTTGGGCTACTAATCTTGCTTTGTTCCTCACAATGCTGCCATCTCATCCATTTTGTTCTTATAATCCATTTGGTTCCATTACATGAGTTTCCTTGGCCTAGGAACCAAATTCCAAACTTCATTCCTTGTGAATTGTCCATGTTCTTGCTGCATAGCATTAACCCATCCTCATCACAATGGCTTTTTCAAATTTCTTGGTTCTATTTTGAGAGGTGAAAACATGCTAGTTGGCTAAATTTTTCATTTGCCTTCTTGTTCTTACACTAGTTGTAGGTTCTCCTATGATTTGGGCTATAGGATGATTTTTTACATTTTTGAGAGGTTTAGGTGTAGGAGGTGGTTCTGAGGCTTCTTCTTGGACTTCTGTAGATGGGGTCAAGGGAACTACTTCTTCATCATTTTGTCCTTTCTAGGAGTAAGGACATGATCATCCACTACAACATTCATTGTTTCTTGAATTGCCCCTGTTTGCAAATTCTTTACTCTATAAGCACGGCTAGTGTTAGAGTAACCTAGGAAGATACCTTCATCACTCTTGGACTCAAATTTCCCAAGTATCTCTATCTGTAAGTATATGACATTTACTTCCAAAAACTTTGATATATTTAGAGTTAGGCTTTCTACCAGTCCATAGTCATAAGCAGTTTTGTTTAACCCCTCTCTCAAATAACACGATTAATGATAAACATGCAGTGTTTAACACTTTTGGCCCAAGAGTTTTGCAAAACATTTTTGCTTTTAAGAAGTGTGGTGGCCATCTCTTGAAGACTCTATTTTTCCTTTTAGTTACTCCATTTTGCTGTGGAGTTTTGGGAGCAGAATATTCATGATGATTTCATGTTTTTTACAAAATTATCAAAGAATTGATTTTCAAATTCTCTACCTGATTAGTCCTTATTCTATGAATGGTAGATTCTTTGGCATTCATGACGTGTTTAGCAATTATTTGAATTCATGGAGTGCACTCAGATTTCTCTCTTAGGAAGGCCACCCATGTGTATCTAGTGTATCATCAACCATCACCATGAAATAATCTTGCCTCCACCACTCAAGTGTTTAGTGGTCCAACTAAATCCATATGTATCAACTCTAGAGGCCTAGAGGTGGCAATCATATTCTTATTTTTGTGAGCTGCTCTAATTTGTTTGCCTTCAAGCAATCACCACATATGTTTTTCTCATTTCGATTTACTTTTGGCAACCTTTAATGTGATCACTCAATTTGCACAATTCTCTAAAATTTACATGTCCAAGTCTTTGGTGCCAAAGTTCAGCCTCACTAATTTTGGACATAAGGCAAGAGTGTTTAATGGGAGTGGAAGCACTATCTAAAACATAACAATCATCTGAAGTAAGAATGCCATTCAAAATAACTTTACCTTCTTTTGAGTAAACTTTACAATCATTTTTTTCCGCAAGGTAACTTCTTGATCTTTAGAACACAACTGAGATATACTAAGCAAGTTATGTTTAAGACTGTCAACAAGAAAAACATCATTAATCACAGTTGATGATGACAAATTCAAATTACCTTTCCCAATAATATTTGTCATATTGCCATCACCAAATACAACTGAGCCACCATTGAAATTGACCAAATCCGACATGTATGAGCTATTCAGTCATTGTCGAGAGCATCCACTATTCAAATACCATTTGGATTGCCTTTCAACATTCAAGGTCGTATGAATCATGAGGCTTTTTGTCTTAGAAACCCATTCATGAGGGAGAAGCATTCAAGGCCTTTTGATAAACTTTTTGGCCAATTTGAGTATACCTTCCCATTTATGGTTTTGAGTTTTGGGTTCCCCAATTCCTTAAGAATATTTTTCATTTTTGATTCAAAGCATCATAGCTTGAGTTTTCACTTCCATTGCCTTTCATGATTTCCAAATTTGGAATGAGTGACTAGGAATGTTTTCTCATATGACTTTTTTCTAAGAAGACACTCAAATCTAATGTCCAAATTTTCCACAATAATGCACTTTTGTTTGAGAATGGAGGATTTACTTTGGACAATAATAGGATTTCTAGGTTTGTTTCATATTCCTCGTTATAACCAAGCTTAGATTTATCCTTATACTTCTTCCCGAATTTAGGAGTTTTTCTAATTTCTCCCTACCTTGAGTAATATTTGTCTTGAAATTGAGTTGTGTGATGTTTCAACTTTTCCAAATCTGAGCTCAAATCAAGATTTTATCTTCAAGGCATCTCTTCATTTCCAAGAGGTTGTTGAGTTCACTTGAGTTTAATCTTCCTTGAAGAGATTATTCATTTTCTCTTGACTTTAATATTTCATCATGTGAATTTTTTAATTTTGTTGAGAGTCCTCTTTCTCAGAATTTTCAATTTCAAGTTGGGTTGAGTTTGGCATTCTCATTTCTAAGTTTATGAATCTTCTTAGCCAATCCATACTCTCAAGGTACAAGCATTGTACAATTCAAGAAGGTCATCAGTGTTGTCCTCATCCTCTATTCATTACTAATTCACTTGGCTCAGATTTTATGGAAGTAACAAGAATATTAAAGGTTTACTTCCACAATGATTCTCCAAGTTTGAAGCAGACTCAGATTCTTCGAAGCTGCCCGAGTGGACTTTAATTCTTCTTTATACGAGTCCACCTTTCTTGATCGCAAGTAAGAGTACCTGTCATAGAATTCAAAGGGCAAGGGTATCTACAAGATAACAAGTATCTAGACAAGATGTGGTGTTTGGATCTTCCATAGAAATAGTTTCCAAAATTCACTTTGGATGGAAGTCCAAACATCATCATCATAAGATGCCAAAATTTTCTCTATTTTTGCTTTCAAGATACCAATATAGAGTGCACAAATAGAAGAAAATGGTATATGAATTTTTGGGCATCCGTAGGTAGTTCTAGCACAAGATCAACTCGGATGGTTAAATCCTTGTAAAGAGCACGAGGCTCTGATCCAATTGAAGTCCCGGAGTGTTAAGTCCGATTGTCAGAGAGAGAGAGAGAGAGAGAGAGAGAGAGAGATAGAAGAGAAGAGGGGGGGGGGGGGGGGGGGGGGGGGGGAGAGAATAGAGCAATCTCAAAATTCTTGACCCTTTAAAAATTTCTGATTAACACTCAACAAAGTTGAATGACAAAGTTAATGAAAATGTGTTGTGTGAACAAGAGACGTGCAAATTTAAATTAACAATCACACACATTCAAACAAACATGTAGACACCGATATATAGTGGTTTGGTTTGATAAACCTACATCCACTGTTGGAGTCAGCCACCCACTCTTGGGTTATCCCAAATCACTAAGTGCGGAATTACGCCATCACTAATAGTGTAGGAATTTCACCTACACAATCCTAGTTTGAAAGGTTCGACCAACCCCTCTCTACGTCCTTATCCTTTATTTTTTATAGTCGTTTGATCCAATGATCTAGTCCACTTTACAAATGATGTTTAAAAATGAAAAACACAAAGAAACACTTGCCTTTGAAGCTCAACCTTGATGAAGTTGTGTTTCTTGAAGAGCTCTCCCAAAGATCTTATTGATGATGAAGACGTACCTTTTGTATGGAGCAAACACAAGATAGGGAGAGGGTTCCTAGGATTTGAAGATGTGGAAATGTGAATCCTAGATCTAGATTACTTCTTCTCTCTTTACTCTCAATCAACAATGTGATTGGATCTCTAAGTGATTTGCCAAGTATGAGGTTTTGAGAGTGAGGGAGAGATGAGAGTCAGAGTTTTTCCAGATTTTTCCAACTCAAAAATGAAAAGCTTTCTTTCCCTCGACAAATTTCAGAGCTTAAATAGAGAGCTCAATATGCTTGGCATGGGCGATTGATCGTCCTCATGATCGATTGCACTTTCAAATTTTACCGTTGTAAAGTGACCGTTGCGCATTAAATGTATTTTTAACGAATAGAAAACGGTCACACACGATTGATTGTGCCACACGATTGATCGTCCGTGTTTCTGGCGATTGATTGCGGGTTGGCGAATGTATCGACCTGAAACTAACTTGTTTTGACAGTGTTGACTCTTATCTAGACCAATCACATTCACCTGAAACTAACCTGTTTTGACAGTGTCAAGTCTTATCTAGACCCAGGGTGAATGGTCATGCGCCCGATGTGTTTCTGCCCTGTCTCGACGATTGGTCGTGCGACGATTGATCATGCTCTATACCAACAATGGCCATACCTTGATCAGCTGTCTCTAGAGTGGGGACGAGGGAGTATAATCGTCCAAATGCTACCGGAGCAGATGGTCGTCCTCGCTGAATCTGAGGTCGGGACATGTGAGATTGTGCCGGTCTGCTAGGCGGACGATGGAAAGTCTGCGCCTGGGATGTCTGGTGAAGCTGTGGACAATGCCTTTTTATGTGACCTGCCTGTCCACACTGGAAACATGTGAAAGTTTTCTCCACCTCCTTTCCTCTCTAGTCTCCTTTCTTTGGAACTTTCAATCTCCACTTGACACTTGGCATTGTAGGAGAGATTGTGTTTCTTGGACTTGTTGGAGTGGTTTGGCCTGTTTAAGCTTGGGCTTGGCCTTAATAGGCTTGATTGGGCCACATGGTGTTATTGGGCTATGACTTGGAAAATGGATGGGCTTATTAGACGGCGTCCATTTATGAGTTCCTTGATCAAATGGGACATGTAAGGCAATGCAATTTCGTTTGCATGATCCAATTCCACTGAAGAAGAATCCAACTGTGACCAACATGCTTGATAGGCTGGATGTCTGCATCAGCGCTCCACATAGGTGGGCTAACGAAGGGTGCAGCATAAGGGGGAGTGCGGAGGACCCTTTTATAATAATTTTTATGGGACTTTCTTGAAAATAGTCAATGATCACCACATGTGCCCACATGGATGGGTGGGTTTGAAAGGCCTTGGCTTGTGTACGATGCCTATAAAATTTCATCTTAATTGGATATAAGGGAAGCCATTTTTTTAAAGCTCTCCAAATTTCACATTTATCTAATGGTGGAAGTTCATGAGGGTAGGTGGGTGTGAAAGGGGAATCAAATCCATTAGGTTTGCTATGGGCCCCACAAGCCAAATAAGTTTGCATGAAATTTGGTGCAAACTTTGGATTGTGGGCTATATTGGAATATAGAGGATCCATTCCCCCCCTTACATCCACCTATCCCTTGTGAATTGCACCTGTATCCGTTTTGACACCAATTTGACATTGATTTGACTTGATAAGTTTCCACTCATTTTTGTGCTACCTATGTTGTTTCTCATCATTGGATTGTATTCTGATTTCTTTCCTTATCCTCAAGATTTCCTCCCCATCCTCCTTGGAATATCCATGCTTAAAAAGATCCATCATACCACAATTGAGGGAGTTATATCAGGTACACCCATGCCAACTGAACTCCTATCTGTTCCACTACTTGCAATTGTTTTTACCACATTTAAACCTTTGAATCTGTCATTTGTGCTATTTCCGGCATTGTTTCCAACAATACTTTCTACATCCTATGTGATGCAGGGTTGGCTAGAAATTCTAAATTAATATCTATGCAAATCTACGATGACTTGACCTAGGCTAATCTAAAATGATGATATGAACACATGTATGCAATAAAACTGAGATTATTAACTAGACCACAATAAGCAATTAAAGGCAAATCAACATGTCCAAACACATCCACCATTATAAACATTCATTTGAGATTCCAAATCACAGTTAATACTTTTGAAGTCCTAATTCTGACCTTAAAGATGCTCAATGAATCGGCCCCATGAAGATGTAACAGTTCGTTCAGTCAATATTGATAACCATGCATATTTTGAATTAATATGTGGCTGAATTAATGCCATTCAGATGTTACACTGCTGTTTGAAGGGCTATTGGCCGGAGAAAGACTAAATAGATAGATTTGGGACACAAGGAACAATGGGACAGCGCTGTCCCAAGTATTTTATAGGTGGTTTAGATTTAAAATGTGGTTGATTGGGGCTGTTTTGGGAGAATTATGAGTGTAGGGACTATGGGATTGGTTGGAAGGTTGTTGTTATGGGAATAGATGATGGGTATGGGTCAAGATAGCTTTGAGAATCAAGGAGAAGGGTTGTAGTGACTATTTAGATCCAAGGAAAAGGGGCAACAAGGTTGGGAAAACTCTTTAGGGGTAGCGGCAAGGGTGAAGTGAGGCTAAGATGATGACGGCAGCTGGGGGATGACTTTTAGGTGGTTATGATAGAAAACAAAGAGGGAAAGAGAAGGAAAGAGAAGAAAATAGAAGAGAAGAGAGAAGATTAGATTGTTCTTACCACAGAGTGTAGAGAGGAGGAAGAAGATAGAGAAGTGCTCCAATGTTGGCTTCACACCAAACCCTCAAGGGGAATTCACACACCATGTGCATAGGCTAAGCTTTGAAAATTTTATTTCATTCATTTTCTATTTCCATCGTGTATTACAACTCCCTCTTTACAAGACCCTTTAACGAAAATACAACAAGGGCCCGGCGGCTACTTGTTGTTTCCTAATGCCCTAGGGCAACTAATGAGATTAAAAGACAAAATTGCCCCCATTAGAATAAATTCAAAAAGACAACTTGCCCTCATATATAAAAAAAAACACAAACTAAAAAAGACAAGGCTAAGTAAAAAAATAATGTCAAGGTCCAATAAAATCAAATCCAAATAAAAAAATGCTCCCGCATCACTACGTTGTCGTTCCTTCCAAGCCATGATCTTGCAGATAGAGCCCCTATCTCAATCCCTAACATTGTCGCTGAGAATCAGCTCTGCCTGGGTAGAAAGGCTCAAAGTTTGAATGAGTGGTTACCTTTCTTAAGTTGTCCCATTAGACTATTTGCGGCCCTTGACTTGATGGACTCTAGCCCATACCCCCACCTCATGAGGGTTATTAATTAGCCACTTCAGTCCAACTCACTTGTATGAGCTTCCTTATTGTGCGGAGAACAACAACATTTTCTTGTTTCAATTTCCATTTTTTAAATCTTATTTTTTTTCACAAACCTACCATCTACATTATCCTCCTTGCTGGAGTCTACCAATCCTACCTCCCAATCTCCTTTTGCCATGTCATCTCCTTCCTCCTTTCACGACATGCTACCTTCTCCCCACCTTCATGAATGCCACATGTCTCCTCTTCCTGCGAAAGTCTCTTCATGTTCTCCGCCGGGAGGACACTCTTTCTATTGACAATAATCCCAATTTTGGCCGTGGAGAAGAAGCCCTTTTACTTGTCTCACCATTTTTGTTCAAAGAGACCTTCTCTTGTTTGAACCATGAATAGTTCACTGCCAATGCACAAAACAACCTTCTGTTGGATTTGTTTAGGTATCTTCGTCTCCACCAAAAATGTTAAAACTTAGCAATCTTCGCTTCTCAAATTCTGATTATCTACTTCCACCAATTTTCCCAATCTGTTACCGAAGACCTTTATCAATTTCTCATTCCATCCCTAAAGAGGAAACCAAAACAATGAATCTATACCATTCTGGTGTATAGATAGTAGTGAGGTCACCATTTTCCTTAGACTTCGCCAAGGTCTGGAGGGAAAAGAGAAGAATAAAAAAATGTTTTTAATGAACCAAACCGTTTTAAGGACCGGACTTCCTTAGTGGTTCAGGTCCAATTGGGTCAAACTGCATGGTTCAGTTTCGTTTTTAAAACACCAGCTATAAGATTAAGAAAGACAGAAATGAGTGACTGTTATATGAGAGAGAGGGGGAGAGGACCTATCAGAGATTGAGGGTAGAGATGAGAGAGAGAGAGAGAGAGAGAGGACATAAAAGAGGAGAGGGAGGTGGTTCTATTTGTGAAGTGGGTTGTTGGACTTGACGGTTCTAGTTCGACGGGTTATCCAGCCTGGTTTTTAAGCCATTTATTAGTGTTACTTGTCTAGGCTAGATTGTGATCGAGTACTCAAATAATGTAAGGTGGGCCATGATAAGAAATTCAAAGTTATCCTTTTGACATGAATTTGATTTTTATTCTTGAGGATAGAATTTCTATAACTGGAGAACATTATGCCGTCTTTAGTCTTTTGCCAGATGGTCGACTCCATATAACATAACATATTTCTCGATTAAGTTGTCCCCAACACAATCCAACGGCTATAGGATTCTCTCCCTAAGTTCTTAGGATGTGATGGAACCCTTCTATTTTCCCTAAGGATAAAGGATTATATGAAATTGCATAATCATGTGCTTTGACCCATTAGTCATCGATGCCTTGCATCCATTGTTATAATATTTGCATGGCAAACAATAATTGTAGTTAACTATGAATTTCTTCACCATATTTCAAAATGGAAGTAACCCCTGTAGAGCCCCGGGCCCTGATGGATTCAATGGCCACTTCTTTCAAGAATTCTGGGATATTGTTGGTAAGGATGTCACCTATGCTATTCAAAATTGCCTCAAGTCTTCCCAACTTCTCAATCAGGTGAAAGCTTCTTTCATTTCCCTTAACCCTAAGAGTGACGGTGCGAATCGACCGGGTATGTTTTGCCCTATTGCTTTGTCCAATGAAGTGTATAAGATGATCTCTCTCATACTTGTCAACAGGTTAAAAGCCTTCATGCCAACACTTGTCAGCCTGAACCAGTCTGCATTCATTCCGGGGAGGGAAATTTCCAACAATATCATGCTCGCCCATTATCTTATTCATGGCATTCATTGGAATAAGGGCCCACCAAAAATGTGCATTAAGCTTGACCTGAGGAAGGCCTTGGACAGCATCAGATGGGAGTGCGTCTACCACATCTTATGCCAAATGAACTTCAATTCAAAGTAGATAGAGTGGATCTGTATTTGCATTGATTCTCCCTCCTTCTCCGTGTTGATCAATGGGGGCATGCCTCATGGGTGCTTCCAGAGTAGCAGAGGGCTTAGGCAGGGAGACCCAATTTCCCCATTCCTCTTCTGTTTGGTGATGGAATCTTGTCTTCTGCCATTGATAGTGAGGTTGCTATGGGTAGTATCTAGTGCCTCTTTACCTCTGGGGATTGCACTATCTCTCATCTCCTATTCGCCGACGACCTTCTCATCTTCTGTTCTGTTGACATTGATTCCGCTACCCATCTCCGGCAGCTGCTTTTGGACTTTAAAGCTTTCTTGGGGTTGGCATTTAACCTGGCAAAGAGCCACATTATCTTATCTGATTCGGTGAATAATCGTGCTGAAATTCAGAATATATTTGGTGTGGATGAGGCTAAGTTACCCATCTCCTACCTCGGTCTTCCACTGTTCTCGGGTAGAATTCATAGATCTGATTGTGACAGTCTTATCTCCAAGATCAGGAACAAGATTTGCAGCTGGGCTGGGGCTACTCTCTCCTTTGCCGGTAGGATTGAGTTATTGAAATCCACTATCAATAGCTCTCACATTTGTTGGGCAAATGCATTCCTTCTGCCCTAGCAGTGTATCGAGATGGTGGAGAAGATTATGAGAAGCTTTTTATGGGGCTCTGCTGGTTCGAGGAAACTGCATTCTGTTGTCTGGTCAAGAATTTGCACTCCTAAATCCAAAAGTGGGCTGGATTAAGAAGTATTCTCAATATCAATTTGGCCTGCCTTATGACGCACTTTTGTTGCAACGTTTTGGACAAGGACAATCTCTGGCATAATTGGTTAAAGCAGAAATATTTGAGGAACTCCTCCATTTGGCGTGTCAAACTGAAGCATGACTCTTCCAGAGCCTGGAGATCAATCCCTTCGGTCCGTGACCTTGTCAAAAAGCACTCCGTTTATGTGATTGGTAATGTTCTTGCCACCAGTTTTTGGTTTGATCCCTGGATCAGACCTGGCCTTATCCTATTTGATCTGTATGGTGGTCGGCCTATTCCTGATCTTGGTCTTGGGACAGATATCTCGGTCAGTGCTTTCATTAGCAATGGCAATTGGGTGCTCCTGACTCCTTCTACGTCGACTCTCTCCGCCATTTGGGGTTTGGTGTCTGGGATCTCCCCACTGTCACTCCAATCAACGACGAGGTGTGTTGGACTACTAGTGACAATGGACAGTTCTCCATTGCCTCTGCTGCTATTCATGCGACTTACAGGGATTTGGAGGAACCTGCTTGGGTGAAAGCTATCTGGTTTCCTGGGTGTATAAATCGGCACTCCAGCCTCTCTTGGTTCTTCTTCAACAATGCACTCAAAACTAAGTTACTGCTCTACAACCTTGGCATTATCAGTGACCTGCATTGTGAGCTCTTGTCGCTCGAATGTGGAATCTCATCACCACCTGTTGCATTGTAGTTTCTCTTTGGAAATCTGGCACTCCTTATGCGTAAATTCCAGCATCAACCTATGACTGGCGACATTATGGAGGACTACTCTGCCCTCACCCAGAACTGTTAGGGATGTCTCGAGGTTCTTGCTGCCAAACTCACCCTCCCTGCTGTGATCTGGTACCTGTTGAATGAAAGGAACACCTGTATTTTCAAGAAGACTACTAGCGTCCCTGGTAGACTGAGCCTCAGCATCCTTAATGATATCAGACTGCGTCTCTACTTCTTGTTGTCCAACACTGATCTTCAGAACTTTAGGAACGAATTTGCAGCTTCCCAATCTGCCTCCTGCGCTTCCTGTCCCTCCTAAGCCGCCGGATCAGATTGCTACTCATATGGTTGACATTTGCTCTCTTGTCATCACCAAATTCAACTGTGATGGTAGTACCTTTTGGGTGCCAGATACACTTGCACTGGTTCTGGAATCACTGGGCTCTATGCGACTCCCCTGATTCATCAGGATGTTCCCCTTGCCTTGCTGCTTTTCAGTCAACGGACACTGCTTACTCTTCTCTTCTGTTGTGCAATATCGATGATGAGATGGCTAAATCTATCAATTGTTCTCACACCAATCTGTGTCTCATACCAGCCATCTCAAAGCTATTAACTCCCTTCTCTCCAAATTTTGTTTGGATAAGGTATCTACCTCCAGCTACAAGGATTCCTGTGCTACTGAGCTCTCGAATCTGCTGTTGGCTGGTAACTATGATGGAATTTTCACCTCTCCGTAATGTCAATCCCAGGCTTTGACATTCTGGGTCTGGTCCTTTTGCTTTTCTTTCTGGCATGCCTAGTGGGCTTGTGTTACTTTCTTGAGCTGCTCTATTTTTTTGTTGTTGTTCTTGGGCTTACTCTGTTTGGCCCAGGAATTATGTTCTCCTGCCTGGCTCGGTCTGTGGGGTATCTTGTATATTTTGGGTTTTCCCCCCTTTGAATGAATAACTAACCTATCATTGAAAAAAAAATTGATTTGTTTTCAGGCACAACCTCGTACAAAAAATCAAATATCTTTCCTTTTAGTTTTATTTGGTAAATGAAATTATGCAACATGTTACTGTAGTTAATCTCTTGCAAAGATCAGGTTGTAGTGTTCAATTCTAGCATACATGCTTGTATTTTCGCATTTCCATTTTTTTTTTGGTTTGTCAATATGCTAATTTTTTTCCTCCTGTTTTTTTTTTTTCCCTCTTTTTGGAGTGGTGGGGAATATGCATTTTCTTTGTTTGATTATATAAAATTTAATCAACTGCATTTTATCTGTCAGCGATACAGATATTGTACATTATTTTTGTTGATTATTTACTATTTTACATGATTATAGTCCTATAATTTTTCACATGATTATAGTGTTATAAGAGCTTACAAGCTCACAATTTGATGTTTTTTTTGGCAAACTGGTACTGATGCTTTTCTATTTATGACCTTGCAGTCTGGCTGCACTCTGTTGCTGCTGTGTTCTGGAAGAGTGCTGCTTCTAGCCTGCATTCATTCTCCTGTAATACGGGTTGAGATCCTATGCTCTTCAGTCTTCCGCATTTTCTGTAGCTTCTTACAATCTGATGTTTCATTGAACTTTGTTTTTGTATTCTCTACAATATTGAATCATTTCATTATATTTATAAACAAATTCTATGGTCACTGACAACAAAGTACTCTTGTTCCTCTGTGTTGATTATATATTACTGTTTCATGGTGTGAAAATACATAAATTGTCTATTTAAATAACAATTGTATCATATTGCGTTGTAATAAATTCATTGGGCAATGTAATGAAATTTTTATGTTTGAAAGAATTGTAATTGTCACCTTTAGCACTTTCTTTCGGTTGTGTAAGGTGGACGAATATATGGCATGGAGGAGGTATGAGTGTATGCCGTAGGAACATCGTTATGCCAGTACAAGCATAACAACACATAAATTCGAAGATAAATTTCTTTCGAAGAACTAACCGTACCTTGTATTGCCCAGTGGTCCCTTTGCAGGTCCGTCAGGTACTTGAAGTTTTGAAGGCTAGCTGTTTGAAGGCCTCCAATTTGCAGGTACCCTCAGGCCAGGTGGATGGCCAAGAGTGTCGATCGTTGGTCAAGAATAGGATCTATTGAATGCAGATGACCCTGATTGGGCATTGCTGTCTACATCATTTGGCATTGCTTTCTGCAGAAGTACTTGTATTTTATGTTTATGTTGTGCTGCTAGGTCATTGTGTAATGGTGATTTGATGCTCTAGAAAGCATCCAACTTACAGGTGCTCTCTATGCCTTCGTTGACTTTATCGATGAGGTAATATGGTACTTGGTTTGATCAAATGTGTGAACCTACAAGTTTCGTGTCTTCCTTATGCATCAACAAGACCCAAGTGGAGCCAATTTGCAGGCCGATAGACTTTCTTGTCACGTTGGCATGTGTCAATAGGATGATATGAGAGAATCCTCCTAGCAATGTCAAAAATGACTGTTAATTGTCCTGATCCAAATTTTGTTCTGAGTAGAAGGATTTCAGAAGCAGGAAATCTAATTTTTGTCAAATAGGAAGAAATTCGTCAATCCAATCATGATTGCATTCTAGGTTTCCAATGATGTGCAGGGTTTCGGAACTGACTTGGAAATTTATTAAAATGCTTTTATAAGGAAAAATATCTGAGAAATGGATCTTCTACGTTATTTTTTTTGACACATGGCAACTACTTATTAGTTCTTCCTAATTCAAGTGCTTGAAGTTCTAATATTTTCCCAGACCAAAAAAAGTGTTAATTCATTGGATTATTAACCCAGTTAATAAAAGGAATATTGCAGACCTATTGAAGTTCGAATCCTGCTGTTTGGTTTTTTTTCCCCCTTGCCTGTTCGAGCTACATCTACCTTAAAAAGCGAGTGTCCAGCTCTCGTTAGAGGGTTTGGAATTTGTTTGGGTTTTGGAGCAGGACATGACGCATTTGAAAGAGATTTTCAAGTCGTCATTAACTGTTTCAACAGTGAACGTTTGACTTGGGACATGAAGGTGATGTGAATTAAGGAGGGGGTAGGGTACCCAACTTTAGATTACGATTCGGTTACTGAGATCGTGGAAAAAGAACCAAGCAAGTACCATCGACAGCCTTTAAAAAAATAAAAATAAACCAACCATGACTAAATTGGATGATTGAATCATTTCAAATAAAGCTCACCGATGACTAGCTGCCGAGTTCATTAATCACCGAGATTTAAATGCAAAACTTCCCCAACCTCCTCCCCCCACCACCCCCCACCCAAACTAGGCGCACACAGCCAATTCCTTGGCCCAACTATGTAGGTTTTCTAGTCTGTTTCCATTTCGGTACTACGTTACACCAAACATCATTGTAGTATTTTCCATGAATTGAAAAAAGAAACTAAACGTCTTTTAGCTACAATAACTTCTCCCCTTTTCTTCAACCATGACATCTGGTAGGGTTTGGAATGCTTTTGAGGTTTCAGTTTCAATTTTTCTACAACTTCCTATAATACCACGTCAATGCAACTCCCACTGTTTATGATAAGATGATATACTTTACCGCCAATGGTGCAACGTGAATTGAAGAACTCCCACTGTTTATGATAAGATGATATACTTTACCGCCAATGGTGCAACGTGAATTGAAGATGCTCGATCGAAGACAGTCGTCAATGATTTCTTCCTTGGGCGTGAACAAGGAGTGCTGAATCATGAGGTTGTCTCTAGAGTAACTGTAGTTAACCACTTCATCTTGAAAGGATTCTCACTTATCTAATTTGGTCTCTACAACCGGTTACTCTGTGGGCAAGGTGCACAACTTGGTTAGACATGCTGAAGACGTGTGTCCTATACTATTGCACTTGAAGCACTTTATCATATTCTTGCCACTGGAGGTGCTATTTCCAAAGGAGCAGCTAGAGAGCCACGATGCTTCATCTTCAAGGGCTACTGGAAAGACAAAAGAATGATTGCTCTCGAAGAATTCAAAAGGCAGTCACCTCCTTAATTTAAAGGAGACTCAGGTGCAATGGTGGCTTATGACGACTCGACCCTACCCCATCACAATATTGTCTGCTTTGGGTTCCTAGTTGAGGATTCGCCCCCTCAAATAAAGCTCCCTCCATTTAAGTCCACAACCGATGTTGGACCTTTGGATGGGTGGGTATTACAATCCACTCCCTTTAAGACCAGAGTCGTCCCCGTCTTTGTTATGTCACACTGACAGGGGCCCACACACATAGGTGGGAAACGTCACGCAAGTATAGCCCACACAGTCCAAGTGTTGAACCATACTTTGATACCACTTGTGACAACCCGATTCTACCCCATCACAATATTGTCCGCTTTGGACCTCATTGGCTAGCATGACTTTGCTTTGGGCCGTGGCCCATTAGGCCAGGCCTAAAACGCCTTGTGATGGGTTGAGGGTTTGCCCCCTCCACCCAAGTCCACAACTGATTTGGGACCTTTGGGTAGGTGGGTATTACATGGCTCAAGACTGGATTAGACAGATAAAGAAAATATTCAAGACTTTGGACATCACTGATAATGCAACTTGAGAGACTTTCGCAAGTTACCAATCGGGAATACGTTGGAAAGAGGAGGAGAGAGCCCAATGCCCAAGCCTATCCGGTTTTTTTTTTTTTTTTTTTGTGCTTTCTTTTGGCAAGCCTCATGCGACTCTACTCCTTTGAACAAGGAGTAGGGTTAGCCATGGGGTTTGCCTCCTTATTTTCTATTCTTTTTCCTCTCCTAAAATATCCCTTAGTTTCCAACAAATGTCACAAGTTATATATATATATATATATATATATATATATATATATATCAAGCCAATGAGATTTAGGTTTTCGAAGTTACAAATATACATATATATTTTTTGAGGTTCCTTTTTAATGCAACAAAAAAACCGTGTGGGACCATGGCCCACAAAATTCCAACTCCGATTTTATAATTTCATCCAAAAAATCAAATTTTACAAAAATTAAAATTTTGTTTCAAAATACAGTTTTATTTGCTTAAAGTAAATTTTTTAAATAAATCCTTCTCAAGTATAAATAATTTGGGTCCCATAACAAGCAAATTTTAAAAAGTTCCCAAAAATGGAATCCAAAATTAAAAATTTGAACAACAATATTCAAATAAATTTCTTAACCATTGCGGCCCCGATATCACACAAATTTTGGGATTTTCTAAATTTGGAAATTTTCCAAAAACAGACACCTGCTATTTTTAGAGTCTCGGGTGAAAACTTGATTTTTTTTAAAATCAAATATTAAATTCAGAACAAATCCAAACAAATAAACATGCAACAAGAACAATACCCGATAAAAATCTACCTCAAAATTCTAATTGGGTCTAACCTTGCTAATTTGGGTTGGGTCGCTACAAGCTACCCCCTTAAAGAAATTTCGCCTCGAAATTTTCTAAGGTACGTAGACTCATCGGTCCTTCCAAACCCACTCTAACTTACCAACAAGTATAGATGAAGATGATATAAAAGTATGCGATGCTCCAAATCATGTGACGCCCCGCCCTTTTTCACTTGCTTTTCGAAAATCAGAGTCTATTTTTTTTTTTTTAATAGAAGAGTGAGAGAGAGCGGGACGTAACGACGCGAGCTAAGTCCGAGCTTCTAAAGCCTGACCCTTAACTGGCCAACCATATGTGTGCGTATACCAAGTCCACTAAAATAGTTCACACGTACTCAAGTTAACTTACGGAATAAAATATAAATGCAGAATTATAATAGAATCCTAATTCTATTCCATTTTAGATAGCAAGATAGTCCACGTCTTAACCATAATTATCTTAACTTAAATATCTAAAATAAATCATTCAAACCATAGCAAAATATCTAAGTTATTATATGCCCAAATGCTAGCTACTCGAATTACATAGTCCATGAGTAACTTAAATAAAATATAATTAAACACATCCAAGCTCCTATGCTTGGCTCCGATCACGTCCATCATTCCCTTCATTTCTTGTGTCATCCACTAGGGTAGAAGTAGGGTGTTAGACAATGCGCCCAGTAGGTATTCCAAATAGGGTTAACACATGGTCAGTACAAAATCATATAGATAACTTATTAATAAAACCATGTAAAACAATGCCATGCCATGGTGTCATATGTAATGAGTCCCACCCATCACAAACACATGTATCCTCTTGATGGAATTCTCCTCATCAAGATATCCCAACAGTTGCCTTACGGACGCCCCGACGGAGTGTGTTCTCCGGTTATTTCTTGATGGATAATGCACATCAAGGTCTTCCCACGAATGCCTTACGGACGCCCCGACGGAGCGTGGCCTCCGGTTACAAACATCCCTCCCATGCCATGCATGAGATGTAAGTGAACACATGCTATGTAATAATATAATCATAGCATTAAAACCTTATATTTGAAACATATCATTTTTACAACATAACTCATCAAAATAAGAATTAAAACCATCATACATGTCCCATGTTTTCAAAGAGGTAGAATCCTACCAATGACCACTAAAGTGTCCTTGTGTTTTAGTCCGGAAACCACTCACGATCGTACACCGCTTGTGAGGTCCCGTTACCTTATAACATATCAATAAATCAAAACACTGCTCCATTTATCCTCCAACCATACGTAAGTCCATAAATATGTCTTGGTGGGGTTCGGCCATACACCATGGCCGAACCTCACTCACTTGGTTTTAGTCCTTCTTTTGATTTATTAATCAATCACCACTAAGTTAATCATTTAAACCCTAAGTCCACAAAATACATCTTAGTGGGGTTCGGTCATACAATATGGCCGAACCTCACTCACTTGATTTTGGTCCCTCTTTGTAATCCTTTGATCTTTTAAATTAAATCCAAGATCATGCCATCTTTGATTCATAAATCCAATCACTTATACAATAATTATCTAACATTGATAACAACCTAAGCTTACAAAAGCATTCCTCATGGGGTTCGACCATACACCATGGCCGAACCCATGGTCCATCATTTTCACATATTTACAACTTTGCCATTATTCTATCCATGGCTAAACGTTTCATTCATTTAAACATGCCTAAGTCCATAATTGATCCACAAACATAGAACCATTAATGATTTCTAATCATGCTTAAATCTCCAAATGGCCCATTAAAATGGTCCATGGGGTTTGGCCATACATTTAGGTTCATCCTTTTTGATCCTCATTAACCATATTCAAAATCAATTAAAATTACCAACACCTATCCAACATTCTCTCTCCATGGGGGTCGGCCATACAACATGGCCGAACCCTATGGTTCATCATTTCCATTAAAACACCTCATACATCCATGATTGATCCTTTGATGGTTCTCATACATACATCTATTTAAACCCTTTAAAACCTTTTAAAATCATAACATACATCTATGATTTTCATCCTTCAAAATCCATTAAACATAACCCATGTCCTTCTATGGGGTTCGGTCATACAACATGGCCAAACCCTATGGTTCATCACTTCTTCTTGAAAATCATATAACCATGTTCATAATCCTTGGTGGGGTTCGGCCATGCACCATGGCCGATCTTCATCCAACCCTTCCTTTGTCCTTAATGGTTTTTATACATAAAACCTTAGGGTTTGGCCATGCAAAGGCCAAATCATGATCCTTGATCATCTTTTCTTACTTAATAAAAAATCTATCAAGTACTTACCGATTCCGCGGCTCCTCCGGTTTCTTTCATTCCTTCTTGCTCCTTCCCTTCCTTAGCCTCTTCTTCCTTCCTTCTTGATCCTTGGCCGAGATTGATCTTTATAAAATCTCTTGGAGTGGTTCGGCCAAGAGGTATAGATTTGAGAGAGGGAGAAAGAGAGAAGATTTAAAATAACAATTCTAAGTGTTCTCCCTTTGTCTTGAGAGTGGTCAGCCTTGTGTGAGAGGGAGAGGGTGAGATGAAAATTCTCTAAGTGTTCTTGTCTTGAGAGGGGGATCAGCCAAGAGAGCTTGAGAGAGTGAATTGAAACCAAAGTCCTTTCCTTGGTTAATGAGGGTCGGCCAAAGGTGGTGTCCTTTGGTGATACCCTTTGTAACTCCCATGCCCTTTCACCTCCCTCCTTAATGATCCATTTGGAGGTTTCATCCATGAGATGAAACACTCCCACCGTTTGGCACTTGAGATGGAAACCCCCTCATGCTTCCAACGTGTGCTATGGTTATGCCTTGAGTAACCTCCACAACCTTTCACCTCCTCATTAATGATACATTTGGAGTTTCATCCCATGAGATGAAACTCCCATGTCTCCAATGTGTAGCCATGACTTGGGTCTCATGAGATGCATCTCTCCACCTTCCCACTCCACTCACTTGAGATCAAAGTTCCATTAACTTCCATTCAACTCATTTAACAAAACTCACCTTTTTAATTCAACTCATTCAACTCACTTAAAATTAACCCAATTACTTGATTCCATTTGCAACTTAATTCAGCCCCATTTAAGTAAACTTGAACGCACTTGGTGGTCAACCAAGTCAACCACGACCCATTGGGTCCTAATTGGGCATTTTGACCCAATTGACAATTTTGACCCAATTAAATAAATCTCACCCATTTAATTCAATTGAACCATATCCACCATCCATTGGGTCTTAATTGGGCAATTGACCCAACACCTTACCCATCTAAGGTCCATAACCATTAATTCACAAATTAAATGGGCAATTTCCATAAATATTTATAACATGAAAATCCGGGGTGTTACAAATCAAACCATATTTCAATCCAAGTATCAAAATTTAAAGGCATACCTCACATATCGGTCGACTCTATTGAGTCACCCTCAACGGCAAAAACTTGACTCTGATTATTCTGATTTGCACGACCACACCTCTTGTTCTGATGAGCCTGATTAGTATGTGGAGGTGGATTTTCAGTATTCGACTTGTTTGGTTCAAGGCATGTAACGCCCCGCCCTTTTTCACTTGCCGTAAATCAGAGTATATATATTTTTTTAAAATAAGTGAGAGAGGACGGGTCGTCATGACGAGAGTTAAGTCCGAGTTTTCAAAACCTGACCCTTAACTGGCCATTATTACGTGTGCGTGGACGAAGTCTACTAAAATATTTTCACACGTTTTCTTAATACTTGTGGAATAATTCATATGAATAAGATGTTATTCATATACTTGTCATCATTAGGCAAGGAAAACCAATCACCATATTTAACCAATCATCATATTTAATGACCCTTAACTGGCCATTATTACGTGTGCATGGACTAAGTGCAGTAACGTAAAGGTTGGTTGCTTGGAATAGGCCATTCATTGCCCAAAATGTATAAACAAAGTGACAGCCTAGATCTGAAATTCACGTAATGATCTAAAATGCAATTCATATTTATTAATAGAAACAAGATTCACAACTTTTTAATTGAAGTAATTAAACCTTAGTAATCAAGATTTAACATTTGAAATCAAGATCCTAACTATTGCATGTGCTTATGTTTAATCAAATAAACAAAAGTTGTAAACTTGAAATTAAAAGCAATATAATCACAAAAGAGTTATTAGAACTTGGATGTTTTAGGCTTCTAAATGGATGCTTCACTTTATTAAATGAAATAATTAAAGTACAAAGCTTGGATGCAAATACATAGAAGATATAAAAATAAAAATTGCAAAATTAATTTCTCATTTACAAAAATCGTGTGTAGCTCTGTCTTCTTAGTCTTTCTCCAGCCTTTAGTCCTTTCAAACTCCAGGTCATATTCGAATTTTACCCTTGGGGTAATGGAGTATTTATAGGTTTCGAAAAGAGATGAAGGGTTGACATTAAATCAAGGTTTAAGTTGGAGATTGAAGGGCTAAGATTGGATCAAGATAGAAATGGGTGATGGATATTGAAAGTTGCAAAGGGTTACGGTTGCAATGGGGTGTACATGAATTTGGCTATATGTGGTGGCTTGGAGTGGAGTGCAAGTAAGGAGAGAGAGATTTTTGGGATTGGATTTGGCATGGTGATTTTTGAAATTGGCTATGTAGGATTAGGGTTTGTTTTGTGCATTGGTGAATGAGTGGATGAGATTGAGAGATGGGATAGATGGATGGATGAGATGCAATGAAGTGACGTGGAGGTCAACCTAATACAATATGCGCATGAATGGGTTTAGGATTGAGCAAAATCATGTGGATTTTGGAGATGAAGAGGAGGTGATGTGGCATGATTTAATCTAGATGGAAAATGGGTTAAAAACATGAAGAGAAATTAGATGCAAAAATTATGTGGAGTGATAAGGCAATGGATGATGTGGCTTATGCACAAGGAGGCTAGCTTGATCTTCAAGTTGTGTAAACTTAGGGTTAAATGAATGAATGGATGTGATTATTTGGGGTTAAGATTTATGGCTCTAGAGTATTTTGGGTAAAAATAATTATAGGACTGGGTAGATGATTGATGGAGGGTTTGGATTCAAAGGGTGATCCTAGATGATTAATGAAATACATGACCTAAATTTAAGGTAATGTGTGTATGTGATGGATACATGTGGAGGCACTAGGGTTTCCAATAGATGAATGAAGAGATGAGATTAGATGACCTTATATCTAATGGCTAAGATGATCAATGCATGAATTACTAGGTGATGCATGGATGAATACTAATCTAAGGTTAAAATGATCATGATGATGATGGATGACCTAGATCTAATGATAAATGAATGAATGGGTTGGATTTGATGGTGGATCTAAGGTTGACCTAATTTGGTATGTGAGATGAAGGGTTAAGATCTAAGGTAAAAATTGGATGGTGTGGATGTGAAGTTAGGTTATGGGTCATGGCCATGGATAATTGGGTTGGGTTTAGGTGAAATTCAAACATGGACCATGGAGTTGACTTGGGCTTTGGACTTGGATCTAGACCTCAACTTAGGCCCACTAGAATGGGATTTGAGAAGTTGGGCCTTAGTTGGACTGAGCTTGCACATTGGCCTGGTCCAATGATAGAATGCACATGGACTTGAATGTGGACAGGCCCATTTGAAGTGAGATTTAGCCCAATGACTGAAAGTTCAATCTTTGGCACTTGGATTGCAACTTCTAACATCTAGAATTAAATAAGTATCGAGCCATTTAAAATCTAAAAATTATTAATTAATCTTAGACTCTCATAAATGGATCCAAATTAATTAATTCACATGAAGGGATCCTAAAAGGTGGCATTAAATAATTATAAAAATTCTAGATCTTCACTTTAAAACTCTAACCTTGAATTTTCCACTGAATTAGCTTGATTTTCATGAACTTTCCATTTTTACTACAAAACTGACAAACTACATTAAATGCATCATTATATACAAAAGTGAGGGTTAACTGGTCCAATAATCAGGGGTAAAAATGTAATATTTCAATGCTCAACAGTTGTATTTCCTCAACTTTGAACTTGTAGACTTTGGTCCCCCATTGGTAGCAGAATTACTTGGGATACCCATGGTCCAAAATGGATACCTGCCCATTGTGCATGAAAAGTTTGAGATGAGGGAGAAGGACAAACAAAAATATGTGAACAAATTCTGTTAAAAAGGGAAGAAAATGACCTGGAGAAATGGGATTTGGCGGCTCATGAAAGCTTAAATGCTTCCTAAGTACAGGCTACTGCATTTGTTTTTCTGCTCGAATGTCTACCCACAACACGGGAATAGGGGTGACTTGAACCAGTTCATGTTGGTTCAAATGTATGCAGTCGTGACAGGAAATAAGTTTTGTTTGCCAACCCTCATGTGCCAGACAATCCTCAAATACCTCAATTCTTCCATGTGGAGTCATCCTCCTTTCTGATACCTCATGTATAGGATAAGATTGCATTTTGGAGTAAAGCCCTCTAAGGATGATGTTCCCAGACTCCTTTGGTCAATCGATGCTACATCAATGAGATAGTCTTTGGGAAATACTGTATATGAGCAGATTGTTGGCTCAGCACCACCTCCCTCCTCTCCAATCTCTGCAAGAGAAACAAAAGCATGAGAGGATGCAGATGAAGAACCTGGATTCGGCACTGTCAGTCGAAGGTTCCTCCAGGATTGTCTTCAAGCTCTTAAAGATAGAACATTTGCAAGGCACAGTGCCTTGGAAGCCAAGTTTGATGAGTTGGCAACCTATGGGAAGGAATACATCCAGAGATTCCTCTCCACCATATCCTACAGCAAGGATGAAATTGCTTCTCGTTGCCCCTCCTCCCCTCCCCCTGGCCCTGCTTAGGATAGTTTTTCTTATCTATTTTGAAAAACTATTTTTTTTGGGCATGTAATTATTAAAACCTCTTTTTTTTTGCATGGAATGATAATAGATGTTTATCAATGCAATAGTTTATTTAATGCCTTGTTTATCTCTCTTCTTCCCTCCTTGCTATGTGATGCCATTATTATTACTTGTTGTTGTTCATGTGTATTGAATGGTGTGTTTTTAATCTGGATGCATGAATGGTTTGAACGCTTAAATGGCATGTATGGAGCTCGGGAAAGCACCAAATATGTGCTTATTCAGCCTTTGTCAATTTCTGACAAAATGGGGGAGAAATTAGTAGAAGCTAATGATTATGAGGGAGAGAGTGCAAGCTTGAAATAGCTTAGTGTATGGGGAGAAACATTGAAATGCTTGTGAAAAGCATTGGAGTGTATAAAATGAAGAAATTGCAAGCTTGGAATAGCTTGAAGAATGGGGGAGTTGCATTGAATGCATGAGTTGAATTGGAGTTTGGGACTTCAAACTCAAGAAAGATTGGGGGAGAAAAACTTGAAAACTATGTAGCTTGGAAAGTTTGGTAATAAGCTTGAGCTATGTGAAGTAGTTTTGGTGATTAGGAATCATGTAGTATGGGGAGTTTGTAAAAGTAGTCCATGGCTACATACTTTATGTTTGGACTAACATTACTGATGATTTCTCTAGCTTCTATGTTGCTTGCTCATGTGTATTTACAGGTATCTTTGAAAATAAAGCAAGCTGAGCAAGAATGTGAAGTCAAGCCATGTCCAATTGTCATTTGATGTACATTGTATAATGTATTGTAATTTTTAATTCACATGATGTATAATTGGTGTGGGTTGTATATGGAATCTGTATTTGATTAGCTTCTAGGTTTTGTCACGAATTGACAAAGGGAGAGATTGTAAATGCCCCAGCTTGCCGAGTCATCGGTTTCTCAATTGCGTGACATAGGTGAAGCAATGCCTTGAAGGAAGAAACTCAAGACTCAAGACTCAAATGTTGGTTGAGGTGTGAAGACTCAACGTATCAACATGTGTATGGCAATTATGGAAGGTAATTGACCATAGATTGTAACGCCCCGCCCTTTTTCACTCGCTTTCCAAAAATCAAAGTCTATTTTTTTAAAAAAACTCAAAGAGTGATAGAAAGTGGGACGTCACGACGGGAGCTAAGTCTGAGCTTCCAAAGCCTGACCCTTAACTGGCCAACCATACGTGTGCGTGGACCAAGTCCACTAAAATGGTTCACACGTACTCAAGTTAATTGCGGAATAAAACATATATGCGGAATAACAATAGGATAACAATCCTATTCCAATTTAGATAGCAAAGTAGTTCAACACTTAACCATAATTATCATAACTTAAATATCCAAACATTAATCATTCAATCCATGGCAAATATATCTACGTTATTACAATTCCGAATGCTAGCTATTCAGATACATAGTCCATGAATAACTTAAACAAAATATAACTTAATCATCCAAGCTCCTAAGCTTGGCACCGAACTCGTTCCTCGTTCCGTTCACTCCCTGTGTCATCAACTAGGGTAGAAGTAGGGCGTTAGACAACGAGCCCAGCAGGTATTCCGAGTAAGGCTAACACATGGGTTAGTACCAAAAATCCAGATATAATATATATCAAATCCAGATATAATAGATCATAGCATACTTATAAAGCATCGTATCCAAAACAGTGTATGATAATAGAGATCCAATCATACAGATAAAAACTAGAAACATTGCATGATAATAAAGATCATAATCATGCCCATTCAATGCCATGCCATTGCTATTATATGCAATGAGTCCCACCCATCACAAACACCTAGTAACCTCTTGATGGAAAGCTCCTCATCAAGGTATCCCCCACGATTGTATCACGGACGCCCCGAAGGAGTGTGGATCTCCGGTTACCTCTTGATGGAAAACTTCTCATCAAGGTATCCCCCACGATTGTATTACGGACGCTCCGACGGAGTGTGGATCTCCGGTTACCTCTTGATGGAGAACTCCTCATCAAGGCATCCCCCACGATTGTATTACGGACGCCCCGACGGAGTGTGGATCTCCGGTTACATATCATCCCTCCCATGCCATGCATGAGATGCAAATGTCCACATGCTATTCAATTATACAAATCATAGCATTTAAAATCTCATATTTGAAACATAACATTTTTACAACATAAACCATCAAAATAAGAAGTTTAAACCATATTACATAACCATGGTTTCAAAGAGGTAGAATCCTACCAATGACAACTAGTTTGACCTTGCGTTCTTGTTCAAAAACCGTTCACGACCGTATACCGTTTGTGAGGTCCCTTCACCTTGTTACATATCAACAAGTCAAACTAAAGTCCCATGTGATTTACAATAATGTCCAAATCCATAAACATACTTTGTGGGGTTCGGCCATACACCATGGCTGAAACTCACTCACTTGGTTTTAGTGCCTCTCTTGATTTATTAATCATTCATCACTAAATTAATCATTTAAACCCTTAACATAAATCCATAAACCAACCTTAGTGGGGTTCGGCCATACAACATGGCCGAACCTCACTCACTTGATTTGGTCCCTCTTTGATCTATTACTCCAACACCACTTAGTTAATCACTTAACAATTAATCATCTACCATTGGTAACCACCTAAGTCCATAAAGCATTCCTCATGGGGTTCGGCCATACACCATGGCCGAACCCATGATCTTTCATTTTCTTGCCTATATTTACAACTTTGCCATTTATACAAAGCCATAACCATTAACATAATCCATGAACATAGATATATATAATTAAATCCCTTATTTCCTTGTTCAATCCTCCATTCATTTAAACATGCATAACAATCTAAATGTTCCTTTAGCATGTTCCATCAAATGGTTCATTAAATGGTTCATGGGGTTCGGCCATACACTATGACCAAACCCATGATATCTTATCTCCATATTTTATCATCTTAAGTTCATAAACAAGCCCTCCATGGAATGGTTTATATCATACCCTTGGATCTTTATTTACAATTTCAAGTCCATACATATGATTGCATTTAAATCTTCCATGATCATCAAATACTCTTCCATGGGGTTCGGCCATACAACATGGCCGAACCCTATGGTTCCTTATTTTCCTTAAAATTGTATCATACCTATATGGTTTGATCTTTTAATGGTTCCCATTCATACATCCATCTAAAACCCTTTAAAACCTTTCAAAATCATAAGCATACATCTCTGATTTCCATCTTTCCAATCCATTAAAAAAAAAATAACCAATGTTCTTCCATGGGGTTCGGCCATGCACCATGGCCGAACCCTATGGTTCATCCTTTCCATTAAAACAACACATTCATCCATTAATTTTTCTTCCATGGGGTTCGGCCATGCACTATGGCCGAACCCTATGGTTCCTTATTTCCTTTTTTAAATCCAATCACCATGATCATAACCTTTGACGGGATTATTGTATATACCATTTAAGGTTTGGCCATGTAATGGCCGGACCATGTTTCCTTACTTATTAAAAATCTATCAAAATACCTACCGGTTCAGAGACTCCTTCGATTTTCCTTCGCTCCGACTCATTCTTTCAATATTTTCTTTCCTTAGCCTTTTCCTCCTTCCTTCTTACTTCTTTGGCCGAGAGTGAGACTTGAGAGAGAGAGTGTGTGTTCGGCCTTGAGAGAACTTGAGAGAGAGAGAGAGTTCGGCCTTGAGAGCACTTGAGAGGGAGAGAGTCTAGAATGCGGCCCTTAGTCTTTTCTTTGTTTTTCAATGAGATACAACCAAGGGTGGTGTCCTTTGGTGACACCCCTTTGTAACTCTCATTTTCATTAACTTCGATCCTTAATGCTCCACTTGGGGGTTTCATCCATGAGATGAAACTCCCAAGGCTCCAACGGTGTGCCTTTGTTTGAATTTTTGTAACAACATGAAACCGTCCATCTCCCCTTTAGTTCTCATTTGGGGGTTTCATCTATGAGTTGAAACTCCCACGTCTTGTAACACCCGCCCCTTTTCACTAAAATCAGAGTCTATTTTTATTTTTATTTTTTATTTTTTTGGAAATAAAGAGTGACAAAGGGCGAGGGACATCACGACGCGAGTTAAGTCCGAGCTTCTAAAGCCCGGCCCTTAACTGGCCAACCCTACGTGTGCGTGGAACTAAGTCCACGAGAACGGTTCACACGTAGAAAGTAAGCTCGCGGAAATATAACTTAATGCGGAATTATAATAGAGTCTATCCTACCAATTTATTAGATAGCAATGAAGTATGTCACTTAAATTACTAAAATATCTCAAAATCATAATGTCCAAAATAAAATCCAAACCATAGCAAGTAATCTAAATTATTACAGACCGACGAGCTAAGTTACTCAAATTACATTCCAAAATAAATTTAAATAAATCATCTAGCCCGCTTCCCCAAGCTCCTACGGTTGGCTCCCGTCACGTCCTCCATTTCCTGTGTCGTCATCTAAGGTAGAAGTAGGGCGTTAGACAATGCGCCCAGTAGGACTCCGAGTAGGGCTAACACATGGATTAGTGATAACAAAACATATAGATAATATTATATCCAAAACCATGCAATTTAGTGCAATGTCATGCAATGGGTGTCCTATGTCATGAATCTAACCCATCAAGCTCATCATTATTGTACAATGTCCCTTTTTCAACCATACATAATGTCCCCCCCTTGATGGAAAAGTTTCATCAAGATCAAATCACACAAAGTATCCCCCTTGATGGCAAAGCCTCCTCAAGGTATAATAATAAATACGAATATCCCTCTTGATGGAAAAACCATCATCAAGGTCAAATCACACAAAATATCCCCCTTGATGGCAAAGCCTCCTCAAGGTATAATAATAAATACGAATATCCCCCTTGATGGAAAAACCATCATCAAGGTATAATAAACACATAGTAACATTCTTGTTTGAATAACCTTATCAACATATCGTAAAACCCATAGTAACCTTCCTGATGGATAAAGCACATCAAAATATCCCCATGTTTGTTTATCGGTCGCCCCGACGGAGCATGGACTTCGGTTTCATTTCATCCTTCCCATGCCATATCCCTCCCATGTCATGCATGAAATGTAGATGCCATATGCCATGTAATATATATAAATCATAGTCATAAAACTCATCTTAAAACAATCACATGATTACCAAAATAAATCAAAGGAAAACCATCACATAACACATAATCCATGGCTTACAAAAAGGTAGGAATCCTACCGAATACCGACTAACGTTCCTTTATGTTTTCCGTCCACAAATCCGGTCACCGATCGCCCACCGCTTGCGATGTCCGATACCTTACTACATATCAATAATCAGCCCATGTTTTATCCATGATTAAGTCCCTAATACATGCCTTAGTGGGGTTCGGCCATATACCATGGCCGAACCTCACTATCTAGGTTTGTGGGTCCCATCTTAACCCATTAAATATTCCAATTAGTGAGTCTAAAAATCAGCAACCTTAGACTCCATAAATCAGCAATTAAGACTATTACTTAGAGCCCTTAAGTCCACAAATATCCCCCATGGGGTTCGGCCACATGGGGTTCAGCCATGCACATGGCCGAACCCATGGTTCTTCATTTTGGCCAATATTTATGATTTTGCCACTACCTCTTCCATGGTTAATCATTCACTTAACCATGTACATTTTTTTGTCCATAATTGATCCATACACTTAGATCCATTAATGACCCATCAGCCATGTTAAAAGATTATTAAAAATCAGCCCTTTACTTAGCCTAATTTCCATTCATCTAAATACATGCATAATTCCAAATTTAGCCCATAAAATGACCTACAAGTGGGTTTAAAATCCAGCAACCTATGCTTCATTTAACCATACATAAGGTCATCTTTAAACACACCTAAGTCCATGATCATCCTCCATGGGGTTCGGCCATGGCATGGTTCTTGATTTTGGCCTATATTTACCATTTTGCCACTCTTCTTTCCATGATTAATCATTCATTTATCCATGCACACTTAAGTCCAAAATTGATCCATAACTTAGATCCATTAGTGACCCACCAATCATAACATGAACACATTAAAAATTAGTCCTTAATTTAATTTAAACCCCATTAATTTTAAACACATGCATATACCTTAATCTTAGCCCAAAAATGATTCTCAAATGAGGCATGGGTTCGGCCATACACCATGACCGAACCCATGATGTCTTCTCCCCATTTTCCTTGGGTCTATTTCACCACATTTAGATCCATAATAAGTCCTCCCGTGAGGAGGTTTACATCATGCATTTAAATCATTACTTTTGGTCAATATTAACTACACTTAAGGTCCATTAATTCCACTAACCTTTTCTCATTATCTCTATGATCCAAGTACACTTAAATCCACCAAAATCTCTCCATGGGGTTTGGCCATACACCATGGCCGAACCCATGGTCCATGGTTTTATTTTTAAAACATTATTTCCACCCCTTTAAAACCTTATTTATAATACTTAAACTCCACTTAAAAACAATGAACCTTCTCCATCATTTTCCATCTTTTCATATCCATTAAAACCCCAAATATATCACCATAGAGTTCGGCCATACACCATGGCCGAACCCATGGTTCATGGCTCACCCTCATCCACCACTTTTGAGGCCATTAAAAATCATTTACATCTCCCATGATTTTCTCATTTAAAATCCCTTTAAGAATCACTAACTTTAAAAAAACATTAATCATATTCCATGGTTTCCATTCTTTAAGACCTCATTAAAATCACCTAATCACCCTCCATAGGGTTCGGCCATACTACATGGCCGAACCCTATGGTCTATGATTCCTTCCAAATCACATATCTCCATGCTTAAATAAGTCTTAATACATGATGTCCTTAATACATCCTTTATTTTTTTTTAACCTAATTTATCTTTCCCATTTTGTCCATTTCTCATCCTTTCCTTGGATGGATTTTAGATCCATGGCCCATGATATTTTGGCCATTCAATCCAAGAAAAATGGATTTCATGATCTCTTTTTAATCTTTAAAATGTAACCTCTTGTTTAAGAATACTTACCACTCCTCCAGTTCCTCCGGCTTTTCTTTCTCCTCTTGATTTCCTTAGCCTTTTCTCCTTCTTCTTCTCCTTGATGTTCGGCCAAGATGTGCTTGATCAAGATGAAGTCTCCAAGGTTTGGGTTCGGCTAAGGTAGGGATAGGTTTGAGAGATGGAAGGGAGGAGGGGATGAGAAAGATATCTCAAGGTTTTGGTCTTGATGTGGTCGGCCAACACTTGGGTTTTTTCTTCCTTTTCTTTAAGTTTTTCTCCTTCTTTTTCCTTAGAGCATGGATCGGCAATGAGAGGGAGGAAGAGAGGGAGAGGGTGAGATGAGAGTGGGATGGAGAGATGAGATGAAAACCCATCTCATCCCCATTGGTTTGCTTGGGCCACACTCTTCCATCATTTCCCCCACCAACCAAGCATGGGCTTACATGTCTTTGGGTGGTGGTGGTTGAGATAAAACCACCATTAAGCCAACGGTTTTGGGCCCTTAGATGAGGGTGGTTTGGTCCTCCATTTTGACCCTTTGACCATCATCATGGAGAGGTATGGGTTATCATGCTTTGGGTGGTGGTGGTTGAGATGAAACCACCACCCTAAGCCCATGGTTTTATTTGTGTTTCTTTGGGTGGTTTCAATGAGATGAAACCACCCCTTGACTTATCCCTTTGACTTATCCATTTGACCCAATTTGACTTAACCTAATTAATTAATTAATTGGATCCTTAACTTAGGTTAATTAATTCCTATTTAATTTAATTCCCTTAGATTCCCTCCATAAAATCCACCCATGGTTGACCAAGTCAACCATGGTGGCCGGCCCCACTAACTCCTAGCCTACCCGCCACCTCACTTGATGAGGTGGAGGTGGGCCCCATTCGGCCATGTCACCTGGGTCCGATCACTATTAAACTTAGATGATTCTCATTAATTAAATCACATTAATTCACTTGATCTTCTTTAATTCCCTTTTATTTATCCATGGTTGACCAAGTCAACCATGATGGTCGGCCCCACCTAAATTATGGTCCACACGCCACCTCACTTGATGACGTGGAGGTGGGCCCCACTTGGTTATGCCATCTTGATTATTTCATCACTAACTTAGGTGATTTTAGACCAATTCAATCCATTCCCTTTATTGGATCACCATTGGGCCCATGGCCCAATTAAATTCCCTCCTATCCATTTACCTTAGAGCTTAAATCCTCTTGACCCATTGGTCCCAAATGGGTATTTGACCCAATTTGACCATTCTTGACCATCTAATCATCATTGACCATCTAAATGAATTTAATCCAATCCATGGTCCATTGGAACATACTTGGGCCTTTGCCCAAATTTTGATCCACTTAACACCTATTCCATCAAAATTCCAATTTTCCATCATTAAAATAAATAATAGCCACATATATATTGATCTAAAAATTCCGAACTATTACACCTCCAAGTGTGAACCCCTTGTGTAACTCCCACAAAACCGCCACCTCCCATTGATGTTCCATTTGGGAGTTTCATCTATGAGATGAAACTCCCCCTCCAACGTGTATGCCATTGTTTGAATTTTGAAACAACCCACCACCTTCATTTTCACACTCCACTCACTTGAGATGAATATCCCCATAACTTCCCATCCAACTCATTTAACTCAACTCATCCATTTAACTCAACCCACTTCTTTAATTCAACTCATTTAATTCACTTGAATCAACTCAATTATTTGATTCCATTTCCAACTCAACTCAGCCCCAACCTAATTAAGCTTGGACTCACTTGGTGGTCAACCAAGTCAACCATGACCCATTGGGTCCCAATTGAGCACTTTGACCCAATTAACAAGTTCTTGACCCAATTAACAATCTTGACCCAATTGAATACATCTTATCCATTTATTTCAATTGAAACCATATTCATAACCTGTTGGGTCTTAATTGGGCCATTGACCCAACACCTTATGTAACACCCCAATTTCTCAATAATATGAATATTTACGAAAATGCCACTAGATTGGTGAATTTAATAAATGTGATTGTAAATGAGAAAATGGTGGGGCCCATTGTTCAAATTATGACCTTATGAACATAGTATAAGGGTCAACTTATGATGAATGGGTAATGAACATCAAATTGGGTCAATACGGTTAATTGGGTCAAAGGACCCAATTGGGACCCAATGGGTCATAATGGACTTGTTTGACCATTGGGTGAGCCCAAATTTAATGGGGTTAAGCTGAAATGATTGGAAATTAAATGGAGCATAAATGGGTAGGCTTGAGGTACATTTGAAAATCACATGCAAAGGGCTAAAACAACCCATAATTGGGTCATGGCGTCAATTGGGTCAATGAGCCAAATGGGGACCCAATGGGTCGTGTTGACCATGTGGACCATGGTTGACCGTGTGGACCCTCAAGTGAACTCAAACATGAGTTAAATCAGGTGGTGTTGGGACTGAAGTGAGTTGGAATTAAATCAAGTAATGAGTTGACTCAAGTACATTAAATGAAATGCATTAAGTGTAGTGAGTTGGGTGAGTTGAATTGGAAATCAAAGGGACCGTGAACTCAAGTGAGTCAAATGGGATGTGAAGAGTTGCTTTGATCTCAAACAGCAACAAGAGAACAAGTCCCACACGTTGGAAGTGAAGTGGTGCCTTGGCCAAGCCAAGGGTCACCATGGCTGGGCGGCATTAATGAGGTAAGATGGAGGGGTCTTTCGATCTCAAAGGATGTATTGGTTGGTGCCAAGGGATGCAATGGTTGGAAGCAAGTGTCTCCTTGGTTTAATCAAAATTTGATGAGGAGTAATGAGAGGATATGGGGCTGTTTAACAAAATGGAATACACCATTCATTTGGCCGAATGTTACATTGTAAAAACCTTAGAATTCTTATCTCTCTCTCTCTCTCTCTCAAGAACACACCCTCTTGGCCGAATTATACTTTGGTGTTTTCACCATTGATCAAGCACATTTTCGGCTAGAGACTAAGGAAGAAGGAAGGAAGCAAGAGGGAAGGAAACAAAGATCAAAGACAAGATGAAAGGCAAAGGAAATTGGTAAGTATTTCCATGGAATTTTGTTTAATTAGATTGGTAAAAAGGAGAGCATGTTTTGGGCCATGGAATGGCCGAATGCATCAAAGAATTAAACCTTGGATAAAGGTTGTTTAAAATGGTTAAAATGTATCATTGGGTTCGGCCACTTTGGATGGCCGAACCCCATGAAGTTACTTGGGTAATTGGATGGTTTTTGTAAATTGAAAACCATGCAAAAGGATGGACAGTTTTACATGTTTTTAATGGACATAAGGTGTAAGTTAAAAAGGTCCAAATCATGGGTCATTGGGTCGGCCAATTGGGATGGCCGAACACCATGAAATGGTATGATATTTTTATGATAATTTGTGATGGTTTTAAAGAGATAAGAACCACACAAAATTATGGGGTTTTTATGTGATTTAAATGGAGATAAGCTTACTGTTTTGGTTGGTCATTAGATGGCTGAAACATGTGGTAATCATAGCCAAAAGTATGTATGAATGTTGGAATCATTGAACCATAGAGAACCATAGGGTTCGGCCATGAGTATGGCCGAACCCTATGGACTGTTTTCATGGGGTAATCGGATTAAGATCATGTGGGAATTTATGTCTTGTTTTATGATTTTGTGTTAAGAATCATCTATGCTTAGTTATGAATATAAATTGATCAACCATGATAAATGGTGGAACATGACATAAAAATCCATAGGGTGAGGTTCAGCCATGTAGTATGGCCGAACCCCACTAATGATCATTTGATGGATTTAGGGTTAATTTTTAATGTAATTGGAGAAGGGTGATATAGGGATAAAAGAACCAAGGACGATGTATAGGGTTCGGCCATGGGTATGGCCGAACCCCATAGAAAGAAACTTGGGTCATGTTTGAGGGTTTCGAAGGATTAGAAGACCTAATTTGGATTGGTGAGGTTCGGCCAAGTAGTATGGCCGAACCCCACTAAGGTAGTTTGGTCATGTGGGCTTTGACCATGAAGCAAAAATTAAGTATGGTTAGGCCAATGGCAAAACCGTAAATACAAGTCAAAGTGTAATATGAAAGGATTGATCAAAGAACTTGAAAAGAGTGTCCAAAACCAAAGTGATAAGGTTCGGCCAGGTTGTATGGCCGAACCCTGCCAAGATATGTTTGAAGGGTAAAGTGTTTAAGGGTTGATCAAATGAAAAGGAAGATTAAATCCTAAGTTGGTGAGGTTCGGCCATGGGTATGGCCGAACCCCACAAGATGACTTATGGGGTTTTGGACTTAGTTAGAAATCAGATGGTATATGTAATAGCCCGGAATTTTTAAATCAATGAATATGTGGCTATTGTAACACCCTGGAATTTCAAAGTTATCAATTTATATGAATTTATTCATATTTACGGAATTGCCATTGTGATATATTTGAGTTGAATTTAAATGGGTTGATGGTTCAAACAAGACCCAATGGTTAGTAGTTATAATTACAAAACAAATAAATGGATAAGATGAACTTAAACGGGTCAAGAATCATAATTGGGTCAAATTTCGTTAAATGGGTCAAATTGGCCAAAATGGGACCCAATGGGTCATAGTTGACATATTTGACTATTTGGTGAGCTTAAAGCTTAATGGGGTTAAGATGAATTAAATATTTGAGTTGGGTTTGAGTTGAAGTAAATGATGGAGTTTAGTTGAGTGAAATTTATTAGTTGAGTTACATTAAATGAATGAGTTGAGTTGGGGTGAGCTAAATAAATGAGTTGGATGGAATATGTATTTTTAAGTAAGTGAGATGTATAGATAAAAGGTTTTTGGTTGTTTTCAAATTCAAACATGTTCCAACGTTGGTTGCATGGAAATTATGGCCTATGCATGAAACTCCAAGGATGGAGACAATTGGAGTTGCTGTTACATGGGTTACAAAAGGGGTCTTTGACGTTGCAAATTCAAAAAAAATAAACTACACTTTGGAAAGGGCATGAGGGTTTATTCCATGCTTAGGTATTCAAAGAGACAACCAATGGAGGGAGGGTGAAGCACATGGGAGTTTCATTTACATGTGAAACTCTCACATGCAATATTAATGCAAGATGGATAGTGTGAGGAATGCACACAGCAAAACCGTTGGGTATCCTTGGTGTTTCATCTCAAGATGAAACCCCCATTTGGTTTATTAATAAGAGAAGGAGCTAAGGAGGGAGGTTACTCAAATTCAATCCAAAAAGGGATGTTGGATGCTTGGGGAGGTTTCATTGCATAGATGAAACCCCCAAGTAAGCATAAAGTACTTGGGGTTAATGTGGGAGTTACATGTGAGGTTAACCTTGGGCAGGTTTTGGTTAAGCAAAGGGCTCTCATTTTACTCTCTCTATCTCTCTCTTCCTTGGACTATTATCATCTCTCTAAGATCAAGAACAACAGCTGGTTATTGATATGAAATCAGTCCTTGATTGATTTATTTCACCAAGACAAAAGCATACTTTGAGCAAAGGAGTTGGCATCAAGGTTTTCCATCCAAAGTCAAAATTCTATCTCTTTCTCTCTTTGCCGTTTTCTACCAAGAGCAGCAGCTGGTTGCTTAATCAGTCCTTGACCGATCTCTCCATCAAGGAATCAAGAAGAAGGAGAGGCTAAGAAAGGGAAAGAAACAAGCCGGAGTGAAGATCAATTGGAGGAGTCGCGGAAACGGTAAGTTTTCGATAAACTAGTTTTAATAAAGAATCATGATCCGGCCATTGGATGGCTGAATCTAACAAGGGTTAGATATTGGATGGAAGTTCATGAATGAGATAAAAGATGGACCATAGGGTTCGGCCCCATTGGATAGCCAAAGCCCATGGAAATAATTGGTTGATTTGGATGGTTTTTGGAAGTTAAAACCATACAAGTATGGGACTGTTTTTAGATGTTTTATTAGACTTAAAGTGTATGTTTTAAAAAGGTTAAAACATAGATATGGAAGTTTGATTTGGACCTAGATGAATGATTAGGAAATTCAAAACCAAAGGTCATAGAGTTCGGCCACCATGGAGGGCTGAACCCCATGTAAATGATTGGTTGGTTTTGATGTCCTTGAAACATAGAAACCATGAAGTTTTGTGGACTGTTTTGGTGGTGCTTTAAGACTTAAAATGCATGTCTTAAAGAGGGTCAAAATCATGGACTATTTTTAGAGGCTAAGTTAGATTGATTGCATGCTTTGAAAAGTTCTAAAATTATGGTTTTAAGTGTTACGTGTTGGGCTATGGATTGGCCGAACACATCAAGGAATTTAATCTTGATTAAGATTGTTTAAAAAGGAAAGAAAATACATCGTTGGGTTCGGCCATTTTGGTTGGCCGAACCCCATGATAAAAGTAGATCGGTTTGATGTTCTTAAAGGTCAAAACCCATGTCAAAACATGGTGATTTTTACATGTTTTAATTAGGTCATGTTATGCTGAAATTATCAATGGTTTGAAATATGTTGATGAGGTTGAAAAGGATGGAAACTTAGGGCATTGGGTTCGGCCACCATGGATGGCCGAACCCCATGAAAGAATTTGATGAATGATGATGTGTTGTGAGATAAAAACTATATAAAGGTATGGTGTTCTTATGTCAATGATGGACTTGGGGATTCATTCATATTGAATTTGGGTAAATGAGATATATGATTAAAAGGTTTAAATGACCAAAGTGAATGGTGAGGTTCGGCCATGTTGTATGGCCGAACACCACCAAGGTGGTTTGGGTATGAACTTTGGTTAAACAAAATTAAACAAAGGGTTAGCATAGTGGCGTTATCGTAAATATGGATGAAAAGATGAAATGATCAAAAGAATGGACTTATGAGCCAAAACCTAAGGTGGTAAGGTTCGGCCATGTAGTATGGCCGAACCCTACCACGGTTCATTTGAAAGTTTGGGACACTTAGAGGGTTTTAATTAAATAAAAGAGTGACCAAGGTTTAAATGGGTGAGGTTCGGCCATACCCAAAGTGGATTTTTGGTATTTAGATCAAATTATAATCATTTGGTCAAATGATTAACTTGCTGCTATGTACATAGGGTAGTTGGATTTCTAGAACGGTGTACAAGCCGTGTAACACCCCGCCCTTTTCACTCTAATTTTCAGAGTTTATTTTTTTTTATTTAAAATAATCATGTGACCGGGGCGGAGTGTCACGACGCGAGTTAAGTTCAGATCTCTAAATCCGACCCTTAACTGGCCAAGCCCATGTGCGTATGAACTAAGTCCATAAAACTGATCCGCACATGGTACATATATAACTTGCAGAATTAACTTAGTCTAGATCTAACTGAGGTTATAATAGAACCTATGACTAATCCAATTTTTCCATTCTTAGATAGCAAAGTACATAACTTATTCTCCAAAATTACTAATCAATCTTAACTAATCGTTTAATCAAAACATCCAACATAAAACAAACCATAGCATCTATCTTAACTACATATTACAAGCCAACACAACTAATTACCAAATTACATTGTCCAAATATATCAAATATCAAGTCCATAAAATAGTCCATTCATAATCCATTCCAATCATTCAAACCGCCCAAGTTTCCGTACTTGGTCCTCTTTTCGATCCACGTTCTTCCCTTACCCTGCATCATCCACTAAGGATATAGATAGGGCGTTAGATCAACGCGCCTAGTAGTGTTTCCGGATAGGGCTACCACATGGTTAGTCAAAAACATGCATATAGTATAATAATAATACATGTGAGACAAAATTCCATAAAAAACATGCTATGTATGAAATGGAGATGTAATGAGTCCCACACATCATCACCCAACATAGCCATCACTTGACGGGATTCTCATCGTCAAGGTAACCCACAGTGGTTCGGACGCCCCGACAAAGTGTGGCCTCCGGATTCCTCCTGATGGGATTCTCATCATCAGGGTACCCCACAGTGGTCTTTCGGACGCCCCGACGGAGTGTGGCCTCCGGTTACAACACCATCATCCCATGCCATGCATGAGATGTCTATGCAAACATGTCATTTAGAAATATAACTTTACAATCATGTAAGATATCAAAATCAACATAAAACAACATATGAAATAGGGGTTACAATTAAGGTAGGAAACCTACTGAAGAATCACTTCACCGTCCGTTCTTTCTTAGGCTTTAACCGGTCACGACTCGTTCGTCATTCAACTTTCGGTACCTTATTATGCAACAATAAGTAAATCACAATCTTATTTACATGTCCATTCACATATGAGACCTAAAACATCTTATAAGTCCTTTTGATCAATCTCTTCATTTGGCTTGTATTCACAGATTTGCCATTGGTCTGTCCAATCTTTAATCCACCAAACTTACTCCATGGGGTTCGGCCCCCTTATCCATTACTACTTGGTTCTCCATTAGGGTATTTTAAACCTTTTAAATCAACATAGAATCATTACCAACTACTACTCATAAGCTTAGGCTATTTAACCCATTCATTATGAATTAGCATAAAGTCCAATTCTCCTAATAATCTCTCATCATTTATCATACATCTTAGCCATAAAAAAAGCAACCATAATTCTATTTAAAATCACACATGCATCCATAAAATGACCCATGAAAACAGTCCATGGGGTTCGGCCATACTCATGGCCGAACCCTTATGGTTCTTTTGCTCAACAATATCCTTTATTTACATACTAATTGGCTCTACCCCTTAGCCATGTTAAAACCATAGTTTAGCCATCCTATGGCCAACCCAAAATCAGTAACCTTATCACATAAAAATCTCCCAAAAACAGTCCACAAAGGTCTATGGTTTCCATGTTTTCCAACATGAAAACCAACCCTCTTTTACATGGGGTTCGGCCCTCCATGGTGGCCGAACCCAATGGTTATTCTTACTGTTTTTAAACCTCAGATAATCATGTAATAACAGTATATTATTAACAACTTTTTATCTTTCAAACTAAGATCCAAAATTAGTTCAATTTCATAGGGTTCGGCCATGCTCATTGGCCGAACACCATGACCTTTGGTTTTGAACTTTTAACCCTTTATCTTGGGTCTGAAACCAACATCCAAATCCATGTTTTAACCTCCTCAAAACATGTATTTTAAATCCAAATAATAACATCTAATATCAGTCCCAAACTATATGGTTTTAATTTCCAAAAACTATCAAAAACAATCACTTGTTTCCATGGGGTTCGGCCATGCAAAGTGGCCGAACCCAATGGTCCATTTCCATCTTTTAATCCACTGATTTAGACCACATAAACTTCAGCCTTTTCTGATATCCAAACCCATGTTTTAACCCTCATTAAAACATGTATTTTGAGTCTAATAAAATATGTAAAAACAGTCCACAAAATCCATGGTTTTCATGTTTCAAAACATGAAAACCAAGCAATCTCTTGCATGGGGTTCGGCCCTCCATGGTGGCCGAACCCAATGGTTATTTTTTTTTTTACCATTTTAAATCCTCCATAATCAAGGTTAAACACTGGTGTATTCGGCCATGACCATGGCCCAATACATACCCCACTTTATTAATCCAAAAGTCCATGAAACACTTACCAAATTCCAAGCTCTTGTCTTGCCTTTTGATCCTTGCTTCCTTTCCTTCTTATTTGCTTCCTTCTTTCTTAATTCCTTGCTGGTTTAAGCTTGAATAATTGATGCCAAAAACCTTTGCTGTTCCAGCCAAGAACACCAATTGGAGAGAGGGAGAAAGAGATGGAAAAACTTGGGTTTGCAATGACAAAAGTCGGCTAACCTTGGTGTTCATTGCTTTTGTATATCAGCCATCATAAACCAATGGGCCACTTGCTGCCAACAAATGCACCCATTGGCATTCCAACGTTGAAGGCTTGGGGTTTCCAAATGGGATAGAAACCCCCCATATTCCATTTAATGTTTTGCATGAAACTCTCCATAACAAGTCCCCAACGTGTGGGACTTGTTTTGGTTTGTTTGAGATCACCACACCTCCTCATATTCCACTTAACTCACTGAATTTTCAGCCCATTTGACTTCCATTTTTTATTCACTCAACTCAATGTCCAACTCACCATAATTAATGCATTTCATTCAATGCACATGAGTTAACTCAACCCTTGATTTAATTCCAACCCACTTCAGTCCCACTCAACTGATTTAACTCGTGTTTTAGCTCTCTAGAGGGTCCACACGGTCAACCATAGTCAACTCGACCCATTGGGTCCACTTTTAGCTCCTTGACCCGTTTTTGACTCCATGACCCAATTATGGTATTTTGGTCATTTCTAGTTGGTTTTTAAATATGGATCAAGCCTACCCATTTTTTCTCCACTTGATTTCCAATCAAATAGGCTTAACCCCATTTAATTTAAAGTCACAAAACGGTCAAATAATCCAGTAAGACCTGATGGGTCCCATTTGGGCCCTTTGACCCATTTAGCCATTTTTGACCCAATTGATGTAAATTACCCAACCAATCACACTTAACGATCATAATGTGCTCATATGATCTTAATTTGAGCAATGGGCCCCACCATTTCCTTACTTAACATCACAAAGTAATTAATTTAATACATCAGGGGCATTTTCGTAATTATCCACTTCATTGAGAAATTACCCATCCAATCAAACTTGACAATCATAATGTGCTCATATGATCTTAATTTGAGCAATGGACCCCACTATTTTCTCATTTAACATCATAATTATTAAATTCACCAAATCCAGGGGCATTTTCGTAATTATCCATTTCATTGAGAAATCGGGGTGTTACAATATAACCCTCTTTTTAAATTTTTCGTCCCGAAAATCGAGCGAAGTAGGGTTCTAAACGATTCCATAAATATCTCAGAGTGTGCTATTCTTAATTCCGATTTCAAGTTCCCAAGTGACTTCTTCATTACCATGTTGGTCCACACCACTTTGACAAATTGAATCGCTCTATTTCGCAACACCCTTTGCTCGGTCTCATGTTATATCTTTTTCTCGTGAGCCATTTGTGATCTCACATAGTCCAATCTACTCTATTTCACTTTACTTGCTCTCATAGTATTTTCCATACGTACCTGCTCAATGTGTTCTTTCATCTACTCTCTATGTGAGGTAGTCTGTCAATGCGAGCCTATGCTCAAAGCTTTTTCTGATTCCATTTTAACTAGGTTTCTAGTTACACTCTCCTGGAATTCCATTGGCTAACTACAGAGCCAGGTGATCAGTCTAACTCGGCAGTCGTCCATAGTTTCCCATTCAAGTTTCACCAGACACCTATCTTTTCCGTTGAGTATATCTCCAAATTTAAACACATCTTTCTTTGCACATAAGTCTCTATGTGGCTAACAACTTTTGTTCCAACTTCCACGATACCAATTCCCGGCATCAATCCAAACCACCATGGGAATAATCTCCCATGGTTACATACATCCATCCCTGGTGTTTCGCTTTCAGTAAATATCATCTATCCCTGTTTTATAATCATCCATGAATATAACCCACTTATGGGTATAATCCATTCATGGAAACCATCCATCCTTGGTATCACTCTGTCCATGAGTATCATTTATGTATGATTAATAACTATCCATGAAATAACCCACCTATGGGTATAATCCATTCATGGAAACCATCCATCCTTGGAATCACTCTGTCCATGAGTATCATATATCCATGATTAATATCCGTAAGAACAACATTCAAATGAATCACTATAAGACTGTGGTAACCATATCAAATCACAATTATATCCCGACCCCTTGCAAGACTTAGGGCTCATGACTTACCAAGTAGAAGACCCACGTCCAATGTGATCCGGTCTACCTCGCCCTGCATCCCTTCACCTCATAGGTGATTCAGTCAAGCACTAAGACGGTCACTCCGCGTCTGACGAAGCTAGTACCACCCCCACCGGGTAAAATAGTACCTAGCTCTGTGCATTCTAGCACATCTAGTGTGCCAAACAGTCGTGAGAGCGCCCTCCAGCGCGTAGCATGCGAGGGACCCACTCCTCAATGGTAACCCTACGGGACCAAGTCTCCGTAATTCGTATCGAGTTTCCCACAGTCTCAATCATCAATATCACGTGAGGCACGCACCCATACCACATCTCAATATACTCCAATAACTTATTCACATACATCTCAGTGTCAGAGTCCTCATAAACTCCTAAAGTTGCATACTTTATTGAAAATCATTTAAACTTCCATCACCATACAAGGGTTGATAGGGTAAAACAAATCCTTAGAATCACAAAATACACCCTTACAAAATATTTCCATTTCCCTAACCTTTCTTTCTACCTCTTAACCTAGTCTTCCATAGAAGACCCTGCATCATCATCAAAGAAATTGTCAGGGCATGTCATCGACACGTGCCCCAACACTCCGCATGTCAAACAGGGTATTATTCCCGGTCCTCCAATGTAAGGACAATTAGTCCTCTCCTTCCCGTGCCCGTGCAGTCCACAAATAGGGCAAATGACCTCAAGGAGGTAGGGGCAATAAGTACAATTGTGCCCCTCCTGATTGCACAACTCGCACATATACCCGGGCTCTATCTCCCCTACAAATTCTCTTATGTTTGGGACATATTCCTCATCCTCTTCGGGTACAAAGGCCCCAACATTGTACTGGGGCGATCTTACCTCCATGTCCTGACTGTTTTCAACTTCATTGATGAAGTTTGGTATGCTAGCATTGTCGGAAGAAGAAACTAGGTCTATCGGACAGCTAGGTGTCCCTCTGTCCCACAACTCGGTGTACTCTATGTTGCTCGTCATATCTGTATCACAGCAACAAAAACATATCAATAACAACCATAAATCAAATCAAACTAATCATTGTTTTGGGGAATTTTCCCTAATCAACATCTTGTACTTCTTGTTTGGGGATTCTTCCTATGTATCATATAATGTCTCGTGTTTGAGGAATTTTACCAAATAAACATCTTGTGTTTCTTGTCCTTGGGGAAAATTGCCAAATAAGCACTCTTTGTATTTCTTTGTTTTTGGGGAAACTTCCTAAGTATCAAGTATCATTTCTCAATTTGGGGAAGGTTTTATGTTCTCCTGTTCTTGGGGAAAACCTCCCTAAGTATCATGTGTTTGTTTCTCCATTTGGGGATATCGGGGAAGTGTTTCCTATGTTGCTATGTTTGGTATATCCATTAATGTTGACTTTACTTCCTTTGCTATCTTTGTTGTTCTCAGATTGATTGTTCAGTCTGAGTCTACGAAGTAAATTAATCCGGCCCCCAATCAGCGGACTCCGAAGAGTCGGTCAGTTGGGATTCTTATCCGTCAGTGAGACATGAAACCGTCTTAATCTTACTTCGGAAGATTCAACTTCCCGTTTCGCTCTGATACCAACTGTAACACCCCGCCCTTTTCACTCTAATTTTCAGAGTTTATTTATTTTTATTTAAAATAATCGTGTGATCGGGGCGGAGTGTCACGACGCGAGTTAAGTTCGGATCTCTAAATCCGACCCTTAACTGGCCAAGCCCATGTGCGTATGAACTAAGTCCATAAAACTGATCCGCACATGGTACATATATAACTTGCGGAATTAACTTAGTCTAAATCTAACTGAGGTTATAATAGAACCTATGACTAATCCAATTTTTCCATTCTTAGATAGCAAAGTACATAACTTATTCTCCAAAATTACTAAACAATCTTAACTAATCGTTTAATCAAAACATCCAACATAAAACAAACCATAGCATCTATCTTAACTATTTATTACAAGCCAACATAACTAATTACCAAATTACATTGTCCAAATATATCAAATATCAAGTCCATAAAATAGTCCACTCATAATCCATTCCAATCATTCAAACCGCCCAAGTTTCCGTACTTGGTCCTCTTTTCGATCCACGTTCTTCCCTTTCCCTGCATCATCCACTAAGGATATAGATAGGGCGTTAGATCAACGCGCCCAGTAGTGTTTCCGAATAGGGCTACCACATGGTTAGTAAAAAACATGCATATAGTATAATAATAATACATGTGAGACAAAATTCCATAAAAAACATGCTATGTATGAAATGGAGATGTAATGAGTCCCACCCATCATTACCCAACATAGCCATCACTTGACGGGATTCTCATCGTCAAGGTAACCCACAGTGGTCTTTCGGACTCCCTGACGGAGTGTGGCCTCCGGATTCCTCCTGATGGAATTCTCATCATCAGGGTACCCCACAGTGGTCTTTCGGACGCCCTACGGAGTGTGGCCTCCGGTTACAACACCATCATCCCATGCCATGCATGAGATGTCTATGCAAACATGTCATTTAGAAATATAACTTTACAATCATATAAGATATCAAAATCAACATAAAACAGCGTATGAAATAGTGGTTACAATAAAGGTAGGAAACCTACTGAAGAATCACTTCAGCGTCCGTTCTTTCTTAGGCTTTAACCGGTCACGACTCGTTCGTCGTTCAACTCTCGGTACCTTATTATGCAACAATAAGTAAATCATAATCTTATTTACATGTCCATTCACATATGAGACCTAAAACATCTTATAAGTCCTTTTGATCAATCTCTTCATTTGGCTTGTATTCACAGATTTGCCATTGGTCTGTCCAATCTTTAATCCACCAAACTTACTCCATGGGGTTCGGCCACACCTTTGGCCGAACCCAATGGTTCCATTATCCATTACTACTTGGTTCTCCATTAGGGTATTTTAAACCTTTTAAATCAACATAGAATCATTACCAACTACTACTCATAAGCTTAGGCTATTTAACCTATTCATTATGAATTAGCATAAAGTCCAATTCTCCTAATAATTTCTCATCATTTATCATACATCTTAGTCATAAAAAAAGCAACCATAATTCTATTTAAAATCACACATGCATCCATAAAATGACCCATGAAAACAGTCCATGGGGTTCGGCCATACTCATGGCCGAACCCTTATGGTTCTTTTGCTCAACAATGTCCTTTATTTACATACTAATTGGCTCTACCCCTTAGCCATGTTAAAACCATAGTTTAGCCATCCTATGGCCAACCCAAAATCAGTAACCTTATCACATAAAAATCTCCCAAAAACAGTCCACAAAGGTCTATGGTTTCCATGTTTTCCAACATGAAAACCAACCCTCTTTTACATGGGGTTCGGCCCTCCATGGTGGCCGAACCCAATGGTTATTCTTACTGTTTTTAAACCTCAGATAATCATGTAATAACAGTATATTATTAACAACTTTTTATCTTTCAAACTAAGATCCAAAATTAGTTCAATTTCATAGGGTTCGGCCATGCTCATTGGCCGAACACCATGACCTTTGGTTTTGAACTTTTAACCCTTTATCTTGGGTCTGAAACCAACATCCAAATCCATGTTTTAACCTCCTCAAAACATGTATTTTAAATCCAGATAACAACATCTAATATCAGTCCCAAACTATATGGTTTTAATTTCCAAAAACTATAAAAAACAATCACTTGTTTCCATGGGGTTCGGCCATGCAAAGTGGCCGAACCCAATGGTCCATTTCCATCTTTTAATCCACTGATTTAGACCACATAAACTTCAGCCTTTTCTGATATCCAAACCCATGTTTTAACCCTCATTAAAACATGTATTTTGAGTCTAATAAAATATGTAAAAACAGTCCACAAAATCCATGGTTTTCATGTTTCAAAACATGAAAACCAAGCAATCTCTTGCATGGGGTTCGGCCCTCCATGGTAGCCGAACCCAATGGTTATTTTTTTTTTACCATTTTAATCCTCCATAATCAAGGTTAAACACTGGTGTATTCGGCCATGACCATGGCCCAATACATACCCCACTTTATTAATCCAAAAGTCCATGAAACACTTACCAAATTCCAAGCTCTTGTCTTGCCTTTTGATCCTTGCTTCCTTTCCTTCTTATTTGCTTCCTTCTTTCTTAATTCCTTGCTGGTTTAAGCTTGAATAATTGATGCCAAAAACCTCTGCTGTTCCAGCCAAGAACACCAATTGGAGAGAGGGAGAAAGAGATGGAAAAGCTTGGGTTTGCAATGACAAAAGTCGGCTAACCTTGGTGTTCATTGCTTTTGTATATTAGCCATCATAACCCCTCCACTCCCTCATCACTTCTTGCCTAAACCAATGGGCCACTTGCTGCCAACAAATGCACCCATTGGCATTCCAACGTTGAAGGCTTGGGGTTTCCAAATGGGATAGAAACCCCCCATATTCCATTTAATGTTTTGCATGAAACTCTCCATAACAAGTCCCCAACGTGTGGGACTTATTTTGGTTTGTTTGAGATCACCACACCTCCTCATATTCCACTTAACTCACTGAATTTTCAGCCCATTTGACTTCCATTTTTTATTCACTCAACTCAATGTCCAACTCACCATAATTAATGCATTTCATTCAATGCACATGAGTTAACTCAACCCTTGATTTAATTCCAACCCACTTCAGTCCCACTCAACTGATTTAACTCGTGTTTTAGCTCCCTAGAGGGTCCACACGGTCAACCATAGTCAACTCAACCCGTTGGGTCCACTTTTAGCTCCTTGACCCGTTTTTGACTCCATGACCCAATTATGGTATTTTGGTCATTTCTAATTGGTTTTTAAATATGGATCAAGCCTACCCATTTTTTCTCCACTTGATTTCCAATCAAATAGGCTTAACCCCATTTAATTTAAAGTCACAAAACGGTCAAATAATCCAGTAAGATCCGATGGGCCCCATTTGGGCCCTTTGACCCATTTAGCCATTTTTGACCCAATTGATGTAAATTACCCAACCAATCACACTTAACGATCATAATGTGCTCATATGATCTTAATTTGAGCAATGGGCCCCACCATTTCCTTACTTAACATCACAAAGTAATTAATTTAATACATCAGGGGCATTTTCGTAATTATCCACTTCATTGAGAAATTACCCATCCAATCAAACTTGACAATCATAATGTGCTCATATGATCTTAATTTGAGCAATGGACCCCACTATTTTCTCATTTAACATCATAATTATTAAATTCACCAAATCCCAGGGCATTTTCGTAATTATCCATTTCATTGAGAAATCGGGGTGTTACAAGCCGTGATCGGAAGACGGTTCAAAGGAAGGGTCGAACAAAGTAAACTTGTAGGTTTCCTACCTTTATTGTAACCACTATTCCATATGCTGTTTTATGTTGATTTCGATAACTTATATGATTGTAAAGTTATGTTTCTAAATGACAAGTTTGCATAGACATCTCATGCATGGCATGGGATGATGGTGTTGTAACCGGAGGCCACACTTCGTCGGGGCGTCCGAAAGACCACTGTGGGGTACCCTGATGATGAGAATCCCATCAGGAGGAATCCGGAGGCCACACTCCGTCGGGGCGTCCGAAAGACCACTGTGGGTTACCTTGATGATGAGAATCCTGTCAAGTGATGGCTGTGTTGAATGGTGATGGGTGGGACTCATTACATGTTCATTTCATACATAGCATGTTTTTATGGAATTTTATTACACTTGTATTATTATTTTATTATTTGCATGTTTTTGACTAACCATGTGGTTGCCCTATTCGGAAACACTACTGGGCGCGTTGATCTAACGCCCTATCTATATCCTTAGTGGATGATGCAGGGAAAGGGAAAAACGTGGATCGAGAAGAGGACCAAGCACGAAAACTTGGGCGGTTTGAATGATTTTGAATGGACTATTCATGGATTTGTTATTTGAATTATTTGGACAATGTAATTTGGTAATTAGATTTGTTGGCATGTAATAAGTAGATAAGTAGATGCTGTGGATTAGTTTATTTTGGATGGTTGGATTGAATGGTAGATTAATATTATTTAGTAATTTTGGAGAATAAGATTATGTACTTTGCTATCTAAGAATGGAAAATTGGAATAGTCATAGGTTCTATTATAACCTCAGTTAGATTAAGACTAAGTAATTCCGCAAGTTATATATGTACCATGTGCGGATCAGTTTTATGGACTTACTTCATACGCACATGGGCTTGGCCAGTTAAGGGTCAGATTTAGAGATCCGAACTTAACTTGCGTCGTGACATTCTGCCCCGATCACATGATTATTATATTTAAAAAAAAAATAATCTCCAAAAATTAGAGTGAAAAGGGCGGGATGTTACAGCTATTATTTGTTTTAATGATGGAAATTGATAAATTTAATTGAATAGATGGTAAATGGATCAAAATTTGGACAAAGGCCCAAGTATGGCCCAATGGACCATGGATTGGATTAAATTCATTTAAATGGTCAATTGGGCCAAGGATGGTCAAATTGGGCCCAATACCCATTTGGGACCCAATGGATCAAGATGATGTAAGCTCTAAGGTAAATGGGTAGGAGGTGAATGTAATTGGGCCATGGGCCCAATGGTGATCCAATTAGTTGGAATGGATTTAATAAAATTTAAATTACCTAAGTTAATGTTAATATGATTAAGGTGACATGGCAGAATGGGACCCACCTCCACCTCACCAAGTGAGGTGGCGTGTGGACCAAGGATTGGTGGGGCCGGCCACCATGGTTGACTTGATCAACCATGGGTGAAATAATGGAGAGAAATCAATTAGATTGAAAGGAGACTAAATGGGGATTAATTAACCTAAGTTAAGGATTTAATTAATTACATTAATTAAGTTGGTCAAATGGTCAAATGGAAGAGCAAAACCACCTTATCACAAGACACCAAAAACGTTGGCTAAGGTGGTGGTTTATCCCAACCACCACCATTAAGCACATTAGCCCATGTTGGTTGGTGGGAGAAATTAATGGTGGAGTGTAGGTCACTCAACCAAAATGGGATAGATGCATCTCATTTCTCCATCTCTTTCCATCTAACTCTTTCACTCTCTCCCTCTCTTGCTCTCTCCAAAACCGTCCCACACCAAAGAGAAAAGAAGAAGAAGAAAAACTAAGAAGAGAAGAAAGAAGTTCAAGCTTGGGCCCTCCACCTCAAGACCAAAGCTTGAGACATCCTCTCCCCATCTCTCTCTCTCTCTCAAATCTACTCCATCTTAGCCGACCCAAGCTTTGATGTTTTTTATTTGATCAAACACATCTTGGCCGACCAATAAAGGAGAAGAAGAAGAAAGATGGCCAAGGAATCCAAGAGGAGAAAGAAAAGTCTGAGGAGTCGTCGGATTTGTAAGTATTTCTAAACAAGAGGTTAGATTTTTAAGGTTTAAGATTTGGAATCCATTTTCTTGGATTTAATGGTGGCCAAGTTTATCATGGGCCTTGGATCTCAAATCCATCCAATGAAAGGATAAAAAAAATGGAGAAAGTGGGTAAATTTGGTTAAGAAAAAATAAAGGATGCTTTAAGGGTATTATGTATTAAAATTTTATTTAAACATGGAGAGGTAATGATTTTTAGAAAGAACCATGGACCATAGGGTTCGGCCATGTGGTATGGCCGAACCCCATGGTAGGTGATTAAATGATTTAGTAGAGTTTTAAAGAATGGAAATCATGGAAGGATGATTTATGATTTTTTAGGGTTTTAATGATTAAATGTAGTGATTTTTGAAAGGATTTTAAATGAGGTAATTTATGAAGATATAAATGGTTTTTATGGCCTTAAGAGACATAGATGAAGGTGACCCATGAACCATGGGTTCGGCCATGGTGTATGGCCGAACCCTATGGTGATGGATTTGTAATGATTTTGGGTGTAAAATTATGGAAATTGATGGAGAAGATTGATAATTTTTTTAAATGGACTTTAAGCATTATAAATAAGGTTTTAAAAATAAAACCATGGACCATGGGTTCGGCCATGGTATATGGCCAAACCCCATGGGGAGATTTTGATGGTTTAAGTGTTTTGTAAACCATGAAAAGAATGGGGAGTATGGCATGATTAAATGAGTCATTAATGGACTAAAAAATGTACGAAATAATGATCAAGGTTAATGATTTAAATGTATGATGGAATCCCCTCATGGAGGGACTTGTGATGGATCTAAAGTGCAACAAAAGACCCAAGGAGAAAAATGGGGATTAGGTTAAATTAAAGGGGCTGATTTTAATGATTCCATGACCCATCTTATGAGCCAATTGATGGACTAAGTATGGGGTATGTATGTGTTTGAATGAATAAGGATTAAGTTAAGAAAATGGCTAATTTTAATGATCATATGACATGGTTGATGGGTCATTAACGGATCTAAGTTAGGGATCATTAATGGATCTAAGTTTGTGATCAGTTATGGACTTAATTATGCATGGATGAATGAGTGATTAGTCATAGAAAAGAGGTAGTAGCAAAACCGTAAATAATGGCCAAATTCAAGAACCATGGGTTCGGCCATGGTACATTGGTTAAAGAAGATCACTCAGATCTTGAATCTGCTTCAGATTTCCAGTCATACTGACAAGATCTTACTGGCTACATCTCAACTGATCGAGGATGCCGGTAATTGGTGGGAGGTTGTGGAAAAACAACAAGCACTTGTACCGGAAGGGGAAAGGACTACCATGACATGGGAATGGTTCTCGGCTACCTTTCTAGAGCAGTATTTTCCGGAGGAGGAAAGAGAGCACTAGACTCAAGCCTTCCTATCATTGGTACAAGGCAATATGACGGTGGCCGAATATCACAGGGAATTCCTTAGGCTATCCGTCTATGCATTTTATATGGTGGATACCGAGCACCGAGGGCCCGTAAGTTTGAACGGGGCCTTCGGCTGAGCATCGAGCCAGGGTGACCATTTTCAAGGCACCTACACTGGCAGAGGTGGTCAGCAGGGCCACTATAGCGGAGCGAGAGTTGAATGAGATGGTACGGTTTGACAACCGCCGAGGGCAGAGTGGGCGGGGTGCATTTCAACCCAACAAGAAGTTCCGCCTGAATTTTAGCAGACCCTCACCCTCCATTGGATCTATAGGGGGCTTTCGCCCCAATCAGCCCTCCCCATCAGCATCAGTCACTCAGGTTCCACGGGGTGGGAACACATGCTACCAGTGTGGCCAACAGGATCACTTCAAGAGGGAGTGTCCACAGATTAGCAGACCCTCTTACTCTAGGGGTTCTTTCCGCCCTCCAGCTAGACCAACTTAGTCGTGAGGAGGCAGAGCATACAACCAAGCGGGACGGGCGACAAACCCTACGGGATCTGGACTGTTTTTTGCCATAGCTCCTCCAGCAGCGGCGGATCACTCAGTGATTCAAGGTATGGCCGTAGTTGGTAGTTCCTATGTTGTTACATTGTTTGATTGTAACGCCCTGTCCTCTCCGATAAATCAGAGTCTAATTTTTTTTTTTAAAATAATAATAAAACATCGAAAGAGAACTGGCGGCGTCACGACACGAGCTAAGTCCGGACTACCCAAAGTCCGACCCTTAACTGGCCACCCATGTGTACATGGACTAGACCATGATAACAAATCACACATGGAACTAAACAATAACTTGCGGAATAAACTAGACTAACTGCGGAAATAGAATGAATAGATAGCAAGTAACAGTCTCAATTAATAATTACCATAAAACAACCATCCATAGTTAATAACCTAATCAAACCATAGCAAAGTATCTACATTATTACATATCCATAATAAAGTATCAAATCACAGCAATTATAAATTCATTCCAGCATTCAAGCATTTACGCTTGGCTCCCCTCCTTATCATCAACCTTCTCTTTCCCTTTCCTTGTACCTGCATTCTCCTCTGAGGATAGAATTAGGGCGTTAGATCAACGCGCCTAGTAGGTTCCCGAATCAGGGCTACCACATGGTTAGCGTGTAAAACATGCATATATCAAATATATGATTATAAAAAAAAAAGGTAAAACAATGCTATGAAATATGCACATGTAATGAGTCCCTCCCAACATATTCATAGCCATCACTTGACGTGACTCGCACCGTCAAGGTAAATCACAATAACATTTCTCCTGGCGGGACCTGCATCGCCTATGGAGACCAATGTATTTCTCAGCATCATAACATTTCTCCTGGTGGGACCTGCATCGCCTAAGGAGACCAATGTCTTCTACTCCTGGCGGGACCTGCATCGCCTAAGGAGGTTCAGAGTTGCATCACAGCATATCACCGGAGAATGGGCTCCGGGTTCCACAATCTTCATCCCATTCCATGCATGAGATGTCAATGCATTGTATGTCATTTGTAAACACATGATTTATCATTCGAAACCACATTTTTAAACATAAATCAATTACAACATCTCATAAAAACGTAATAAAACCAAATCATAGTTGTGGTTATTAGTAGGTAGGAAACCTACTGAAGATTCACTTCAGTATTTGATCTTTCTTAATCGTCAGCCGTTCACGACTCATACGCCGTATACGCAAGTCTAGATACCCTATTTAAATAGCAGCAAACCAAACATTTATCATGTAATTCCAACTTGTCAATGTCCCAAAAATGTACTATGTGGGGTTCGGCCATGCCCATGGCCGAACCTCACCTATTTATCCTTTTGGTCTCTCATTCGTTTAATCCCTATTAAACATCAAATTGTACAAACATACCTTGGTAGGGCTCGGCCATACAGCATGGCCGAACCATACCCCTTTGTTTTGGGTCCATACAACCATATCTTTGATGATTCCATCTTTGATCATTTCACCCATATTTACCATTATGCCATTGGTTCCAATACTCAATTATATCCCATTTTAACCTTTAAAACTACCGATCAATTCCATGGAATGGATCCACGCCAAAACCTGTTGTCATGGACCATGATCTTTACATTGAAACCTTTTAATTCAATAAGAACATTCCACATAAAATAATCCATAAGAAGTGGTCCATGGGGTTCGGCCCTATACATGGCCGAACCCAATGGCTCCCTTGGTCCAATAACTTTAACCTAGGTATTTAACTTAGGCTACACTCTTTTTCCAAGGTTATTATATGGTTCAGCCATCCATAGGCTGAGCCAAATCAATAACCATAAACCCAAGTAAAACCCATACAAACAACCCATAAGGCAGCCCATGGGGTTCGGCCATGCACAAGGCCGAACCCAATGGTTCTCTTGATTTAATTGGTCCATCATCTATCCATGATTTGAATCAGTAATTTAACCCTAACATTGACATAGTTCAGCCATATATTGGCCAACCAATAACAGCAAATTAATCTTCATCAAATCACATAAAACACCATAATCTTATATGGTTTTTAACTCACCAAAAGCATCAAATACTTTCATGGGGTTCAGCCATCCAAAGTGGCCGAACCCTATGTCCATGTCTTGGTCATCATAAACATGTTTTAAGTCTCATTTAAACATGTAACAATCAGTAAAACAATACCGGGTTTTTACCTCTCAAAACCCTCCAAATCAGTCCATTACTTTGCTTGGTTTTCACTTTATGAAAACACAATCCAAATGACCATAACACTTCATGGGATTCGGCCATCCAAGATGGCCGAGCCCAATGGTCAATTGTACCTTCAGTCCTTCATGACCTTCAAGTCCATGTTTTAACCTTTTTAAAACATGCACTTTAAGTCTAATAAAACATCTAAAAACAGTCCCATACTTGTATGGTTTTAAATTCCAAAAACCATCCAAATCAACCAATTATTTCCATGGGGTTCGGCCATCCCAAGTGGCCGAACTCCATGTTCTAAATTTCCATCCTTTAAACCTTATATACACACTTTACAACCTTACTTAATTCAGCCACAAAATGACCCAATCAACATGTGTATAAATCAGCATGGCTTGACATGGTTTTTGACCTTTAAGAACATCAAATCCAATCCACATTTTCATGGGGTTCGGCCAACCAAGATGGCCGAACCCAATGGCATATTTTCTTATCCTTTTAAGCCATCTAATCCAAGATTAAAACCTTGATGCATTCGGCCATAACCATGGCCCATTACATGCTCCATTTGTTCCATTTTTTTAAACCAAAATAACAACTAAACACTTACCAAACTTCCTTGCTTTTAATCTTTACTTCCAATCCTTCTTTGCCTTCCTTCCTTTGCTGTTTTATGCTTGACCAGTTGTGCAAACACCTCTGCTGTTTCGGCCAAGAAAATGAGTTTGGAGAGAGGGAGAGATAGGTGAGAATTCCTTGGATTTTCAATGTGAAAATCGGCCAAGAATGGTAATCTTTCCCTTTTGTACATCAGCCCCAAACCTCTCTCTTTAATCCTCATTAACCCTTTGTCAAAAACGATGGGATATTGGGTGTCATCCAAGACACCCTTCACCCAAACGTTGCATCTCTTCATATTTGACACATGCATCTCATGAGATGCATGATGCCGCCCAACCTTGGTGTCCCTTGGCTTTGCCAAGGCACCTCTTCACTCTCAACGGCTGGGATTGATTCCCCAAGAGTTGTGTGTGATTAACAACACCTTTCCACTTCCTCTTGACTCATTTGACTCATGATATTTTTTATTCTAACTCAACTCATCCAACTCAACACATTTTATGCACTATATTTGAGTCAACTCTTTTCTTAATTAAAACTTACTCCAAATCAGTCCAACTCAAGCTGAACTAACTCACACTTGAGTTCATCTGAGGGCCCACACGGTCAACCGTGGTCAACTTGGTCAACCCGACCCATTGGGTCCCCAATCAGCCCCTTGACCCGTTTTGACAACATGACCAATTAATGGGCTGATTTTGCCATTTTTAATTGGTTTTCACTTGTGCATCAAGCCTACCCATTTTTGCTCCACTTGATTTCCAATCAATTTAGCTTATCCCCATTAAATTTGGGCTCACCCAATGGTCTAATAAGTCCCTTGTGACCCATTGGGTCCAATTGGGCCCTTTGACCCATTTAACCATTTTCGACCCAATTGATGTACATTACCCATCCAATCAAATTTGACATTTACAATGTGCTCATATGATCCTAATTTGAGCAATGGACCCTACCATTTCCTTATTTAACATCACAAAATAATTAATTTAACACATCAGGGGCATTTTCGTAATTATCCACTTCATTGAGAAATTGAGGTGTTACATTGATTCTGGAGCTTCCCATTCATTTATATCTGCTGCATTCTTATCTGCTACGGGCACATTAGTACAAAAGCTGTCCACATCACTTACCATTGTATCCCCCGTCGGAGACACATCCTTGGGACTCGTATGCACGACATTGAACACTGAACTCGCGGGATTCAGATTCGAGTTCAACTATTTGGTAATCGATATGGCTGAGTACGAGGTTATATTTGGCATGGACTGGTTGGCCACATTTCAGGCCCATATTGATTGCCATCTGCGTAGGGTGATATTTTGGTCACCCGAGGGAAAGCGGTATATAGTACATGCTGACAGACAAGGCATTCCTAGAAGGCTGCACGAAGAATTGAACCACCTTGTCTTGAACAGCCTCAGATTCGATAGGGCACCAGTGGCTAAACTTCCGGCGGTAGTAGCAGATTATGCAGAGGTATTCCCAACAGAACTCCCCAGTTTGCCACCCAAGAGGGAGATAGATTTTGAGATCAAATTATATCCCGGCGCTGCTCCAGTATCATTGCCCCATTACAGGATGGCACCAGCTGAAATGACCGAGTTGAAGAAGCAGATTGATGAACTACTCAGACTGGGTTTTACTCGGAACAGCACATCCGCATGGGGAGCCCCAATATTATCTGTGAAGAAGAAAGATGGTACCCTTAGGATGTGTGTGGACTACAGGAAATTAAACCAGCTGACTGTCAGGAACAAGTATCCCCTACCCAAGATTGATGATCTATTTGATCAACTTAGGGGTTCCTCTCACTTCTCCAAGATTGATCTGATGTCCGGGTACCATCAAATCCGGGTTAGGGAGGAGGACATAGAGAAGACAGCCTTCAGGACACGGTATGGCTTATATGAGTATGTAGTCATGCCATTTGGACTTACTAATGCACCGTCTGTGTTCATAAACCTGATGAATAAGATATTCCGTCCTTACTTGGACCAGTTTGAGATTGTATTCATTGATGTTATTCTGGTCTATTCCAAGAGTCAGGAGGAACATGCTGAGCACCTGCGGATAGTCCTGGACACCTTGAGGAAGAGCCAGTTGTATGCCAAAGCCAGCAAGTGTGAGTTCTGGCTATCTGAGGTCAATTTCTTGGGGCACGTTATATCGGAGGAAGGTATAGCAGTGGACCCGGCCAAGGTAGCGGCAGTAAGGGAGTGGAAAGCGCCGACGAATGTGATCAAGATCCGTAGTTTTCTGGGATTGGCCAGTTACTACAGGAAATTCATCATGGACTTCTCTAAGATTGCATCCCCACTTACCCGACTCACTCAGAAAGGAGTAAATTTTGAGTGGTCAGATCTGTACAATCAGAGATTTGAGGAGCTGAAGGAGAGACTTACAACTGCTCCCATCTTGATTTTACTGGAAAAAGGCAAGGGTTATGTAGTGGACTGCGATGCTTCAGGAGCGGGACTTGGGTGTGTTCTCAGTTAAGCTCATCGTGTGGTGGCTTATGGTTCAAGACAGTTGAAAATTCATGAACGCCACTATCCCACACATGATCTGGAACTAGCTGCAGTGGTTTTCGCTCTCAAAAGTTGGAGACACTACCTATATGGTGAGAAGTTTGAGGTGTTTTCAGATCACAAGAGTCTGAAATATTTATTCGATCAGAAGGAACTCAACATGAGACAGCGCCGATGGATGGAATATCTGGCAGATTATGACTTTACACTCCGATACCATCCCAGAAGGCGAACAAAGTGGCAGATGCCCTCAGCCGCTTATCACATGCCTCAGTGGCCAGTATGATCAGGATGGAGTGGGACATGCTGAACACCATCCGAGAGTTCAACTTATACATCAAAAACCATGGGAGTATGTATAATCTGATCATCCTATCCAACATGGTCACCAAGATTGAGCAAGAGCAACAGACAGATCCGAAGGTGGAGGAGATATGGACAAAGATGTCTACCGGTGAGGTTGTACCGGAATAGGAATTACGACTGGGGCAAGGTCTTTTATTCTGAGGTAGGACATATGTGTCTGAGAGCTGCAGAAGAGAGTTGTTGGTTGAGGCACACCAAACCAAGCTCTCTATCCATCCGGGCAGCACCAAAATGTATCATGATTTTAAGAGACACTATTGGTGGCATGGGCTCAAAAGATGTGGCAGAGTTTGTTGCTCACTACCTAACTTGTCAGCGGGTTAAGGCGGAACATCAGAAGCCACCGGGTTTGCTCAAACCCTTACCAGTACCCGAGTGGAAATGGGAGCACATCTCCATGGATTTTGTGACAGGGTTGCCAAGGTCTTCCAAAGGCAACGATGCAATATGGGTAGTGGTGGACCGGTTGACCAAGTCTGCGCATTTCCTGTAACACCCCAATTTTTCAATGAAATGGAAAATTACCAAAATGCCCCTGAGTTGTTAAATTAATTATTTTGTGATGTTAAGAAAGGAAAAAGTGGGGCCCATTGCTCAAATTAAAATCATATGATCATATTATGAATGTTAAGTTTGATTGGTTGGGTAATTTTCATCATTTGGGTCAAAAATGGCTAAATGGTTCAAAAGGCCCAAATGGGACCCATCGGGTCAAAATGGATGATTTGACCATTTTGTGAATTTAAATTAAATGGGGTTAAGCTTATTTGATTGGAAATCAAGTAGAGAAGAAATGGGTTGGCCTGACCCATATGCAAAAATTGATTACAAATGACCAAAATACCCATAATTGGGTCATTGAGTCAAAAACGGGTCAAGGAGCTAAAAGTGGACCCAACGGGTCGAGTTGACTATTGTTGACCATGTGAACCCTCAAGGGAGATAAAACACGAGTCAAATCAGTTGAATGGGACTGAGGTGAGTTGGAATTAAATCAAGTTATGAGTCAACTCATGTGCATTAAATGAAATGCATTAAGTATGTGAGTTGGGTGAGTTGAAATGGAAATTTAAATGATCTTGAGTTGGGTGAGTCAAAAGGGAAATTGAAGGGGCTGTAAATCAGTGAGTCTAATGGGAATTGGAAGAGGTTGGCTGGTCTCAAACCAACCAAAACAAGTCCCACACATTGGGGACTTGTTTTGGTGAGTTCCATGGTGAATATTAAATGTAAATACATGGGTTTGAGGTGAGTTGCTTGGGAAGCTGTATGGCTGCATGGGTAGCTGCCAAGGGGTGCCTTGGAGGGCACCCAATGCCCATCGTTTTGTGCATGAGTTGATGAGGAAGTGGAGGGGTGTTGATGGCTGAAATACAAAACCAATGAACACCATCACTTGGCCAATTTATCATTGCAAAGCCTAAGACTTTCCTCATCTCTCTCTCCCTCTCTCCTCTCTCCAATTTGTTGTTTTTCTTGGCTGGAACAGCAGAGCTTTTGGTACCAAATATTCAAGCATACAACCAGCAAGGAGTTAAGGAAGCAAGGATTAAAAGTCAAGAGCAAAAGGCAAAGGAAAGTAGTAAGTTTTTCCCATTGATTTATGTTTAATAAAATGGGTAAAATAAGACATGATTCGGCCATGTGATGGTCAAATCTATCAAAGGGTTAAAGTATAATTTTTTTATGCCTAATTAGATGGAAAACATGGAGATAGGGTTCGGCCACTTTGGATGGCCGAACCCCATGAAATATTATGGTTAATCTTGATGGTTTTGTAAGATTTAAACCATGCAAGTATAGGACTGATTTTGGAGGTTTAAGATACATACTTTGGAAAGATTGAAAGCATGGATTTGAATGTCATAATTTGGCCATTCTATGGCCGAATTTGACAAGGGTGTAAACCATGTAAGAGATGGCTTGGTTTTCATGTTTTGAAACATGAAAACCATGGATTTTGTGGACTGTTTTTGATAGTTTTTGGAAATTAAAACCCTATGAAAATGGGCTAATTTTTGGATGGTTTCTTTGAAAGTTAAAATCTGATTTTAATATACTGTTATTACATGATTATCTGAGGTTTAAAAACAGTAAACATAGCCATTGGGTTCGGCCACCATGGAGGGCCGAACCCCATGTAAAAGAATGTTGGTTTTCATGTAAACCATAGACTTTTTATGGACTGTTTTGGATGGTTTCTTTGAGAGTTAAAACGTGATATTAATATACTATTTATACATGATTATCTGAGGTTTAAAAACAGTAAACATAGCCATTGGGTTCGGCCACCATGGAGGGCCGAACCCCATGTAAAAGAATGTTGGTTTCATATTGGAAAAACATGTAAACCATAGACTTTTTATGGACTGTTTTTGTATGGTTTTTGAAAGTTAAAACCTGATATTAATACACTGTTTATACATGATTATTGGAGGTTTAAAAACAGTAAGAATGACCATTGGGTTCGGCCACCATGGAGGGTCGAACCCCATGTAAAAGAGGGTTGGTTTTCATGTTGGAAAACATGGAAACCATAGACCTTTGTGGACTGTTTTTGGGAGATTTTTATGTGATAAGGTTACTAATTTTGGGTTGGCCATGGGATGGCTAAACCATGGGTTTAACATGGCTAAGGGGTAGAGCCAATTAGTATGTAAATAAAGGACATTGTTGAGCAAAAGAACCATAAGGGTTTCGGCCATGAGTATGGCCGAACCCCATGGACCGTTTTCATGGGTCATTTTATGGATGTGGGTGTGATTAAAAATGGAATTATGTTTGCTGATTTGGTCAGCCAAAACATGGCTGAACCATGTTACGGTTGTGGGTAAGTTGTAAAGTTTAATCAAGGTATTGGTAGCAATGGCATGTTTGTAAATAAACGTCACAACCATGAGTTGGTATTTGTGGACTTAGACTCAAAAATGGGAATCAAATAAAGTAAGGGATTAAAAGTTGGTCCATGATTTATGTGAATAAGGTGACGGACATCTGTGACGGTGCACGACTGCGAGCGGTGACCGGATAAAGCTTAAGAAAGAACGGACGCTGAAGTGATTCTTAAGTAGGTTTCCTACTTACTTGTAACCACGGTTTTTACCCAGTTTTTCTTATGACACTCTTGTTTTAATATATGTGTTTCAATTGATATATTATGCATTAACAAATGGCATACAGGCATTGGCATCTCATGCATAGTCATGGGATAATGAATGAAGTTCTATAGTGATGGCTACGAATGTACATGATGGGGGTTGTTCATTGCATGTACATATTTTATAGAAGAGATGAAAGTGTGTTGTAATTTACCTTGTCGGTGCAAGGCACGTCAAGTGATGGCTACGAATGTACATGATGGGGGTTGCTCATTGCATATACATATTTTATAGAAAAGATGAAAGTGTGTTGTAATTTACCTTGTCGGTGCAAGGCACGTCAAGTGATGGCTATGAAAGTACATAATGGGGGATGCCCATTGCATGTGCATATTTCATAGCATTGTTTTAACTGTTTTTAATGACCATGTAATGTGATATATACGCATGTTTTATATGCTAACATGTGGTAGCCCTGATTCGGGAACCTACTGGGTGCGTTGATCTAACGCCCTAATTCTATCCTCAGAGGAGATTGCAGGTACAAGCAAAGGGAAAGGAAAGGTTGTTGACCGGGAGGGGAGCCAAGCCTAAGTGCTTGAATGAAAGATTGAACTACTTTATATTACTGTTTTTGAATACTTTTGTGGGACATGTAATAATTCACTACTTGCTATGGTTTGATTAGGTTGATAACATTTGGATGGTTGATCTATGTTAAATAATGTTTAAGACTATTACTTGCTATCTGGTCTTTCTATTCTGCAATTAATCTAGGTTATTCCGCATATTGATGTTAGTTCCATGTGTGATTCGTAATCATGGTCTAGTCCATGTACACATGGGTGGCCAGTTAAGGTTCAGACTTGGGTAGTCTGAACTTAACTCGCGTCGTGACGCCGCCTGCTCTCTTTCGATGTTTTATTATAACTTTTTTTAAAAAAAAAATTAGACTCTGAAATTCTCGGAAAGGGCGGGGCGTTACAGTTGGTATCAGAGCGAAACGGGAAGTTGAATCATCGAAGTAAGATTAAGACGGTTTCATGTCTCACTGACGGATAAGAATTCCAACTGACCGACTCTTCGGAGTCCGCTGACTGGGGGCTGGATTAATTTACTTCGATTGACTCGGACTGAACAATCAATCTGAGAACGACAATGAAAGATTGCAATGTAAAGTACAGTCATCATAACTGGACATATCAAACATAGCAAAGTAGGATGTACTCCCCTGAAATCCCCACACTGAGAAACAAACAATAGGAAATTAGAGATTTCCCCAGTAACAAAAGAAAACAAAGAATGTTGATTTGGTAATCTTCCCAAACAAAGTACATGATATTATGCATGATCAAATTCCCTGGAAACCAAGAGTGGTTTATTTAGAATTATTGTTGAATATTTTTGTGTTTGAAATGATGTGGCACAGATATGTCAAGCAACGAAGAATACACTGAGTTATGGGATAAAGGGACACCAAGTTGTCCGGTAGATTTGGTGCCAACTTCCGATAGTATCAGTATGGAAGTTAATGTGGATCTTCAGGAGGGACCTCCTGAAGAAGCTGATGTGGACTTAGCGCTTCTTCCAGAGGATCTGATGGATGACATTCCTGAGATGGTGGAACCTCCTGAGGAAGAGGAGGATGATCTAGCACATTTACTGGAGGATCCCATGGCTGGTGTACCTATTATATTGGAATCACTTGGGAAAATAGATCCCTATGACACATGTGAACTGTGCAATCAAGATGGGCACCACTACCGGTATTGTCCTCATCCACTGGGTGTTGTCTGCTCGTCCTGTGGACTACATGGGCATGGTGAGGCAAGGACTAATTCTCCATACATCGGAGGACCTGGATTAGTACCCTCCACGACTTGTGAGGTATTGGGGCACACGGTGATGACGTGTCCTGATAACCGTTTCAAGTTCGCTTTTGATGCAGAGTCTTCTACGGAAGACTAGGATTGGAACTAATACGTAGGGGTATTAAAAAAAGAGGGTTATTTTGTAAAGGGTGCATATTTTGTTATACATAGGGTTTTGTTTCACCCTACCCACCTTTGTACAAAGATGCAGTTTGAATATATATAAAATATGTGATTTTATGATTTTATGAGGATTTATGGCATTTGATGCATGTTGATAATGGAAACTACATAAAACATAACTAATTCTCCAAAATTACTAATCAATCTTAACTAATCGTTTAATCAAAACATCCAACATAAAACAAACCATAGCATCTATCTTAACTACTTATTACAAGCCAACATAACTAATTACCAAATTACATTGTCCAAATATATCAAATATCAAGTCCATAAAATAGTCCATTCATAATCCATTCCAATTATTCAAACCGCCCAAGTTTCCGTACTTGGTCCTCTTCTCGATCCACGCTCTTCCCTTTCCCTGCATCATCCACTAAGGATATAGATAGGGCGTTAGATCAACGCGCCCAGTAGTGTTTCCGAATAGGGCTACCACATGGTTAGTCAAAAACATGCAAATAGTATAGTAATAATACAAGTGTGACAAAATTCTATAAAAACATGCTATGTATGAAATGAACATGTAATGAGTCCCACCCATCACCATTCAACATAGCCATCACTTGACGGGATTCTCATCGTCAAGGTAACCCACAGTGGTCTTTCGGACGCACCGACGGAGTCTGGCCTCCGGATTCCTCCTGATGGGATTCTCATCATCAAGGTACCCCACATTGGTCTTTCTGACGCCCCGACGGAGTGTGGCCTCCGGTTACAACACCATCATCCCATGCCATGCATGAGATGTCTATGCAAACATGTCATTTAGAAACATAACTTTACAATCATATAAGATATCAAAATCAACATAGAACAGCATATGAAATAGTGGTTACAATAAAGGTAGGAAACCTACACTAGATTACTTTGTTTGACCTTTCCTTTGAACCGTCTTCCGATATCTTCCTCCCTGACCCGGATTTGATGATAACCGGACATTAGGTCAATCTTGGAAAAGTGACTAGATCCCCTCAACTGATCGAATAAATCATCGATCCTGGGTAGAGGATACTTGTTCCGGACAGTTAGCTGATTCAACTTCCGGTAGTCCACACACATTCTGAGTGAACCATCCTTCTTTTTCACGAACAACACTGGAGCTCCCCATGATGATGTGCTGTTCCGAATGCAACCCAGTCTGAGTAACTCATCAAGCTGCTTCTTCAGCTCCGACATTTCTGCTGGTGCCATCCGATAATGGGGTAGAGACACTGGTGAGGTACCAGGATACAGCTTGATCTCAAAATTGAGCTCCCTCATAGGCGGTATACTAGGGAGTTCTTTTGGAAAGACATCAACAAATTCTTTCACAATTGCTGGAAGTTCAGTGACTGGTGCTTTGTTGATGACAATATTGTTCAACACCAAATGATGCAACCCTTCCTGCAGTCTGCTTTGCTTGTCGGCACGAACTATATACTGCTTTCCCTCGGGTGACCAAAATGTCACTCTTCGGCGATAACAATCAATATTAGCTTCATAACCAACCAACCAGTCCATGCCAAATATAATATCGTACTCAGTCATGTCGTGTACCAGATAATTGAACTCAAATTTGAGTCCAGCGAGTTCTGTATTTATGGCCGTGCATATGAGTCCCAAAGATGTGTCTCCGACAGGGGATACTACTGTGAGTGTGGTGGACAGCTTTTGAACTAGTGTTCCAGTAGCAGTTATAAAGGATGCAGATATAAAAGAGTGCGATGCTCCAGAATCAAACAATGCATAAGCATAAGAACTATTGACAACGGCCATACCTTGAATCACAGAATGATCCACATCCTCAGGAGGTTCCAGAGCAAATAGTCGTCCAGATCCGGTAGGATTAGGCGCCCGTCCCGTCTGATTATAAGTCCTGCCTCCTCGGGAGTTTGCTGGCCTAGCTGGTGGACGGAAAGACCCTCTGGAATATGAGAGCTTATTGAGCTTTGGACAGTCTCTCTTGAAGTGACCCGGCTGATCACAGTGGAAACAATTGTTCACCCCTCTGAATGACTGGGTGACGGATGTAGATGGGGAGGGCTGATTGGGACGAAAACCCCCCGTGGACCCTGTAGATGGTGAGGGTCTACTGAAGTTCGGACGGAACCTCTTGTTGGGCTGGAACCCACCCCTCCCACTTGGAGCTCGGCGATTGTCAAACCGCACCATTGCATTCAACTCCTGTTCTGCTATTGTGGCCTTGCTGACCACCTCAGCCAATGTGGTGCACTTAAATATGGTCACTTTGGCCCTGATGTTTGGCCGTAGACCCCTCTCAAACTTTCTTGCCTTGCGAAGTTCTGTGTCCACCATATAGAATGCATAAATGGATAAACTGAGAAATTCACGGTGATACTCTGCCACCATCATAGAGCCCTGTACCAAGGATAGAAAAAGTTCCGTCTGTCGCTCCTTCTCCTCCTCCGGAAAGTAGTGTTCCAGAAAGGTTGCTGAAAACTCATTCCATGTCATGGCCGTCCTCTCCCTAACTGGTATGAGTGCCCTCTGCTTCTCCACCACCTCCCACCATTTACCGGCATCTTCTATCAATTGTGAAGTAGCCAATAGAATCCTGTCAGCATGACTCGAGATCTTAAGTAATTTTAAGAAAACCATAAACTATTGTGTGTAACTCCTCCAATCATCAACTCATTTATTCTCCAACCTTGAAGTCACATGCATGAATTATAAACCTATCTATTGACTGTCCTTTGAAGACCCAAACCATGTACACCCAACCATTTCCAACGTGCCTACCATTTGCATTTGAAATAAACCTCCCACCTTTGTAACTCCCAAAAACGCCACCTCCATAAATTTCTTATCTTGGAGTTACATGCATGAAGTACCTCTCCCATGCAATTCCAACGTTTTTCATTGTTTAAAAACTTGTAATCAGCACACACCACTCTCATACACTCACTTAAAATATTTATTCATCCAACTCTTTTATTTAACTCACCCAAAACTCAACTCATTCATTAATGTAACTCAACTAATAAATTCCACTCAACTCCATCATTTATTTCAACTTAAACCCAACTCAAACCTTTACTCATCTTAACCCAATTAAGCTTTGAACTCAATTAATGGTCAAACATGTCAACCACAACCCATTGGGTCCAATTTGGCCATTTTGACCCATTTATCAAAATTTGACCCAAATATGATTCTTGACCCGTTTAAGTTCATCTTATCCATTTATTTGTTTTGTAATTAAAACTACTAACCATTGGGTCTTGTTTGAACCATTGACCCATTTAAATTCAAATCAATTTTATCACAATGGCAATTCGTTAAATATGAATAATTTCATATAAATTGCTAACTTTGAAATTCCAGGGTGTTACAGGGACGATTATTTACACTAACTTCTCAAGAGGAAGAGGAAGAGGATCATCCTGTGATACAAGGTATGGCGGTAGTGAGTAGCTCATATGCATATGCACTATTTGATTCCGGAGCATCACACTCCTTTATAGCTGCATCGTTTATTACTGCTACTGGAACATTAGTTCAAAGATTAGCCACAACACTTACTATTGTATCCCCTGTCGGAGATTCGGCATTGGGACTTATATGTACAGCGGTTAACACCGAATTAGCTGGATTCAGATTTGAATTCAATTATCTAGTGCTGGACATGTCTGAATATGATATTATATTCGGTATGGATTGGTTAGCGAAGTTTCATGCCAACATCGACTGTTATTGTCGAAGAGTGACATTTAAGTCACCCTGAGGGCAAACAATATGCAGTCCGTACAGATAAACAAAGTGGATTGCAGGAAGGGTTAAACCACGTGGTATTGAATAATATCACCATAAACAAAGCTCCAGTTACTGAACTTCTAGCAATTGTACAAGAATTTGTGGATGTATTCCCAAAGGAACTCCTTGGTTTACCACCTATGAGGGAGATTAACTTCGAGATCAGGCTGTACCCTGGCGCAGCACCAGTGTCGTTACCACACTATCGGATGGCACCAGCAGAGATGTCAGAACTAAAGAAGCAGATTGATGAACTGCTTAGGCTGGGTTGCATCCGGAAAAATATATCATCGTGGGGAGCACCAGTGTTATTTGTGAAGAAAAAGGATGGCTCACTTCGGATGTGCGTGGACTACCGAAAGCTGAATCAGTTAACAGTTCGGAACAAGTACCCTCTACCCAGGATCGATGATTTATTCGATCAATTGAGGGGTTCAAGCCATTTTTCAAAGATCAATTTGATGTCTGGTTATCATCAAATTCGAGTTAGGGAGGAAGATATAGAAAAGACAGCTTTTCGGACGCGGTATGGACTGTTTGAGTTCGTGGTCATGCCATTTAGACTCACGAATACGCCAGCAGTGTTCATGGATTTGATGAACAGAATCTTCCGTCCCTATTTAGATCAATTTGTAATTGTATTCATTGATGATATCCTGATCTATTCTAAGAGTCAGGAGGAACATACATAGCATTTACGTATAGTCTTGAATATGTTGAGGCAGAATAAGCTATATGCCAAGGCCAGTAAATGTGAATTCTAGTTATCCGAGGTCAATTTCTTGGGACATGTCATAACCGAAAACGGTATAGCCGTGGATCCAGCAAAAGTGGCGGCAGTAAGTGAATGGAAAGCGCCAAAGAATGTGACCGAGATCCGCAGTTTCTTAGGGCTGGCGAGTTATTATCGGAAATTTATCATGGACTTTTCCAAGATAGCGTCTCCGTTGACTCGACTTACTCAGAAAGGAGTGAAGTATGAGTGGACAGATCAGTGTAACCGGAGATTTGAAACGCTGAAAGAAAAACTTACAAGAGCTCCTGTTTTAATTTTGCTGGAAAAGGGCAAAGGGTATGAAGTACAATACGATGCTTCAGGAGAAGGACTAGGGTGTTCACTCATGCAAGGTCATCATGTGGTGGCATATGGGTCAAGACAGTTAAAAATACATGAACGTCTTTATCCCACACATAACCTGGAGCTAGCTGCAGTGGTCTTCGCTCTCAAAAGCTGGAGACACTACCTGTATGGCGAAAAATTTGAGGTATTTTCTGATCACAAGAGTTTAAAACATTTATTTGATCAGAAGGAGCTCAATCTAAGGCAGCGTAGATGGATGGAGTATCTGGCGGATTATGAATTGGAGCTTCAATACCATCCAGGCAAGGCGAACAAGGTGGCGGATGCTCTTAGCCGCCTATCTCATGCATCGGTCACATGCTTGATCAGAACGGAATGGGAGATGCTGCACACCATTCGAGAGTTCAATCTTCATATCAACAACCGTGGAAGTATGTATAATTTGATCATACGGTCCAATATAGTCACCAAGATTGAACAAGAACAAAGAACAGATCCGGAAGTGGAGGACATTTGGGCCAGGATGTCTACTGGCACCGTTGTACCGGAATGGGAATTACGACCAGGACAGGGTCTTGTATTCCGGGGAAGAACTTATGTGCCAAAGAGTTGTAAGAAAGAGCTACTGATTGAGGCACATCAGTCCAAGCTCTCTATCCATCCGGGCAGCACCAAAATATACCATGACTTAAAGAGGCATTATTGGTGGCATGGACTAAAAGGGGATGTGGCAGAATTTGTGGCACATTGTCTAACTTGTCAGCAAGTTAAGACTGAACACCAAAAGCCACCTGGGTTGCTCAAACCCTTAGCAGTTCCAGAATGGAAATGGGAACACATTTCTATGGACTTTGTATCGGGGTTGCTAAGGTCTTCAAGGGGCAATGACGCTATATGGGTCGTAGTCGACCGACAGACCAAATCCGCACATTTCATTCCTATCAAGATGACGGATTCATCTGAAACGTTGGGTCGGCGGTATATTAAAGAAATCATTCAACTACATGGCATTCCTCGAACAATAGTATCGGACAGAGATGGCCGTTTTACCGGCAGGGTATGGCAAAGCATGCAGTCAGCCATGGGGACAGACTTATTGACTAGCACTGCTTTCCATCCACAGACTGATGGACAGTCAGAAAGGACGATACAAACTTTGGAAGACATGCTGAGAGCATGTATGTTAGATTTCAAAGGAGGATGGGAGGGCCATTTACCACTGGCGGAGTTCTCCTATAATAACAGCTATCAGGCAAGCCTTCAAATGGCTCCTTATGAGGCTTTATATGGTAGACCGTGTAGGTTGCCGGTATGTTGGACAGAGGCTGGAGAGCCTGCATTGATCGGACCAGAACTAGTCGCGGAGACTACTGCGCAAATAAAGTTGATACGTCAACACTTACTGACTGCACAGAGTCGGCAGAAGAGTTATGTTGATAAAAGGAGACGGTTTCTGGAATTTGAAGTGGGAGACTTGGTATTTCTGAAGGTCTCGCCACGGAAGGTACATATGAGGTTCGGAAAGAAAGGAAAACTGTCACCAAGATTTGTGGGACCGTTTTCCATCATGAGAAGAGTGGGGGAGGTGGCTTATCAGATAGCACTCCCATCACAATTAGCAGCTCTACACGATGTGTTTCACGTGTCGATGCTAAGAAAATACAATTCGGATCCGTCCCATGTTTTAAATGTTCAAGATATGGAAGTACAAAGCGACGTGACGTACGTCGAGAAGCCGGTCAGGATAGTGGAGACCGAACAAAGGGTGTTGCGAAACAGAGCGATTCAGTTCGTAAAAGTGGTATGGGACCGTCATGGTGATGAAGAGGCCACGTGGGAACTTGAGTCAGAGATGAGAACAGCTCACCCCGAATTATTTGTGTAATTTAATTTGAGAACCCTACTTCACTCGATTTTCGGGACAAAAAATTTAAAAAGAGGGTTATATTGTAACACCCCAATTTTTCAATGAAATGGAAAATTACCAAAATGCCCCTGAGTTGTTAAATTAATTATTTTGTGATGTTAAGAAAGGAAATAGTGGGGCCCATTGCTCAAATTAAAATCATATGAGCATATTATGAATGTTAAGTTTGATTGGTTGGGTAATTTTCATCATTTGGGTAAAAAATGGCTAAATGGGTCAAAGGGTCCAAATGGGACCCATCGGGTCAAACTGGATGATTTGACCATTTTGTGAATTTAAATTAAATGGGGTTAAGCTTATTTGATTGGAAATCAAGTAGAGAAGAAATGGGTAGGCCTGACCCATATGCAAAAACCGATTACAAATGACCAAAATACCCATAATTGGGTCATGGAGTCAAAAACGGGTCAAGGAGCTAAAAGTGGACCCAATGGGTCGAGTTGACTATTGTTGACCGTGTGAACCCTCAAGGGAGCTAAAACACGAGTCAAATCAGTTGAATGGGACTGAGGTGAGTTGGAATTAAATCAAGTTATGAGTCAACTCATGTGCATTAAATGAAATGCATTAAGTATGTGAGTTGGGTGAGTTGAAATGGAAATTTAATTGATCTTGAGTTAGGTGAGTCAAAAGGGAAATTGAAGGGGCTGTAAATCAGTGAGTCTAATGGGAATTGGAAGAGGTTGGCTGGTCTCAAACCAACCAAAACAAGTCCCACACGTTGGGGACTTGTTTTGGTGAGTTCCATGGTGAATATTAAACATAAATACATGGGTTTGAGGTGAGTTGCTTGGGAAGCTGTATGGCTGCATGGGTAGCTGCCAAGGGGTGCCTTGGACGGAACCCAATGCCCATCGTTTTGTGCATGAGTTGATGAGGAAGTGGAGGGGTGTTGATGGTTGAAATACAAAACCAATGAACACCATCACTTGGCCAATTTATCATTGCAAAGCCTAAGACTTTCCTCATCTCTCTCTCCCTCTCTCCTCTCTCCAATTCGTTGTTCTTCTTGGTTGGAACAGCAGAGCTTTTGGTACCAAATATTCAACCATACAACCAGCAAGGAGTTAAGGAAGCAAGGATTAAAAGTCAAGAGCAAAAGGCAAAGGAAAGTGGTAAGTTTTTCCCATTGATTTATGTTTAATAAAATGGGTAAAATAAGACATGATTCGGCCATGTGATGGTCAAATCTATCAAAGGGTTAAAGTATGATTTTTTTATGCCCAATTAGATGGAAAACATGGACATAGGGTTCGGCCACTTTGGATGGCCGAACCCCATGAAATATTATGGTTAATCTTGATGGTTTTGTAAGATTTAAACCATGCAAGTATAGGACTGATTTTGGAGGTTTAAGATACATACTTTGGAAAGATTGAAAGCATGGATTTGAATATCATAATTTGGCCATGCTATGGTCGAATTTGACAAGGGTCTAAACCATGTAAGAGATGGCTTCGCTTTCATGTTTTGAAACATGAAAACCATGGATTTTGTGGACTGTTTTTGATAGTTTTTGGAAATTAAAAGCCTATGAAAATGGGTTAATTTTTGGATGGTTTCTTTGAAAGTTAAAATCTGATTTTAATATATTGTTATTACATGATTATCTGAGGTTTAAAAACAGTAAACATAGCCATTGGGTTCGGCCACCATGGAGGGCCGAACCCCATGTAAAAGAATGTTGGTTTTCATGTAAACCATAGACTTTTTATGGACTGTTTTGGATGGTTTCTTTGAGAGTTAAAACGTGATATTAATATACTGTTTATACATGATTATCTGAGGTTTAAAAACAGTAAACATAGCCATTGGGTTCGGCCACCATGGAGGGCCGAACCCCATGTAAAAGAATGTTGGTTTCATATTGGAAAAACATGTAAACCATAGACTTTTTATGGGCTGTTTTTGTATGGTTTTTGAAAGTTAAAACCTGATATTAATATACTGTTTATACATGATTATTGGAGGTTTAAAAACAGTAAGAATGACCATTGGGTTCGGCCACCATGGTGGGCCGAACCCCATGTAAAAGAGGGTTGGTTTTCATGTTGGAAAACGTGGAAACCATAGACCTTTGTGGACTGTTTTTGGGAGATTTTTATGTGATAAGGTTACTGATTTTGGGTTGGCCATGGGATGGCTAAACCATGGGTTTAACATGGCTAAGGGGTAGAGCCAATTAGTATGTAAATAAAGGACGTTGTTGAGCAAAAGAACCATAAGGGTTTCGGCCATGAGTATGGCCGAACCCCGTGGACCGTTTTCATGGGTCATTTTATGGATGTGGGTGTGATTAAAAATGGAATTATATTTGCTGATTTGGTCGGCCAAAACATGGCTGAACCATGTTAAGGTTGTGGGTAAGTTGTAAAGTTTAATCAAGGTATTGGTAGCAATGGCATGTTTGTAAATAAACGTCACAACCATGAGTTGGTATTTGTGGACTTAGACTTAAAAATGGGAATCAAATAAAGTAAGGGATTAAAAGTTGGTCCATGATTTATGTAAATAAGGTGACGGACATCTGTGACGGTGCACGACTGCGAGCGGTGACCGGATAAAGCTTAAGAAAGAACGGATGCTGAAGTGATTCTTAAGTAGGTTTCCTACCTACTTGTAACCACGGTTTTTACCCAGTTTTTCTTATGACACTCTTGTTTTAATATATGTGTTTCAAATGATATATTATGCATTAACAAATGGCATACAGGCATTGGCATCTCATGCATAGTCATGGGATAATGAATGAAGTTCTACAGTGATGGCTACGAATGTACATGATGGGGGTTGTTCATTGCATGTACATATTTTATAGAAGAGATGAAAGTGTGTTGTAATTTACCTTGTCGGTGCAAGGCACGTCAAGTGATGGCTACGAATGTACATGATGGGGGTTGCTCATTGCATATACATATTTTATAGAAAAGATGAAAGTGTGTTGTAATTTACCTTGTCGGTGCAAGGCACGTCAAGTGATGGCTACGAATGTACATGATGGGGGTTACTCATTGCATGTACATATTCTATAGAAAAGATGAAAGTGTGTTGTAATTTTCCTTGTCGGTGCAAGGCACATCAAGTGATGGCTATGAAAGTACATAATGGGGGATGCCCATTGCATGTGCATATTTCATAGCATTGTTTTAACTGTTTTTAATGATCATGTAATGTGATATATATGCATGTTTTATAGCTAACATGTGGTAGCCCTGATTCGGGAACCTACTGGGCGCGTTGATCTAACGCCCTAATTATATCCTCAGAGGAGATTGCAGGTACAAGCAAAGGGAAAGGAAAGGTCGTTGACCGGGAGGGGAGCCAAGCCTAAGTGCTTAAATGAAAGACTGAACTGCTTTATATTCCTGTCTTTTGAATACTTTTGTGGGACATGTAATAATTCACTACTTGCTATGGTTTGATTAGGTTGATAACATTTGGATGGTTGATCTATGTTAAATAATGTTTAAGACTGTTACTTGCTATCTGGTCTTTCTATGCCGCAATTAATCTAGGTTATTCCGCATATTGATGTTAGTTCCATGTGTGATTCGTAATCATGGTCTAGTCCATGTACACATGGGTGACCAGTTAAGGTTCAGACTTGGGTAGTCTGAACTTAACTCGCGTCGTGACGCCGCCCGCTCTCTTTCGATGTTTTATTATAACTTTAAAAAAAAAAAATTAGACTCTGAAATTCTCAGAAAGGGCGGGGCGTTACATTTCCTTCCTGTCAGGACAATAGATTCATTTGAGACCTTGGGTCGATGGTACATCCGAGATATTATCAGACTACATGGTGTACCCTGGACCATTGTGTCCGACAGAGATGGCTGATTCACCAGCAGAGTATGGTAAAGCATGCAGTCGGCTATGGGGACCGACGTGTTGACTAGCACAGCATTCCACCCACAGACTGATGGACAGTTGGAGAGGACGATACAGATATTGGAGGATATGCTGAAAGCATGTATGCTGGACTTCAAGGGTGGATGGGAGGATCATTTGCCACTGGTGGAGTTCTCCTACAATAACAGTTACCAGGCAAGCCTCCAGATGGCTCCATTTGAGGCCTTATATGGTAGGCCGTGTAGATCGCCAGTGTGTTGGACAGAGGCCGATGAGCCTGCGCTGATTGGACTGGAGTTGGTTGAAGAGACTACGGCGCAGATCAAGTTGATATGGCAACACTTACAGACTGCGCAGAGCCTTCAAAAGAGCTACGCTGACAAGAGGAGGAGGTTCCTCGAGTTTGAGGAGGGAGACTTAGTGTTCTTGAAAGTCTCACCACGGAAGGGACACATGAGATTTGGGAAAAAAGGGAAATTGTCGCCTAGATTTGTGGGGCCGTTTCTAATCTTGAAGAGGGTGGGGGAGGTAGCTTATCAATTGGTGCTTCCTCCACAGTTATCCTCTTTGCATGATGTGTTCCATGTGTCCATGTTAAGGAAGTACAACCCCGATCCTTCACATGTGCTGAACGTGCAAGACATCTATGTGCAAAGCGACGTGACATATGTGGAGAAGCCGGTCAGAGTAATTGGGAGCGAACAAAGGGTAATGCGGAACCGCGCCATTCAGTTCGTCAAGGTGGTATGGGAACGACATGGCAATGAGGAGACCACCTGGAAACTTGAATCAGAGATGAGAGTCGCTCATCCAGAGCCCTTTGTATGAGTTGTTTTGAAACTCTACTTCGCTCAAATTTTCGGGACGAAAATTTCAAAAGAGGATTGTATTGTAATAGCCCGAAATTTTTAAATCAATGAATATGTGGCTATTATTTGTTTTAATGATGGTAATTGGGAAATTTAATAGAATAGATGGTAAATGGATCAAAATTTGGACAAAGGACCAAGTATGGCCCAATGGACCATGGATTGGATTAAATTCATTTAAATGGTCAATTGGGCCAAGGATGGTCAAATTGGGCCCAAGACCCATTTGGGACCCAATGGATCAAGATGATGTAAGCTCTAAGGTAAATGGGTAGGAGGTGAATGTAATTGGGCCATGGGCCCAATGGTGATCCAATTAGTTGGAATGGATTTAATAAAATTTAAATTACCTAAGTTAATGTTAATATGATCAAGGTGACATGGCCGAAGGGGACCCACCTCCACCTCACCAAGTGAGGTGGCGTGTGGACCAAGGATTGGTGGGGCCAGCCACCATGGTTGACTTGATCAACCATGGGTGGAATAATGGAGAGAAATCAATTAGATTGAAAGGAGACTAAATGGGGATTAATTAACCTAAGTTAAGGATTTAATTAATTACATTAATTAAGTTGGTCAAATGGTCAAATGGAAGAGCAAAACCACTTATCACAAGACACCAAAAACGTTGGCTAAGGTGGTGGTTTATCCCAACCACCACCACTAAGCACATTAGCCCATGTTGGTTGGTTGGAGAAATTAATGGTGGAGTGTAGGTCACTCATTTCTCCATCTCTTTCCATCTAACTCTTTCACTCTCTCCCTCTCTTGCTCTCTCCAAAACCGTCCCACATCAAAGAGAAAAGAAGAAGAAGAAAAACTAAGAAGAGAAGAAAGAAGTTCAAGCTTGGGCCCTCCACCTCAAGACCAAAGCTTGAGACATCCTCTCCCCATCTCTCTCTCTCTCAAATCTACTCCATCTTAGCCGACCCAAGCTTTGATGTTTTTCATTTGATCAAACACATCTTGGCCGACAAACAAAGGAGAAGAAGAAGAAAGAAGGCCAAGGAATCCAAAAGGAGAAAGAAAAGTCGGAGGAGTCGTCGGATTTGTAAGTATTTCTAAAAAAGAGGTTAGATTTTTAAGGTTTAAGATTTGGAATCCATTTTCTTGGATTTAATGGTGGCCAAGTTTATCATGGGCCTTGGATCTGAAATCCATCCAATGAAAGGATAAAAAAAATGGACAAAGTGGGTAAATTTGGTTAAGAAAAAATAAAGGATGCTTTAAGGGTATTATGTATTAAAATTTTATTTAAACATGGAGAGGTAATGATTTTTAGAAAGAACCATGGACCATAGGGTTCGGCCATGCGGTATGGCCGAACCCCATGGTAGGTGATTAAATGATTTAGTAGAGTTTTAAAGAATGGAAATCATGGAAGGATGATTTATGATTTTTTAGGGTTTTAATGATTAAATGTAGTGATTTTTGAAAGGATTTTAAATGAGGAAATTTATGAAGATATAAATGGTTTTTATGGCCTTAAGAGACATAGATGAAGGTGACCCATGGACCATGGGTTCGGCCATGGTGTATGGCCGAACCCTATGGTGATGGATTTGTAATGATTTTGGGTGTAAAATTATGGAAATTGATGGAGAAGATTGATAATTTTTTTAAATGGACTTTAAGCATTATAAATAAGGTTTTAAAAATAAAACCATGGACATGGCCGAACCCCATGGGGAGATTTTGATGGTTTAAGTGTTTTGTAAACCATGAAAAGAATGGGGAGTATGGCATGATTAAATGAGTCATTAATGGACTAAAAAATGTACCAAATAATGATCAAGGTTAATGATTTAAATGTATGATGGAATCCCCTCATGGAGGGACTTGTGATGGATCTAAAGTGTAACAAAAGACCCAAGGAAAAAAATGGGGATTAGGTTAAATTAAAGGGCCTGATTTTAATGATTCCATGACCCATCTTATGAGCCAATTGATGGGCTAAGTATGGGGTATGTATGTGTTTGAATGAATAAGGATTAAGTTAAGAAAAATGGCTAATTTTAATGATCATATGACATGGTTGATGGGTCATTAACGGATCTAAGTTAGGAATCATTAATGGATCTAAGTTTGTGATCAGTTATGGACTTAATTATGCATGGATGAATGAGTGATTAGTCATGGAAAAGAGGTAGTGGCAAAACCGTAAATAATGGCCAAATTCAAGAACCATGGGTTCGGCCATGGTACATGGTCGAACCCCATGGGAAACGATCATGGACTTAGGGGCTCTAAGTAACAACCTTATGTGTGATTAATAAAGCCTAAGGTGGCTAGTTTTTAGACTCATGTGATTAAAATAATTAATGGATTAAATGGGACCCACAGACCTAGTTAGTGAGGTTCGGCCATGGTGTATGGCCGAACCCCGCTAAGGTATGATTAATGGATTTAAATGGTTAAAAACATGGGCTAATTATTCATATGTAATAAGATATCGGATATCGCAAGCGGTACGCGTATCGGTGACCGGATTATCGGACGGAAACGTAAGAGGACTTTAGTCGGTATTCGGTAGGATTCCAACCTTATTGTAAACCGTGGATTATGTGTGTATGGATGTTTTATTAATTTATTTTAGAAATCATGTGATATATTTATGATGAGTTTTTAGACTATGATTTATATATAATATATGGCATATTACAAGGCAATGAATTATATGTTAAGGTTATGAATTATATATATTAAGGCTATGAGCTATATATATTACATAGCATAATGCATTTACATCTCATGCATGGCATGGGCGGGAAAATAAAGAAACCGGAGTCCATGCTCCGTCGGGGCAACCGAGAAGCAAACATGGGGATAGCCTGATGTGCTATAACTGAAGTCCATGCTCCGTCGGAGCGACCGAGAAACAAACATGGGGATAGCCTGATGTGCTATAACCGGAGTCCATGATCCGTCGGGGCGACCGAGAAGCAAACATTGTGCTATAACCGGAGTCCATGCTCCGTCGGGGCAACCGAGAAGTAAACATGGGGATATCTTGATGAGGTTTTTCCATTAAGGGGGATATGGCATCATGATGGTATGGATGATGGGTGGGACACATGACATAAGACACCCATGGCATGGCATTCATTTTATAGTTTTCATTATATGATTACCTATGTGCTTGTTATCACTAATCCATGTGTTAGCCCTACTCGGAGTCCTACTGGGCGCGTTGTCTAACGCCCTACTTCTACCCTAGCTGATGATGCAGGAGATGGCGGAAATGAAGGACGAGACGGGAGCCAAGTGTAGGAGTTTGGGAAAGCGAGCTACTTAGTTTATTTAAATTTATTTTTGGAAATGTAATTTAAGTAGCTTAGCTCGTCGGATTGTAATATTTCAGCTTACTTGCTATGGTTTGGATTTTATTTTGGACATTATGTTTTTTTAAGTATTTTAGTAATTTAATGAATGTCACTTCCCTGCTATCTAAAATTTGTACGATAGACTCTATTATAATTCCACACTTAGATAATATTCCTCGAGCTTACTTCTACGTGTGAACCGTTCTTCGTGGACTTAGTTTCCACGCACACGTAGGGTTGGCCAGTTAAGGGCCGGGCTTTAGAAGCTCGGACTTAACTCGCGTCATGACGTCCCGCGCCTTTGTCACTTTTATTTCAAAAATAAAATAAAATAATATTAATAGACTCTGAGTTTAGTGAAAAAGGGGCGGGCGTTACAGTATATTGTAGTGACTTATTGACATGAAATAAGGTAACGGAACTTGAACGGTGTGTGAGTCGTGATCGGGTGAAGCTCAAAAAGAACGGACACTTAAGCAAAGTTTCAGTAGGTTTCCTACCTACTTGTAACCACTGTTATGTTTGGTTTTATCATGTTTTTATGAGATATGTTGTTACTGTTTTATGTTGCAAAATGGGTTTTGAATGATGAGATATATTGCAAATGACATATATATTCATTGACATCTCATGCATGGCATGGGTAATGATTATGGAACAACTTAATGATGAGAGTCCTATCCAGAGGAAATGAGGAGTACTCTGGATTATCTGGACATGAGAGTTCTATACAGAGGAAATGTGGAGTACTCTGGCTTACTTTGACATGAGAGTTCTATACAGAGGAAATATGGAGTACTCTGGCTTATTTTGACACGAGAGTTCTATTCAGAGGAAATGTGGAGTACTCTGGATTACCTTGACTTGAGAATCCCGTCAAGTGATAGCTATGTATACTTGTGATGGGTGGGACTCATTACATATGCACTTACATACATAGCATTGTTTTCAGATGTTTTATTGATGATCATGTACTATGATATATACATGTTTTATATATTAACCATGTGGTAGCCTTGATCGGAAAACCTACTGGGCACGTTGATCTAACGTCCTAATTCTATCCTTAGAGGATAATGCAGGAAAAGGGAAAGAGAAGGTCGAGGACCAGGAGGGGAGCCAAGCTTAAGCGCTTGAATGTTGGAATGATTCTATATGTTACTGTCTTTTGAATTACATTTTATGGACATGTAATAAGTTGATACCCTTGCTATGGTTTGTTTATAGTTTGATAATGGATATTTGAATGCTTGGTTTAAGCAGTTTAAATGGGAGACTTGTGCTTGCTATCTATTCAGTTTATTTCCGCAATTGGTCTAGTTTTATTCCGCATGACTTGTTTAGTTCCATGTGTGGATTGTTATTCATGGTTTAGTCCATGCACACATGGGTGGCCAGTTAAGGGTCGGACTTGGATAGTCTGGACTTAGCTCGCGTCGTGACGCCGTCCGCCCTTTTTCGGTATTATTAAATTATTACTAAAAAAAAAATTAGACTCTGAATCTCGGAAAGGGCGGGGGCGTTACACCTTACCCATCTAAGGTTCATATCCGTTAATTCACAATTAAAATGGCAAATTCCATAAATATTGATAACCTAAAAATCCGGGGTGTTACATAGATGACCTTAGGTGGAACCCAAACCTTAGGTGGACCATCCCTAGACTTAGACATCACATCTGGAAAATTAATCAAGCCTAAAGTGTGTTTTGACAATGAATTGGAACCCAACTTGGAAATATGAATTCACTATCGTGGACGACACATCGTGTCGGCTACCCATTGTCATATGGTAGGACGATCAATCATGGTCATACGACCCATCGTCTGGATTGTCTTGGGTTTTAGTTAAAATGGACTGTCAAACACAGTTGGTCTTAGGACGATACATTCGTACTCACGATGTATTGCTGAAAAAGGGCCGATCCAATCATGAATACGATCAACCGCCTTGGGCTTAGACCAAATCTGGACTGTCATTCACAGTCGTGCCTGGAACAGCAGAGTCTAGATACTAGGCCGACCAATCGCCCACACGATCAATCGCTTAGAGCCTGGGTTGAATATCGATTGAAAAATACTGTCAGGCTCGGGTCGATACTTTCGTCTGGCGGTGACCCTTTGTGTGGTATAACACTATCAGTCAGTCGCACGACCCATCGCTAGTACAGGATAATAACACATTGAGTGCACGACCCACTGCCTTGGGTTCGGGTGAGGTTTGTCTTTGACAAAGGAGTGTCATTGTAACGACCCGACCCGATCCTTTGGGATTTTCTTTAGGAGATTTTCGGACCCCCATGTTGGATTGGGTGTTTTGGTGGCAGTGGAGAGAGTGTGGGCTCCACGGTGGACCCCTGTTTGCATGATTTCCAGCTCGAAAGCTCGAAGGGCATTTTGGTAATTTCAATATTTAAATTGTGTCTGTCATTAAAATTATTTGAAAATCACATTTTGGTTACATTTTAAAAATATTTTATAAAAGTGGTGCTTTCCTCTTTTTAAGAAAAAAAATTGTGAACCCTAGCCTTCTCATATATAAACTCTTTTTCTCTTTCTCCCTCCCCCTTCCATTATTCTCTTTCCTCTCTTTCCCTCAATCCACACCCTAAGATCAATCCCTAGCCGCCGCCGTCCCCACCATGCGTCTCTCTCTCTTCTCACTACTCTCTCGATTTTCTCCTCCTAAACCCTAATCCCTCTCCTCTCTTCCTTGAAACCCTAATCCCTAGAGCTGCCGCCACTCCTCTTTTCCTCTCCTTCTCGGTTCTTCATTCTCTCTCCCTCGGAAACCCTAGGAGATCCTTCTCCTTGCAACAACTGCCGTACCCCCTCTCCTAGCCGCGGCCTCTTGGTAACTCTCTCTCCATCTCTCTCTCGCCTCTTCTTCTTTTTATTCTCCTTCTCTTTCCCTCATTCCCCGACCCAGCAACACCTGACCGCCACTTTAGCTGATCCTAGCCAGCCCTTGCCTCCCCGACCTTCGCTTCGAAACTGTCGGATTTCCATTCGTCCTCGCCATTCTCTTACCCATCCTAGATACCCTCTCTTCCTTCTTTTCCCCTATCTCCTCTCTCGAGATTTCCCTTGTTTTTCCATTGATTTTTTCCATTGTTTTTCCTGTTTTTGCTCAGTTCCTCCTGGTTTTCTGTGGTTTTCCAATTTTCCTCGAATTTTCACAGTTTTTCCCCTATCTTTTCCCCCTCTTTGATTCAGTTGAGTGATTGAGTTGACTCACTTGGTTTCGAGTCGACTCGGTTGGGCCTTGGGTTGACCCAGCCTTTGGGCTTGGAGTGAGACCCATTGCTCGGCCCACTGGCCCAGATTCGACCCAGCAGACCTGGCTCAGATCCGACCCAGCAGACCTAGCCCAATCCAGGCCCAAACTCGATCCAGCCGAGTCTTGGACCTGGCCAACCCTCAGGTCCAGTCTTTGACTGGATTCTTAGGCCCAATCTTGGGCCCAGTCCTTGTTCTGGCCAAGCCAAACTTGGCCCGACCCACTTTTAGAGCCAAATTTCAAGCCTGGCCCATTTCAGAGCCCGACCCGTTTTCAAGTTCGGCCCGTTTTGGGCTCGGCCCAGTTTTAGGCCTGTTTTTTTATTCGGCTTCGCTTTACCTTTTCACTTACTCGTCCTTCTTTGTTCAACAGATTGAGTTCCCTTTAACCCATCAAACCGCTTGCTCACTTCGGGTTTTCGACTCCACACACCATGAGGGGACTTATCACTGTTTTAGCATTCATCCGCATCTATTTAGCCCTTAACCTTGGACATGGAGTGATTCGAGTGGGTCTCTTCGTTTATTAAGCCACTCGGTAAGGGAACTCTTGAATGAATCTGTGGCAAGGGATCCGTTCGGGTGCACTCATATCAACTATATGTGACTAAATGGAAAATCTTGATCGGACTAATGGATATTGAACATGATGCTTGAAACTTTGATAACATGTGTATTTAACTATAACATGTGAATGAATTTATGACGAGAATAAGACACATATTGGATGTCGAACATGATGTTAGGGACTTAGTGATAACGTGTTGTGCATTTAATTATAACGTGTGAATGCATTTATGCTGAACGTGAGATACGCGTCTAGATTTTTGGACATGATGCTTGGGACTTGTTGACAACATGATGGGTGATTAATTATAATATGTGAATGAGATCATGATAAGTATGTGGACTTGTGTTTGAGATCTTGTTATATACTTATGTTGTTGTATATGATCATGATATCATGCACATGCATGTGGGGGGGGGGAGGGTAACCCACAATGGACAATGCGTTGTTGGGTGTTGAGATGGAGGAACTATTGACATGTGTATATGTTTATGATGATGTGATGAGTTTGCTTGTTTGGAGGACTTCCCTGTTACGCTCCGGCAATCGAAATCCCCATAAGGAGATGCGGGTTTCCCTGTTGCGTTCCGGCGGTTGAGGTACCTGCCCTTGAGATTGGCCTCCCCAATATGCTCTGGCAGTTGAGACCCCCATAGGGAGATGCAGGTTTCCCCGTTGCATTCATGCGGTTGAGGTAGTTGTGTATTATAAGGTCTCCCATTTGTATTGGTAGGGAGACCAGAGTTGGAGGAGGACCGTTGTGAGTTATGGGGATGATGTTTCAGATTAGTCGGCGGGACCACTAATTAGTTCTATAGTTGAGCACTCTTGTACGTAGACATTCATTTTATTACAATGTCCATTATTCCTCGTATATGTGATATATGTTGTCGCTGACAGTGATATGATTATTCCCTTCACTGGGTTGGTTATCTCACCCTTACCTTTCAGGTACCTCCATTGTGGAGGGACCAGGCAGGCCCCTTGAAGAGGTATCAGGAGAGGAGTAACAATAGTTAAATATCACATATGATTATGCTCTACGTTTTAGAGATTCTTGTTTGTATGGACTCCTTATCACATGTTTTGTTTGGATGATTGTATAACTATATTGAACGGTCAGTGGTTATTTGTTATGTTTATTATTATGTTGGTTTTGTCCTTTATCAAATTGATGAGAGGGAGATAGTTATCCCACTCCACAAAAAAAAATTGCCCGATATCCGTTCCTTGGTTATGTTTTGAAACTTTTCGGAGATAACGCGTCCGTAATGGGACGGGACCTTACAGTTGGTATCAGAGCACAGTTCAACTCTCGGACTGTGCATGGGATAGAGATGGATGTGTTGATAACTAGAGATTAGGTCCACCCCCTGTGTGATAGGGTAGATTGAACTGGGTTATGGGGTGGTACGTAGGCACCCTAGGTTTGTGTGGTGTGTTTGATGCGTTATCTTTCAGTTAGCATACTTGAGACGTGACTTGTAGTGGATTCTCGCTCTGTGAGACTCCTCAGCGCTTGATTCGTGGGTGAGTCAATGGTGAGATAGATCAGTCGTTTGAGAGGACGGAGCACCATGGCCTAGTCACGGGAACTGTGGGATATAGATCTCTAGGTTAGAGTTGTGTTGGTCTTACTCCCTAGAGTAATTAGAGGTGTTCCTCGGTGGGACCCACATTAGGAGGAGTCCTCACCTTTGAGGTGCATTGGTGGTATTTTTCAAAGTGGCTTGACTAGCGTGACGGAGTCAAGGGGGCTTCAGATTGTGATTGAGGTAGGATTGTTTGAGGGTCCAGTGTTGTGAAGAGAAGACTGTAATGTGAGTCTACCTCCTGGGTCCATAGGAGACTCGTGTTTAAAGTACGAGGTCACTGTATGTGGGCCTCACTTGTGACTATATAGTATGGAGATTGACTCATTGGAAATTTATGGGAGTCTACCGAGTGAGTCCGGTCAGCTAACTTTGAAGATGGCCGATGGAATTTCATGAGAGGTTGATGGACTTGGTGTACTTGAGTTCTAAGTTTGGTCCATTTTGGGCTTAGGACTGCGGGGAGTGCCTGGGGGTTGAGCCAGTGGTTGTACGTCTGGCTCTAGGGTTCCTTTGGGTCCAGTGTTATGGATAGTAGTAGTTGTGGATTTCCTTAGGGATTGTTTAGGTCAGACTGGAAGGGTTGACCATTGAGACTCAGGTAGCCCCGGCCTACGGTCCAATTTCGATGCATGAGTAAGTTGGGAGCTCGGCTCCTTAAATCGAGCACGTGAGTGTTTCTTAGCTATTGACAGGCGTATTGCCTGTTTCCAGTGTTCCCCCTCTATCTTTCTACCTTGAGTTTTGCTGGTTGTGGACTAGATCTGTGGATCATTTGTTTTGATATTTGGAGTTAGCATTGGAGGTCGGTTTACGAGTTTTGGAGATGTTAGAGTTCGACGTCATCTTGGGATGGATCGGTCGCCTTCCCTTCAGGTTAGCTTGGACTGTAGTTGTAGGTGGGTGATGAGTTAGTCCCTCGTGGTGGATGCATTTGTTGAGCAGCTTATAACTTACAATCTGAGCATGGAGGAGTTGTACAGCTTGGTGGCTAGCTTGAGTTGAAGGAGAGTTTGGGGTTGTCAGAAGTTGAGATGCCTCGGGTGGTCGGGTGGTTTTCGGATGTCTTTCTGGAGAAGTTCCTTAGATTGCCACCATGTCAAGAGATAGGGTTTCTTGTGGATCTTCTCCCCAGTGTGACGCCTGCTTCGATTACTCATTATCGGGTGGGGCCAGTAGGAGTATTGGAGCTGAAGAGATAGTTCGGGGAGTTGGAGTCTCTTGGCTACAATTGACCCAGCGCCTTCCATGGAGCGCACAGGCCTTGTTGACCAAGAAGGGGATGACTCTATGAGTTTGTGCTTTGATTACCGGGAGAGACTTTGGAGCTGGAGAAACAACTCAAGGAGTTTGAAACCCTTGGATTCATTCGGCCTAGCATTTCATCTTGTGTAACACCCCGAGATCTTAACCCAGGAAATAAAGGAAATTCCCTTTTAAGAGTGAAATTAAAGGTGACTAATTTATTAAGATGAGTCAAGGTAAATGGGTTTGGAATGTAATTGAGTAAAGGATAAATTTAATTGGGTCAATGGCCCAATTAGGATCCAATAGATAGTGGATATGGTTAGAATAAATTTAATTGGATCAATTAAGACCCGACAGGTCATGGATAGAGTTTGAATGAAGATAAGCAGATATGTGTGATTTAATTGGGTCAAATGCCCAATTGGGACTCAATGGGTCGAGATGAATTGATGATTAGGGTTTGGTTTGAAAACAATTGGTAAATGTACTTAAGTGGGCCAATTCCAATTTGGGACCCAATGGGTCATTTATGAGCTGATTTTAAATAAATGGGTAGACTTAAGTTAATTGGGTCAATTACCCAATTAAGACCCAAATCCACCTCATCAAGTGAGGTGGCAAATGATTAAATACAAATGAAGGCATGGTCGACTAAGCCATGATTGACTTGGTCAATCATGGGTGAATCCAAGTATTGAGTTGAATTATTTTGAGTTGGAAATGAATCCAAATTGAATTAAGTTGAGTTGATGAATGAGTTCAAGTGGGATAAATAATGCTTGACTTGGAAAGTGAATTCACATGAGTTGAGAATTTATTAATGTGAGTTCAAGTGCTTGAGTTGGAAAATGAATTTATTTAAGTTGAGTTGAGTTGAATTGAAATGAGTGGAGTGGGAAAATGGAGGGTTTTGCATCTCATGGTGGAAACCCAAGGGCATACGTTGGAGGTGAATAGATGCCATGGTGAAGACCAAGGGACACCTTGGTCGGTCAATAGTTAAGATGGGGGGGTTTCCATTTTGAATGCACAAGTTGGGAAGGTGGAGGGTTTCATCTCAAGAGATGAAACCCATGGATACACATTGGGGAGATGGAGGGTTTCCATCTCACGATGGAAACCCAAGGGTCACATGGTTGGAGAGTTTCATCTCATGGGATGAAACCCCAAAGGAAACATTAATGTGGGAGGTGAAAGGTTTGGTTGTTACAAAGGGGCATAACCCAAGAGACACGACAACTTTGGCTGATTGGATCTTATTGGAACAAAGAAATTGTGCTCTCAAACTCTCCCTTGGCCGATCCTCTCACTAAGACGAGAAAGACAGAGATTTCTATCTCAACTCCTCTCCCTCTCACTCTTTGGGCCGATCTTTCACAAGACAAGGAAAAGACTTTGGTTTTTCCATTCTCTCCTCCTCTCCCTCACTCAAACCTCTTCCTTGGCCGAACCACTCTTAGGATTTTCATCTTAATCAACCAACACACTTTGGCCGAAGATCAAGGAGGAAGAAAGAAAAGACTAAGGAAGGAGAAGATCGGAGGAGCAAGGCGGAACGTAAGAAATCGAAGGAGTCGTGAAATCGGTAAGTGGTACATGACAAGATTTATAAATTAAAAGGAGATTAAAGGGAACATTCCATATAAATTGGAAATGGTTGGCCAAAATGTTATGGGCCATGGATTCAAAATCCATCCATGGAATGAAATGGAAAAATAGAGAAAACCCTAGATTGTTATGAATAAGGATCATTGAGAGCTCAAAAGGGATTGGATGAGGTTCGGTCATGATGAATGGCCGAACCCCATCAAATGATCAAATCATGGACATGTGGTATTTAAGATGGGAATTAATAAAATACGGAACCATATATGGCCGAACCCCATGAAGGACTTTTTCATGGACATGGGTGTATGATGAACTCCATCTAAGGATCAAATCTTGGATGTATGATTTTTAAGAGAAGATGATGAACCATAGGGTTCGACTATGTTGTATGGCCGAACCCCATGGAAGTATGTTAGTAATTTTTATGGGTTTTGAAGGATGAAAACCATGGAAGTTGGTTAATGATTTTAATAGGTTTTAAAGGATGAAAATCATAGATGTATGTTAGTGATTTTAAAAGGTTTTAAAGGATGATGATGATGAGAGATTATTGGTGATTCTAAGGAGGTCTTAAATGTTGCAAAGCATGATCTAAAATGTTGTAATGGTGAAGAGCCATGGACAATGGGTTCGGCCATGTTGAATGGCCGAACCCCATAGCAGGATGTTGATGGACTTTGGGTTGTAAAATGATGACCTAAGTGTATGATTAAATCCCCCATGGAGGGACTTGATTTATGTACCTAAGATTGTAAATGATTTAAAGGAGAAGATGAAAATGGGACACCATGGGTTTGGCCATGTTGTATGGCCGAACCCCATGAACCATTTTAGTGGGTCATCTATGGATCTATGCATGTTTAAATGAATGAATGATCAAGCTAAGGAATGGAGGGATCTATTAGGGTTTTATGTTATGATTAATGAATCATGTATGGATCATTTTTGGGACTTAAGTCATGTGTAAATAAGCTAAGTGATTAGCTACGGAAGGAATGATGGCTAAGATGAGAATATGGTTAAAATGATGGACCATGGGTTTGGCCATGGTGTATGGCCGAGCCCCATGGAGAATGTTTTGTGGACTTAGGGTTTTATTAATGCTAGATGATTAACTTATGTGTGTTTGGACTAATGAATCAAAAGATGGCATGATCTTGGAACCACATTTATTTAAAAGATCAAGGACTAAAAAGAGGGACCCAAAACCAAGTGAGTGAGGTTCGGCCATGTTGTATGGCCGAACCCCACTAAGGCATGTTTGTGGACTTAAACATGGGTGGAAATTGAAAGGGATCATTGTTTTGATTTATTGATATGTAATAAGGTAATGGGATCTCACAAGCGGTGTACGATTGGCTTGACGTGATCGGTGAACGGTTTTCGAACAAAAACGCAAGGACACATTAGTTGGTCATTGGTAGGATCCCTACCTTATTGAAAACCATGGATTTTGTATATGCGAATGTTTTACTTGAATTATTTTGGTATCAAATGATATGTCTTAATGATGGGATTTTAATGCTATCATTTGTATTATTACATAGCATGTCTGCATTTGCATCTCATGCATGGCATGGGAGGGATGAAATGTAACCGGAGACCCACGTTCGTAGGGGCGTCCGTAAGGCATTCGTGAGGGCACCTTGATGTGCATTATCCATCAAGAGGGATGTATGATTGATTTGTAACAAGAGATCCACGCTCCGTCAGGGCGTCCGTAAGGCATTTGTGGGGATACCTTGATGTGCTTGATCCATCAAGAGGATATTATGTGATTGTGATATGGGTGATGGGTGGGACTCATGGCATATGACACCCATGGCATGGCATTGAATTGACATGAATATGATCTCTATTATCATGCACTGTTTCTGGTTTTTATCTGTATGATTGGATCTCTATTATCATACACTGTTTTAGATACGATGTTTTACAAGTACGGCATGATGTATTATATCTGGATTTTTATACTAACCCATGTCTTTAACCCTAATCGGAGTACCTACTGAGCGCGTTGTCTAACGCCCTACTTCTACCTTAGATGATGACACAGGAAATGGACGGAATGAAAGACGCGATCGGAACCAAGCTTAAGAGCTTGGATAATTTAGTTTCACTTTATTTAAGTTTATTTATGGGCAATGTAATTTGAGTAGCTGGTATATGGGAATGTAATAGCTTAGACTATTTGCTATGGATCGAATGATGATTAATCTAATTTATATTGATTGCCTTCCTTGCTAAGTAAATATTGTAATCCGATGTTATTTCCGAAATGGGTACTCCGTAAGTCGTAGTATCTCATGTGAAATGTTTTAGTGGACTTGTCCACGCACACGCATGGTTGGCCAATTAAGGGCCGGGCTTTGGAAGCTCGGACTTAGCTCGTGTCGTGATGTTCCCACTCTCTCTCACTCTTTATTTCAAAAAAAAAAAAATAGACTTTGATTTTCGGCGAGTGAAAAAGGGCGGGGCGTTACAGTTGGTATCAGAGTGAAACCGGAAGAATGAATCTTTCGAAGTAAGATTAAGGCGGTATCATGTCTCACTGACAGATAAGAATCCCAACTGACCGACTCTTCGAACTCCGCTGCATGGGGGCTGGTTTAATTTACTTCGTTAGACTCAGACTGAAACATTCAATCTGAGAGCAACACTTGACGAAAAAGGAGTGATAGCAAGGGAAGTACAATCACTATAAATTGGATTTATCAAACATAGCAAAATAGGAGATATTTCCCCGATTTCCCCAAAACGAGAAAGAACGCTTGATACTTAGGAAGTTTCCCCAAAAACAAAGAAATACAAAAAGTGCTTATTTGGCAATTTCCCCAAAACAACGAACATCAAGATTTTCCCCAAAATAAGCAAAATTATGTGATACATAGGGAAATTCCCCAAAACAAAGATTAGTTTGATTAGAATTGCGGTTGTCATTGATATGCTTCTATTGTTGTAATACAGATATGTCGAGCAACATAAAGCATACAGAGTTGTGGGACAGAGGAACCCCTAGCTGTCCTATAGATCTGGTTTCTTCTTCCAACAACTCTAGCAGGCCAGACTGCGCTGTGGAAATTAACGTAGATGTCCAAGTAGGATCACCCGAGGATGTCGAAGTGATTCCAGCCCCTTTTCCAGAAGAGAATATGGGAGATATCCCAATGATTGGAGAATCGGTAGGGGAGATAGGCTCGCCCGGGTATATGTGCGAATTGTGCAACCAGAAGGGGCACAATTGTACTTTCTGCCCCTACCCCCTTGAGGTTATTTGCCCTCGAACCAAATCCTATGGATTTTTATCCCATATTCCATCATCTACAATGATTGATTATTTTCTTACACTAAGTCCATAAATTATCATGTATGATTCCTTAATTCAAATCATAAAACAAACCATAATCTCCAACAAAATAATCTTTGGGGTTCGGCCATGTGGTCCTCTTATTCAATGATCCCATCATTTGTATACACATTAGGCTCTACTCTTTAGCCATAAAAACAGTAGGATTCAGCCTGTAACACCCCGCCCTTTCCGAGAATTTCAGAGTCTAATTTTTTTTTTTAAAATAAACATCGGAAGAGAGCGGGCGGCGTCACGACGCGAGTTAAGTTCAGACTACCCAAGTCTGAACCTTAACTGGCCACCCATGTGTACATGGAATAGACCATGATAGTGAATCACACATGGAACTAACATCAACATGCGGAATAATCTAGATAATTGCGGAATAGAAAGACGAGATAGCAAGTATCAGTCTTAAATATTAAATAACATAGATCAACCATCCACAGGTTATTATCCTAATCAAACCATAGCAAATAATGAATTATTACATGTCCAACAATAGTATTCAAATGACAGTAATATAACGTAATCCAAATCCATCATTAAAGCACTTAGGCTCAGCTCCCCTCCTGGTCAATGACCTTTCCTTTCCCCTTGCTTGTACCTGCAATCTCCTCTGAGGATAGAATTAGGGCGTTAGATCAACGCGCCCAGTAGGTTCCCGAATCAGGGCTACCACATGTTAGCATATAAAACATGCATATACATAATAATAATACATGTGAGACAAAATTCCATAAAAACATGCTATGTATGAAATGAACATGTAATGAGTCCCACCCATCACCATTCAACATAGCCATCACTTGACGGGATTCTCATCGTCAAGGTAACCCACAGTGGTCTTTCGGACGCCCCGACGGAGTGTGGCCTCCGGATTCCTCCTGATGGGATTCTCATCATCAGGGTACCCCACAGTGGTCTTTCGGACGCCCCGACGGAGTGTGGCCTCCGGTTACAACACCATCATCCCATGCCATGCATGAGATGTCTATGCAAACATGTCATTTAGAAACATAACTTTACAATCATATAAGTTATCGAAATCAACATAAAACAGCATATGAAATAGTGGTTACAATAAAGGTAGGAAACCTACTAAAGATTCACTTCAGTACTTGATCTTTCTTTCGCGTCACCCGGTCACGACTCGCACGTCGTTCAACTTCCGGTACCTTATCCATATAACAATCAATAAATCATACTATCACTTACTTGTTCATTCATATCTAAGACCCAACTACATCATGTGAGTCCTTTGATCAATCCCTTCGTTTGACTTGTATTCACAGATTTGCCATTGGTATAACCAATGTCTAATCTTGCTCATAATCAAAGTTCATAAAAGTAATCTACCTTAGTGGCTGGTTATTTACTTATCACTAAGTCCAAAGATAAATCCATATGTTTACTTAATCCAACTCATACAACCAAGTCATAATCTCCAACAAAACAATCTATGGGGTTCGGCCATTCATATGGCCGAACCCTATGATCCTCCTACACAATGATCCCATCATTTGTTTACAAGTTAGGCTCTACCATTTAGCCATATTAACTACAAGGTTCAGCTATCCCATGGCCAACCCAAAACAGCAAGCTTATTTCATTTAACATACATAGGAAAACCCATAAATCTTGGTCCATTCATCCCAAAGCTAGCCCCATGGGGTTTGGCCATGCACATGGCCGAACCCAATGGTTCTCTTGATCTGATTATCACCATGATCACTCATGGTTTAATCATGCTAATTCAACCATGATCAATACATGGTTCAGCCATCCAAAGGCTGACCCAAATCAGTAACCATAACCCTAAGTAAACAAAATAAAAACCATAAAGCAACCCATGGGGTTCGGCCATTCACATGGCCGAACCTCATGGCTCTTTGGGATTCAATTCTTCTAATAATCTTTCATCATTTATCCTGTATCTTAGGCATAAAAACAGCAAACCTAATTCTATTTAAACTCCTATAGAAACCCCATGGTATTGCATGGTTTCTAACTCTTTGATTTCACAACAATCATCAATCTCTTTCATGGGGTTCGGCCATTCAACTTGGCCGAACACTATGTCCATGAATTGATCCTTCAAACATGCATTAGGTGTTATTTAAATCATGCAATATCAGTACCCTTTTGCTGCCCTTATATATCTTAGAAACCCTCTAATTAAATTCATCCAAACAGTCCATAAAAGTCCATGGTTTCCATGTTTCCCAACATGAAAACCAAGATTCTTTTACATGGGGTTCGGCCCTCCATGGTGGCCGAACCCAATGGTTATGTTTACTGTTTTTAAACCTCAGATAATCATGTAATAACAGTAAATAAAAATCAGGTTTTACCTTTCAAACAAACATCCAAAATCAACACAACTCCATGGGATTCGGCCATCCAAGATGGCCGATCCCCATGGTCCATTTTTTCCAATTTTAATCCACTGATTTAGACCACATAACTTCCACCTTTTCTGATATCCAAACCCATGTTTTAACCCTCTTTAAAACATGTATTTTAAATCTATTACAAACATCTAACATCAGTCCCAACTTATATGGTTTTAACTTCTAAAAACCATCAAAACTAGCCACTTGTTTTCATGGGGTTCGGCCATGCTAAGTGGCCGAACCCAATGGTCCATTTCCATCTTTTAATCCACTGATTTTAGACCATATAAACTTCAGTCCCTATGTCAATCAGATCCATGTTTTTTAACCATTCTAAAACATGTATTTAAATCTTAAATCAAAACCCAAAAACAGTCCACAAAATCCATGGTTTTCATGTTTCAAAACATGAAAACCAAGCCATCTCTTACATGGGGTTCAGCCCTCCATGGTGGCCGAACCCAATGGTTTTTTACCATTTTAAATCCTTCATAATCAAGGTTAAACACTGGTGTATTCGGCCATGACCATGGCCCAATACATACCCCACTTTATTAATCCAAAAGTCCATGAAACACTTACCAAATTCCAAGCTCTTGTCTTGCCTTTTGATCCTTGCTTCCTTTCCTTCTTATTTCCTTCCTTCTTTCTTAATTCCTTGCTGGTTTAAGCTTGAATAATTGATGCTAAAAACCTCTGCTGTTCCACTTAAGCAAATGAATTGGAGAGAGGGAGAGAGAGATGGAGAATCTTGGCTTTTCAATGGTGAAAAATGGCTAAGATGGTGTTTGTTTCCTTTAATAATTCAGCCCTCAAAACCCCTCCAGTTCCTCATCAATTCTTGCCTAAACCAATGGGACACTTGCTGCCAACAAATGCACCCATTGGCATTCCAACATTGAAGGCTTGGGGTTTCCAAATGGAATAGAAACCCCCCATATTCCATTTAATGTTTTGCATGAAACTCTCCATAACAAGTCCCCAACGTGTGGGACTTGTTTTGGTTTGTTTGAGATCACCACACCTCCTCATATTCCACTTAAGTCACTGAATTTTCAGCCCATTTGACTTCCATTTTTGACTCACTCAACTCAATGTCCAACTCACCATAATTAATGCATTTCATTCAATGCACATGAGTTAACTCAACCCTTGATTTAATTCCAACTCACTTCAGTCCCACTCAACTGATTTAACTCGTGTTTTAGCTCCCTAGAGGGTCCACACGGTCAACCATGGTCAACTCGACCCGTTGGGTCCACTTTTAGCTCCTTGACCCGTTTTTGACTCCATGACCCAATTATGGTATTTTGGTCATTTCTAATTGGTTTTTACATATGGATCAAGCCTACCCATTTTTTCTCCACTTGATTTCCAATCAAATAGGCTTAACCCCATTTAATTTAAAATCACAAAGCGGTCAAATAATCCAGTAAGACCCGATGGGTCCCATTTGGGCCCTTTGACCCATTTAGCCATTTTCGACCCAATTGATGTAAATTACCCATCCAATCAAACTTGACATTCATGATGTGCTCATATGATCTTAATTTGAGCAATGGGCCCTACCATTTCCTTACTTAACATCACAAAATAATTAATTTAACACATCAGGGGCATTTTCGTAAATATTCATCTTATTGAGAAATCGGGGTGTTACACAGCCATCCATAGCCGACCCCATATTAATAACTTAATTCTATTTTACAATCCTTTAAAATCTTCACACATGGTATGGTTTTTATTCTCCAGGAATCATACCATATATCAAATTACTTTCATGGGGTTCGGCCATCCAAAGTGGCCGAACCCTATGATCTAAGTTTCTATCCTTTTAAACCTCATCATCATAATTTAACCATTGATAAATTCGGCCATAACATGACCCAATTAAAACATGTAAACACCTCCACCATCGGTATGGTTTGTAGCCTTCAAAACCATAAACCTAACCAAATGAATTTCATGGGGTTCGGCCAGCCAAGGTTGCCGAACCCAATGATATATTTTTTTCTTTCCATTTACACAACCTTTATCCAAGGTTAATTTCCTTGAAACATTCGGCCATTCCATGGCCCAAAACATGACACTCAATTCCATGATTTAAACCTTTTCAAAACATGCATTTTAAGTCTAATTAAACATCTAAAACAGTCCATTATTTGCATGGTTTTATCTTACAAAAACCATCAACATGATCATAACATTTCATGGGGTTCGGCCAATGGTCCATGTTTTCTATCTTTTAACCATCAATATACCTACTCCATACCCTTGGTAGATTCAGCCAACCCATGGCCAAATCATGTTTCATTTATCCCATTTTATTAAACAAAAATCCATGGAAATGCTTACCAAATTCCAAGCTTTTCTTCTTGTCTTTGCTCTTTTCCTTCTTCCCTCTTGCTTCCTTCCTTCTTCCTTAGCTTCTAGCCGAATTGGTGCTTGATCAAAGGTGAAAAACACCACTGCTGGTTTGGCCAAGAGAATGAGTTTGGAGAGGGAGAGAGAGGGAGAGGGAGAGATGGAACTCCAAGGTTTGCAATGTGCATTCGGCCAAAGGAGGTGTTCAATCCTTTTGTTAAATCAGCCACTTAATCCACTCATTTCCCTCATAAAATCTTGCTCATACCAATGAGACACTTGCTGCCAACCAATGCACCCATTGGCATCCCAACGTTGGAGGCTTGGGTTTCCATATGAGATGGAAACCCCTCCATATTCCCATGGGATTTTTATCTCATTCCCATCAATTCCATTTAAAACTTAGCATGGAAACTACCATTACAAGTCCCCAACGTGTGGGACTTGTTTTGGTTTGTTTGAGACCAAGGCACCTCCTCATATTCCTTTGACTCAATGGAAATAAAACCTCTTTGATTTCCATTTTAACTCACCTAACTCAATGGCTTAACTCACCACATTAAGTGCCATTCATTTAATACACTTGAGTCCACCCAACCATTTAATTTAAATGCAACTCATTCCAATCCAACTCAACCTGATTGACTCACAATTGAGTTTACTCAAGGGTCCACACGGTCAGACATGGTCAACATGGTCAAACCGACCCATTGGGTCCCCATTTAGTTTGTTGACCCGTTTTGACGCCATGACCCATTTTTGGGTTGTTTTAGCCATTTGTATTTGGTTTTCACATGTGCATCAAGCTCACCCATTTTTGCTCCACTTAATTTCCAATCAATTCAGCTTGACCCCATTAAATTTGGGCTCACCAAATGGTCTAATAAGTCCATTATGACCCATTGGGTCCAATTGGGTCCTTTGACCCAATTAACCATATTGACCTAAATTGATGTTCATTACCCATTCATGATAATTTGACCCTTAAAATATATTCATAGGGTCTTAGGTTACATGAGATGCAAATGCCAACATGCTATGGAATATTACAAAATATAGCATGAAAATCCCATAATTGCAACATATTGTTTGATACCAAAATAACTTATCAAATATGAATTAAAATCCTCACACATATCCCATGGTTTCAATGAGGTAGAATCCTACCAATGATCAACTAACGCGTCCTTGCGTTTTTGTCCAGAAAACGATCACCGATCGTACACCGCTTGTGAGGTCCCGTTACCTTATTACATATCAATACATTAAAACAATGATCCCTTTTTATTTCCACCCATGTTTAAGTCCATAAACATGCCTTAGTGGGGTTCGGCCTTACAACATGGCCGAACCTCACTCACTTGAATTTTGGTTCCTCTTTGTAATCCTTGGATCTTTTAAATTAAATCTAAGATCATGCCATCTTTGATTCATAAATCCAATCAATTATACAATAATTATCTAACATTGATAACAACCTAAGTTCACAAAAGCATTCCCCATGGGGTTCGGCCATACACCATGGCCGAACGCATGGTCCATCATTTTCACCCATATTTACCTCTTTGCCATTAATCTTTCCATGGCTACTCACTTAACTTATATATACATGACTTAAGTCCCAAAATCATTCATCAACACAACATAGTTCCATGACTAAACTCCTCCATTTCATAGCTTGATGATTCATCTCTTAAATCATACATGGATCTACCAAATGATCCATCAATGTTTCATAAATGGTTCATGGGGTTCGGTCATACAACATGGCTGAACCCATGATGTCAATTTCATCTTCTTTCTTAAATCATTTACCACATTAAATCCATAACTAAACATTTCATGCATGGATCCACAAATGATCCATCGACATAGACCCATAATCAAATCCTTCCATCTCCTAGCATAATCATTCATTTAACATGCCTAGATTCATAAATAACCCATTAAAATGGTTCATGGGGTTCGGTCATACACCATGGCCGAACCCATGATGTCTCATTTCCATGTTCTCCATTAAATCAATTACAATATTTAAGTCCATAAACCAAGGTCCCTCCATGGGGGTTTAATCATACACTTGGGTCATCATTTTAAACCATCCTCTACCATATTTAAAAACACATTAACATTACCAATATTTCCCCATCATTTCCATGGTCCAAAAATACCTAAGTCCAACAATATCTCTCCATGGGGTTCGGCCATACACATGGCCGAACCCATGGTCCATGGTTCACCCTTTAGATCATTTAGATATTAACAACATTCTTCCATTATTTCTCTCCTTTAAAACCTTTTAAATCCCTAGCAACCTTCCATGGGGTTCGGCCATACAACATGGCTGAACCCTATGGTTCCAATAAATCATACATCCATGGTTGATCCTTTTAAAAACCTATAAAGATCATTAACCAACTTCCATGGTTTTCATCCTTTAAAACCCATAACAGTTACTAACATACTTCCATTTTGAAATCTATTAAAATCCTTAACCCTTTCCATGGTTTAACCTCCTTTAAAACCATTTAAACCAACAATGTTTTTCCAAGGGGTTCGGCCATACAACATGGCCGAACCCTATGGTTCATCAATTTATTCTAAAAATCATATAACCATGATTATATTCTTTTGATGGGGTTTGGCCATACATCATGGCCGAACCTCATCCACCCCTTTTTGTTGTCCTTGATGGTTCTCATACATATAGTTTAGGGTTTGGCCATGCAATGGAGAAACCATGTTCCTTGACCATCTTTTCCATGTTTATAAAATCTTATCATGTACTTACCAATTCAGCGACTCCTTCGGTTTCTTTCACTCCTTCTTGCTCCTCCAATCTTCTCCCTCATTAGCCTCTTCTTCCTCCTTGATCCTTGGCCGAGAGTGAGCTTGAGAGGTCTTGAAATGAAAACCCAAAGAAAGGGTTCGGCCAAGAGAGTGTAGGTTTGAGAGAGAGAGGGAAACTTGGGATAGAAAGTAGTCTAAGTCCTTTGTCTTTTGTCAATGAGAGAGGGTCGGCCTTGTGTGAGAGCTTGATAGTGAGATGGAGCAAAGAATCTTCTTTGTTTGTTCAATATAATTCAGCCAAGGGTGGTATCCTTTGGTTGATAACCCTTTTGTAACTCCCATGACCTTTCACCTCCCCATTGATACTTTGGTGGTTTCATCCCATGAGATGAAACTCCCAATCTTATGCCCCATGGGCTTCCATGTTCCAACATGTAGCCTTGTGTGTCTTTGTGTCATACAACAACTCTCCAACTTCCTCATCTTGATCAATGAGGGTCGGCCAAGGGTGATGTCCTTTAGTGTTACCCCTTTGTAACCACCATGCCCCTTCACCTCCCTCCTTAATGTTCCATTTGGAGGTTTCATCCATGAGATGAAACACTCCCACCGTTTGACCCTTGGGTTTCCATCTTGAGATGGAAACCCTCCATGTTTCCAACGTGTATGTATGGGTATGTGTTGTGTAACCTCCAAAACTTTTCACCTCCTTCATTAAAGCTTCCTTTGGAGTTTCATCCCATGAGATGAAACTCCAATGTTTCCACTGTGTAACCCTAGGATATGTTTGTGTAACAACAAAAACCCCTCATCTTCCCACTCCACTCACTTAAGATGAAGGTCCCATTAACTTCCCATCCAACTCACCAGAACTCAATTATTTTTAATTCTTTTAAACTCAACTCACTTAAAATCAACTCAATTACTTGATTCCATTTCCAACTTAATTCAGCCCAATTAAGTAAGCTTGAACTCACTTGGTGGTCAACCAAGTCAACCACGACCCATTGGGTCCCAATTGGGCATTTTGACCCAATTAAATAAATCTCACACATTTATTTCAATCGAACCATATCCACAATCCGTCGGGTCTTAATTGGGTAATTGACCCAACACCTTACCCATCTAAGGTCCATATCCATTAATTCACAAATTAAATGAGTAATTTCCATATATATTTATAACTTGAAAATCCGGGGTGTTACACTAACCTTCCGTAGAAGACCCTGCATCATCACCAAAATCGAAGAAGTTGTCAGGGAATGTCGTCGACGTGTGCCCAACACTCCACAAGTTAGACAGGGTATTATTCCTGGTCCCCCAATATAAGGACTGTTAGTCCTCTCCTTCCCCTGCCCGTGACGTCCACAAACGTAGTATGGCTGAACCCCATCAATGATTATTTGATGAATTTGGGTTAAGTCATAATGGAATTAGAGATGATGAATGAAGGATCAAATTAAATCGTGAGGTTCGGCCAAGTTGTATGGCCAAACCCCACTAAGTTGGTTTGGATATGGTTAGTGGTGTTTAAGGAAAATTAAACAAAAGGTTAGCCTAAATGGCATAAAGGTAATTATTGATCAAATGATCAAAGATGGAATGATCATAGGATTGGATGTATGGACCCAAAAAAAAGTGGTATGGTTCGGCCATGTTGTATGGCCGAACCCTACCAAGGTATTTTTGTGGTATATGATGTTTAATAAGGATTAAATGAAAGAGAGATCAAATGAAAAGGGAGGTTAAATCCTAAGTTGATGAGGTTCGACCATGGGTATGGCCGAACCCCACAAGATGACTTTTGGGTCTTAAGATGTGAATGGAAATTTAAAATGATAGTATGATTGACTTGCTGTTACATCACAAGGTAACGGAACGTGAACGACATACGAGTCGTGAATGGGTGACGATTAAGAAAGATCGGACGTTGAAGTGAATCTTCAGTAGGTTTCCTACCTACTTGTAACCACTATGATGATTAGTTTTATAATAATTTTGATAAGATATGTTGTTATTATTATTATGTTTCAATTGGTTTTTGAATCATGAGATTTATGTACATGCTTCATATATTCATTGGCATCTCATGCATGGACATGGGATGATGATTATGGAATGCCTCCTTAGGCGATGCAGGTCCCACCAGGAGTAGTATCATGATGATGATAATACATTGGTCTCCTTAGGCGATGCAGGTCCCGCCAGGAGAAATGTTATAATGATGAGAAATACATTGGTCTCCTTAGGCGATGCAGGTCCCGCCAGCAGAAATGTATAATGATGAGAATCATATTGGTCTCTTTAGGCGGTGAGGGTCCCGTCAGGAGAAATATTATGATGATATGAGCCACATCGGCCTCCTTAGGCGATGCAGGTCCTGCCAGGAGGAATATCATCAAGAAGAAATGAAAGTGTATTGTGATTTACCTTGACGATGAGAGTCTTGTCAAGTGATAGCTATGTATATGCATGATGGGAGGGACTCATTACATGTGCATAGTTACATAGCATTGATTTATCTATTTTGATGACCAAATATATTATGATATATGCATGTTTTTATATACTAACCATGTGGTAGCCCTAATCGGAAATCCTATTGGGCGCGTTGATCTAACGCCCTAATTCTATCCATAGAGAATAATGCAGGAAATGGAAAAGGGAAAGAGAAGGTCGTGGACCTGGAGGGGAGCCAAGCTTAAGCTCTTGATTGATGATTGGGATGTCTTTATTATTGTCATATGAATTACATTTTTATGGACATGTAATAAGTTGATACCTTTGCTATGGTTTGTTTATGATATTGACAATGGATGGTTGGATAAGTTATTTTAATAATTGAGACTTGTACTTGCTATCTTTTCAGCCTAATTCCGCAGTTAGTCTAGTTTATTCCTCATAACTTGTTTAGTTCATGTGTGGATTGTTATCGTGTGTTTAGTCTATGCACACATGGGTGGCCAGTTAAGGGTCGGACTTAGGAAGTACGAACTTAGATCGAGTCGTGACGCCACCCGTTCTTTTTCGGTGTTGTTCTATTATTATTTAAAAAAAAAAAATTAAACTCTGATTTCTTGGAGAGGGCGGGGCATTACAGTTGGCATCAGAGCGAAATGGGAAGTTGAATTATCGAAGTAAGATTAAGACGGTTTCATGTCTCACTGACAGATAAGAATCCCAATTGACCGACTTTCAGAGTCCGCTGACTGGGGGCCGGATTAATTTACTTCGACTGACTCAGACTGAACAATCAATCTGAGAACGACAATGAAAGATAGCAAAGTAAAGTACAGTCATCATAACTGGACATATCAAACATAGCAAAGTAGGACGTACTCCCATGATATCCCCCATTGAGAAACAAACAACAGGAATTTAGAGATTTCCCCAGGAACAAAAAAAACAAAGTGTGAAGATTTGGCAATTTCCCCAAACAAAGCACATGAGATTATACATGAAAAATCCCCCAAAACCAAGATTGGTTCTTTATTGGAACTGTTGTTGTTGATTTATATGTTTTATATGTTGTGGCACAAATATGTCAAGCAACGTGGAATATAAAGAGTTGTGGGATAAAGGGACACCTATCTGTCCAATAGATTTGGTGTCGGCTTCCAATAACACCAGCATGGAAGTCAACATGGACCTTCAGGAGGGACCTCCCGAGGAAATTGAAGAGGATCTAGCACCTTTACCGGAGGATCCTATGGAAGATGTCCCTGTAATAATGGAATCGGTTGGGGAGATAGATCCCGACTATATGTGTGAGTTGTGCAACCAAGACGGGCACAACTATAGGTATTGTCCTCACCCTTTAGGCATTGTCTGCCCGGTTTGTGGACTACATGGGCACGGAGAGGCAAGGACTAATTGTCCTTATATTGGAGGACCAGGGGTAATACCCTGCTTGACATGTGGAGTATTGGGGCACATGTCGATGACATGTCTTGATAATCGCTTCAAGTTTACTGATGATGCAGGATCTTCCACGGAAGATTAGGTTAAGGGTTAGAAAGAAAAGAAAGACAGGGAAAGGGGAATATTTTGTAAGGGTGCATTTTGTTCTTTATAGGGTTTATTTTACCCTATCAACCCTTGTACAAAGATGAATTATGAATATATATAAAGTTTGCCACTTTATGATTCTATGAGGATTGCTAGTATTAAATGTATGTTGTGAAGGAAACTAAGCCAATAATGTTTCCATGAATTAGGGAAAAATGGCACCACAGAAAAAGATTCCAAAGAATCAGAAGGGAAAGGGGAAAGTATTGCAAATTGGTTTAGGCGAAGGGGCTTCAAAAAAGAAGACCCGACAAGACGATCAAGGAAAGGAAAAAGAGATATCCTTCATTCCACATGAAGAGGAGTATCTCAATTTATAAAGGAGAAAGTTGTACGTGACAAAGATGAGGAAGAACCTCAGCATGGGTCTGAGAAATCACTCCATGATAAGGAGGAAGAGGAGAACAGCAACAGCGGCGTACATACACTAATACCTTATGTGCCGCCTGAACTACAAAGCTTGGTACAAGCTGTAGTTACTTCTGTCCTCCAACAACATCTGAATGGAGGTGGAAGTACCAGTGAGGCCAGTGACCGGAGCATGGTCAGGGACTTCCAACAACAGCGGCCACCTTAGTTCAAGGGGAGAGAGGGGCCTGTGGGAGCAGAGAATTGGGTGAAGAAAATCTCCTAGATATTGACTCTGCTTAGCATCAAGAGTCACGCCCACAATATTCTATTGGCCACATCACATCTGATAGATGACGCTGGTAAGTGGTGGGAAGTAGTGGAAAAGCAGCAGACACTTGTGCCAGAAAGGGAGAGAACTGAAATGACCTGGGAGCAATTCTCAGCGACGTTCCTGGAACACTATTTCCAGGAGGAGGAGAGGGAATGTCAGACTCAAGCATTTCTGTCATTGGTTCAGGGCTCCAAGACAGTAGCTGAGTATCATCGGGAGTTCTTGAGCTTATCATGTTATGCGTTCTACATTGTGGACACGGAGTATCGGAAGGCTTGCAAGTTCGAGCGTGGGTTACGGGCAAACATTAGGGCCAGAGTGACCGTGTTCAAAGAAGCTACGCTGGCGGAAGTGGTCAGCAAAGCTACCATTGTGGAACAAGAACTGGCGGAGTTTGCACGAGTGGACAACCGTCGAGCGCCAAGTGGGAGGGGTACTTATCAACCCAACAAGAAGTTCCGATCGAACTTCAGCAGACCCTCGCTATCTGTTGGATCTACTGGGGGCTTTTGTCCCAATCAGCCCTCCCAATCTGTAGTAGTCACTCAGGCTTCTAGAGGAGTGAGCACCTGCTACCACTGTGATCAACCGGGTCATCTCCGGAGGGATTGTCCAAAGTCAACAGGCTTTCACACTCCAGAGGATCGTCTCGTCCACCAGTCAGACCTGTTAACTCCGGGGGAGGCAGGACGTATAATCGGGCGAGACGGGCACCCAACCCTACTGGAGCTGGACGATTATTTAATTTAACTTCTCCAGAAAATGAGGATCATGCGGTGATACAAGGTATGGCGGTAGTGAGTAGTTCTTATGCATATGCACTATTTGATTTTGGAGCTTCACACTCCTTTATAGATTCATCATTAAAATTGCTATCGGTACCTTAGTGCAAAAATTAGCCACAACACTCACAATTGTGTCCCCTGTCGGAGACTCGGCATTGGGACTTATATGCACAACAGTTAACACTGAACTAGCTGGACTCAGATTTGAGTTCAATTATCTGGTGCTTGACATGGCTAAGTATGATATAATATTCGGCATGGATTGGTTGGCTAAGTTCCAGGCCAACGTTGACTGTTATTGCCGAAGAGTGACATTTTGGTCACCTGGAGGAAAGCGATATGTGGTTCGTGCAGACAAGCAGAGTGAATTGCAGGAAAGGTTGAACCACGTGGTATTGAATAATATCATTATAAATAAAGCACCAATTACTGAATTTCCCTTAGTTGTGAAAGAATTTGCGGATGTGTTTCCAAAGGAACTCCCTGGTTTACCGCCTATGAGGGAGATCGACTTCGAAATCAAGTTATACCCTGGCACTGCACCAGTATCTCTACCACACTATCGGATGGCGCCAGCTGAGATGTCTGAGCTAAAGAAGCAGATTGATGAACTGCTCAGGATGGGATGCATCCGACACAGTACATCGTCATGGGGAGCTCCAGTATTGTTCGTAAAGAAGAAGGACGGTTCACTTCGGATGTGCATTGATTATCGGAAGATGAATCAGCTAACAGTCTGGAACAAGTACCCTCTACCCAGGATCGATGATTTATTCGATCAATTGAGGGGTTCCAGCCATTTTTCAAAGATTGATTTGATGTCTGGTTATCATCAAATACGGGTTAGGGAGGAAGATATAGAGAAGACGACCTTCAGGACGCGGTATGGACTATTCGAGTTTGTAGTCATGCCATTTGGACTCACAAATGCGGCTGTTGTGTTCATGGACTTAATGAACAAAATCTTTCGTCCGTACCTGGACCAGTTTGTAATCGCGTTCATTGACGATATCCTAATCTATTCCAAGAGCCAGGAAGAACATGCAGAGCACCTATGGATAGTTTTGAATACTTTGAGGCAAAATAAGCTGTATGCCAAGGCCAGTAAATATGAGTTATGGCTATCTCAAGTAAATTTCTTGGGACATGTTATATCCGAGGAAGGAATAACCGTGGATCCGGCTAAGGTGGTGGCAGTGAAAGACTGGAAAGCGCCCAAGAATGTAACAGAAATCTGCAGTTTCTTAGGATTGGCGGGTTATTATCGGAAATTTATAATGGATTTTTCCAAAATAGCGGCTCCATTGACTCGACTCACTCAGAAAGGAGTCAAGTATGAGTGGTCAGATCAGTGCAACCGGAGATTTGAAACACTGAAATAGAGATTTACAAGTGCTCCTATTTTAATTTTGCCGGAAAGGGGCAAAGGATATGAAGTACAATGTGATGCTTCAGGAGAGGGACTATGGTGTTCACTCATGCAAGGTCAATGTGTGGTGGCATATGGGTCAAGACAGTTAAAAATACACGAACGTCTTTACCCTACACATGATCTGGAGCTACCTGCAGTGGTCTTCGCTCTCAAAAGTTGGAGACACTACCTCTACGGCAAGAAATTTGAGGTATTTTCTGATCATAAGAGTTTAAAATATTTATTTGATTAGAAGGAGCTCAACCTGAGGCAGCGTAGATGGATGGAGTATCTGGCAGATTATGAGTTTGCGCTTCGATACCATCTAGGCAAGGCAAACAAGGTGGCGGATGTCCTCAGCCGCCTATCACATGCATCGGTAGCATGCTTGATCAGAGCAGAATGGGAGATGCTGAACACCATTCGAGAGTTCAATCTTTATATCAATAACCATGGGAGTATGTATAATTTAATCATACGGTCCAATATGGTCACCAAGATTGAACAAGAACAACGAGCAGTCCCGGAAGTGGAAGAGATATGGGCCAAGATGTCCACTGGCATAGTCATACCGGAATGGGAATTACGACCAAGACAGGGTCTTTTATTCCGGGGAAGAGTATATGTGCCAAAGAACTGTAAGAAAGAGTTATTGATTGAGGCACATCAATCCAAACTCTCCATTCATCCGGGCAGCACCAAAATGTATCACGATCTGAAAAGGCATTATTGGTGGTACGGACTAAAAAGGGATGTGGCAGAATTTGTGGCACATTGTTTAACTTATCAGCAAGTTAAGACTGAACATCAAAAGCCACCAGGGTTACTCAAACCCTTATCAGTACCAGAATGGAATTGGGAGCACATTTCCATGGATTTTGTGACGGGGTTGCCGAGATCTTCAAAGGGCAATGATGCCATATGGGTCGTGGTAGACCGACTGACCAAGTCTGCGCATTTCATTCTTATTAAGATAACGGATTCATCTGAGACGTTAGGTCGGTGGTACATCGGGAAATTATTCGGCTACATGGCATTCCCCGAACTATAGTATCTGATAGAGATGGCCAGTTTACTGGCAGAGTGTGGCAAAGCATGCAGTCAGCTATGGGGACAGATCTACTGACTAGCACCGCTTTCCATCCACAGACTGATGGACAGTCAGAAAGGACGATACAAACCTTGGAAGACATGCTGAGAGCATGCATGTTAGATTTCAAGGGTGGATGGGAGGACCACTTACCACTAGTAGAGTTCTCGTATAACAATAGTTATCAGGCAAGCCTTCAGATGGCCCCATTCGAGGCTTTATATGGTAGGCCTTATAGATCACCAGTCTGCTGGACAAAGGCTAGTGAACCTGCATTGATTGGACCTGAGCTAGTCGCAGAGACTATAACACAAATTCAGTTAATACGTCGGCATTTATTGACTGCACAAAGTCGGCAAAAGAGTTGCGCAGATGAAAGAAGACGGTTTCTGGAATTTGAAGTGGGAGACATGGTATTCTTAAAAGTCTCGCCATGGAAAGGACACATGAGGTTTGGGAAGAAAGGGAAACTGTCACCAAGATTTGTGGGACCGTTTCCCATCATGAGACGAGTGGGGGATGTGGCTTATCAAATAGCACTTCCTTCACAATTGGCAGCTTTACACGATGTGTTTCACGTGTCGATGCTGAGAAAGTATAATCCCGATCCGTCCCATGTATTGAATGTGCAAGACATAGAAGTACAAAGCGTCGTGACATACGTCGAGAAACCAGTTAGGATACTGGAGACTGAGCAAAGACTGTTGCGAAATAGAGCGATTCAGTTCATAAAAGTGGTATGGGACAGACATGGTGTTGAAGAAGCCACATGGGAACTTGAATCGGAGATGAGAACAGCTCACCTCGAATTATTTATGTAATTTATTTTGGGAACCCTACTTCATTCGATTTTCGGGATGAAAATTTTAAAAAGAGGGTTATATTGTAACACCCCAATTTCTCAATAAGATGAATATTTACAAAAATGCCCTTGGATTGGTGAATTCAATAAATGTGATTTTAAATAAGGAAATGGTGGGGCCCATTGTTCAAATTAAGACCCTATGAATATATTTTAAGGGTCAAATTATCATGAATGGGTAATGAACATCAATTTAGGTCAATATGGTTAATTGGGTCAAAGGACCCAATTGGACCCAATGGGTCATAATGGACTTATTAGACCATTGGGTGAGCCCAAATTTAATGGGGTCAAGCTGAATTGATTGGAAATTAAGTGGAGCATAAATGGGTAGGCCTGATGCACATGTGAAAACCAAATGGAAATGGCTAAAACAACCCATAAATGGGTCATGGCGTCAAAACGGGTCAACAAACTAAATGGGGACCCAATGGGTCGGATTGACCATGTTGACCAAGGCTGACCGTGTGGACCCTTGAGTAGGCTCAATTGTGAGTCAATCAGGTTGAGTTGGATTGGAATGAGTTGCATTTAAATTAAATGGTTGGGTGGACTCAAGTGTATTAAATGAATGGCATTTAATGTGGTGAGTTAAGCCATTGAGTTAGGTGAGTTAAAATGGAAATCAAAGAGGTTTTATTTCCATTGAGTCAAAAGGAATATGAGGAGGTGCCTTGGTCTCAAACAAACCAAAACAAGTCCCACACGTTGGGGACTTGTAATGGTAGTTTCCATGCTAAGTTTTGAATGGAATTGATGGGAATGAGATAAAAATCCCATGGGAATATGGAGGGGTTTCCATCTCATATGGAAACCCAAGCCTCCAACGTTGGGATGCCAATAGGTGCATTGGTTGGGAGCAAGTGTCTCATTGGTATGAGCAAGATTTTATGAGGGAAATGAGTGGATTAAGTGGCTGATTTAACAAAATGAATGAACACCTCCTTTGGCCGAATGCACATTGCAAACCTTGGAGTTCCATCACTCCCTCTCCCTCTCCCTCTCTCTCCAAACTCATTCTCTTGGCAGAACCAGCAGTGGCGTTTTTCACCTTTGATCAAGCACCAATTCGGCTAGAAGCTAAGGAAGAAGGAAGGAAACAAGAGGGAAGAAGGCAAAGAGCAAAGACAAGAAGAAAAACTTGGAATTTGGTAAGCATTTCCATGGATTTTTGTTTAATAAAATGGGATAAATGAAACATGATTTGGCCATGGGTTGGCCGAATCTACCAAGGGTATGGAGTAGGTATATTGATGGTTAAAAGATAGAAAACATGGACCATAGGGTTCAGCCACCTTGGTTGGCTGAACCCCATGAAATGTTATGATCATGTTGATGGTTTTTGTAAGATAAAACCATGCAAATAATGGACTGTTTTAGATGTTTAATTAGACTTAAGATGCATGCTTTGAAAAGGTTTAAATCATGGAATTGAGTGTCATGTTTTGGGCCATGGAATGGCCGAATGTTTCAAGGAAATTAACCTTGGATAAAGGTTGTGTAAATGGAAAGAAAAAAATATATCATTGGGTTCGGCCACCTTGGTTGGCCGAACCCCATGAAATTCATTTGGTTAGGTTTATGGTTTTGAAGGCTACAAACCATACCGATGGTGGAGGTGTTTACATGTTTTAATTGGGTCATGTTATGGCCAAATTTATCAATGGTTAAATTATGATGATGAGGTTTAAAAGGATAGAAACTTAGATCATAGGGTTCGGCCACTTTGGATGGCCGAACCCCATGAAAATAATTTGATATATGGTATGGTTCTTGGGGGATAAAAACCATACCATTGTAACACCCCAATTTCTCAATGAAGTGGAAAATTACGAAAATGCCCCTGAGTTGTTAAATTAATTATTTTGTGATGTTAAGTAAGGAAATAGTGGGGCCCATTGCTCAAATTAAAATCATATGAGCACATTATGAATGTTAAGTTTGATTGAATGGGTAATTTTCATCATTTGGGTCAAAAATGGCTAAATGGGTCAAAGGGCCCAAATGGGACCCATCGGGTCTTACTGAATTATATGACTGTTTTGTGAACTTAAATTAAATGGGATTAGGCTGATTTGATTGGAAATCAAGTGGAGGAAAAATGGGTAGGCCTGACCCATATGTAAAAACCAGTTACAAATGACCAAAATGCCCATAATTGGGTCATCAGTCAAAAACGGGTCAAGGAGCTAAAAGTGGACACAACGGGTCGAGTTGACTGTGGTTGACCGTGTGGACCCTCAAGGGAGCTAAAATATGAGTTAAATCAGTTGAGTGGGACTGAAGTGACTTGAAATTAAATCAAGTAGTGAGTCAACACATGTGCATTAAATGAAATGCATTAAGTATGTGAGTTGGGTGAGTTGAGATGGAAATCTAAATAGCCTTGAGTTCAAGTGAGTCAAAAGGGAAATTGAAGGAGCTGTAAATCAGTGAGTTGAGTGGAAATTTGAAGAGGTTGGCTGGTCTCAAACCAACCAAAACAAGTCCCACACGTTGGGGACTTGTTTTGGTGAGTTCCATGTTGAATGATGAATGCAAATGATGGGTTTGAGATGAGTTACATGGAAATCTGAATGGCTGCATGGGTAGGTGCCAAGGGGTGCCTTGGATGGCACCCAATGCCCATCGATTTTGTTAAGAAGTTATGAGGGAATTGAGAGATCATGGTGGCTGAAATACAAAAGCAATGAACACCAAGGTTGGCCGACTTTTGTCATTGCAAACCCAAGTGTTCCCATCTCTTTCTCCCTCTCTCCAATTCGTGTTCTTGGCTGGAACAGCAAAGGGTTTTGGCACCAATCATTCAAGCTTAAACCAGCAAGGAATTAAGGAAGAAAGGAAGAAATAAAAGGAAGAAGGCAAGGAGCAAAGACAATAGGAAGAGCTTGGAATTTGGTAAGTGTTTCATGGACTTTTGGATTAATAAAATGGGTGTGTATTGGGCCATGGTTTTGGCTGAATATACCAAGGTTTTAACCTTGATTAATGGAGGTTTAGAAATGATAAAGATGACCATTGGGTTTGGCCACCATGAAGGGCCGAACCCCATGTGAAAGATTGCTTGGTTTTCATGTTTTGGAAACATGAAAACCATGGGTTTTATGGACTGATTTTTGGGTTTGATTTAAGAATCAAATACATATTATTGAAAGGATTATAAACCTGCATCCGAACGTCAGAAAAGGCTGAAGGTTTTATGGTCTAAATCAGTGGATTAAAATATGGAAATGGACCATTGGGTTCGGCCACTTTGGGTGGCCGAACCCCATGGAAAAAGTTGGTTAATGTTTATGGTTTTTGAAATTTAAAACCATGCAAGTTGGGACTGTTTTTACATGTTTTATTAGATTTAAAATACATGTTTTAAAGAGGGTTAAAACATGGGTTTGGATATCAGAAAAGGCTGAAGTTTATGTGGTCTAAATCAGTGGATTAAAATTGGAAAAAATGGACCATGGGGATCGGCCATCTTGGATGGCCAAATCCCATGAAATTGTGTTGGTTTTTGGATGTTTGTTTGAAAGGTAAAACCTGATAATAATATACTATTATTACATGATTATTGGAGGTTTAAAAATAGTAAACATAACCATTGGGTTCGGCCACCATGGAGGGCCGAACCCCATGTAAAAGAATGTTGGTTTTCATGTTGGGAAACATGGAAACCATAGACTTTTATGGACTGTTTTTGGATGATTTTTGAAAGGTAAAACCCGATAATAATTATGCTGATTTTTACATGATTCAATGGACATGAAATGTAAGTGAAAAAGGGTTCAAATCATGGGCATAGGGTTTGGCCACATTGGATGGCCGAACCCCATAAAAGTATTTGATATTTGGTATGTTTTTGGAGAGATAAAAACCATACCCATAGCGGTGAGTGTTTATGTAATTAAAATGAAAGTAAGATTGCTATTTTGGGCTGGCCATGGGATGGCTAAACTATGTGTTTAACATGGCTAAGGGGTAGAGCCAATTGGTATTTAAATAATGGACATTATTGAGCAAAAGAACCATAAAGGTCTCCTTAGGCGAAATGTATAATGATGAGAATCACATTGGTCTCCTTAGGCGATGAGGGTCCCGCCAGGAGAAATATTATGATGATATGAGCCACATCGGCCTCCTTAGGCGATGCAGGTCCCGCTAGGAGGAATATCATCAAGAAGAAATGAAAGTGTATTGTGATTTACCTTGACGATGAGAGTCTCGTCAAGTGATGGCTATGTATATGCATGATGGGAGGGACTCATTACATGTGCATAGTTACATAGCATTGATTTATCTGTTTTGATGACCAAATATATTATGATATATGCATGTTTTTATATACTAACCATGTGGTAGCCCTAATCAAAAATCCTACTGGGTACGTTGATCTAATGCCCTAATTTTATCCATAGAGGATAATGCAGGAAATGGAAAAGGGAAAGAGAAGGTCATGGACCTAGAGGGGAGCCAAGCTTAAGCGCTTGATTGATGATTGAGATGTCTTTATTACTGTCATATGAGTTACATTTTTATGGACATGTAATAAGTTGATACCTTTGCTATGGTTTGTTTATGATATTGACAATGGATGGTTGGATAAGTTATTTTAATAATTGAGACTTGTACTTGCTATTTTTTCAGCCTAATTCCGCAGTTAGTCTAGTTTATTCCGCATAACTTGTTTAGTTCTGTGTGTGGATTGTTATCGTGTGTTTAGTCCATGAACACATGGGTAGCCAGTTAAGGGTCGGACTTAGGAAGTTCGAACTTAGCTCGTGTCGTGACGCCGCCCGCTCTTTTCCGGTGTTATTCTATTATTATTTAAAAAAAAATTAGACTCTGATTTCTCGAAGATGGCGGGGCATTACATCTAATGCATGGCATGGGAGGGATGGAAGGTAACTAGAGACCCACGTTCCGTCGCGGCGTCCGTAAGTCGTGAGGGGTACCTTGATGTGCATTATCCCATCAAGAGGTAACCGGAGACCCACGCTCCGTCTGGGCATCCGTAAGTCATGAGGGGTACCTTGATGTGTATTATCCCATCAAGAGGTAACCGGAGGCCACACTCTGTCGGGGCGTCCGTAAGAGCACTGTGGGGATACCTTGAAGAGGAGTTTCCATCAAGAAGATACCATGTGTTTGTGATGGGTGGGACTCATTGCATATGATAGCATGGCATGGCATTCAATCGGCATGATTATGATCTTTATTATCATGCAATGTTTCTAGTTTTTATCTGTATGATTGGATCTCTATTATCATACACTGTTTTGGATACGATGCTTTACAAGTATGGTATGATATATTGTATTTGGATTTTTGGTACTAACCCATGTGTTAACCCTGATTGGAGTACCTACTGGGCGCGTTGTCTAGCGCCCTATTTCTACCCTAGTTGATGACACAGGAATGGAACAGAACGATGAACGTGATCGGAGCCAAGCTTAGGAGCTTGGATGATTAAGTTTCATTTTATTTAAGTTACCCTTGGTTAATGTATTTGAGTAACTAGCAGTCGGGAATGTAATAACGCAGATATATTTGCTATGGTTTGGATGGTTGATTTTGGATATTTAACTTAAGGTAATTATTATTAAGTGTTGGACTACTTTGCTATCTAAAATGGAATAGAATTGTTATTCTATGACATTTTCGCGTCTATGATATTCCGCATGTTAACTTGCGTACGTCTGAACCATTTTAGTGGACTTGGTCCACGCACACGTATGGTTGGCCAGTTAAGGGTCGGGCTTTAGAAGCTCGGACTTAACTCGCGTCGTGGCGTCCCACTCTCTCTCACTCTTTTATTCAAAAATAAAATAAAATAGACTCTGATTTTCGGAATAGTGAGAAAGGGCGGGGCGTTACAGTTGGTATCAGAGCGAAACGAAAAGGATGAATCTTTCGAAGTAAGACTAAGACGGTATCATGTCTCAATGATAGATAAGAATCCCAACTGACCGACTTTTTGGAGTCCGCTGCACAGAGGCAGGATTAATTTACTTCGTTAGACTTAGACTGAAACATTCAATCTGAGAATACTTGACGAAAAAGGAATGATAGCAAAGGAAGAACAGTCACTTTAAATTGGATTTATCAAACATAACAAATTAGAAGATATTTCCCCGATATCCCCAAACTTGAGAAGCAAACACTTGATACTTATGGAGGTTTTCCCTGAGAACAGGAAAACATCGGGATTTCCCAAATTGAGAAATGATACTTGATACTTAGGAAGTTTCTCTAAAAACAAAGAAATATAAAGAGTGTTTATTTGGCAATTTCCCCAAACAAGAGACATTATATGATACATAGGAAAGTTCCCCAAACAAGAGACATTATGTGATACATAGGGAAATTCCCCAAAACGAAGATTAGTTTGATTAGAATTGCGGTTGTCATTGATATGTTTCTACTGTTGTGATACATATATGTCGAGCAACATAAAGTATACAGAGTTGTGGGACAGAGGAACCCCTAGGTGTCCTATAGATCTGGTTTCTTCTTCCAACAACTCCAGCAGGCCAGACCGCACTGTGGAAGTTAACGTAGACGTCCAAGTAGGACCACCTGAGGATGTCGAAGTGAATCTAGCCCCTTTTCCAAAAGAGAATATGGGAGATATCCCAATGATAGGAGAATCCTTAGGGGAGATAGCGCCCGGGTATATGTGCGAATTGTGCAACCAGGAGGGGCACAACTGTACTTTCTGCCCTTACCCCCTTGAGGTTATTTGCCCTGTTTGTGGACTTCACAGGCACGGGAAGGAGAGGACTAACTCTCCTTATATTGGGGGACCGGGAATAATACCCTGCCTGACTTGTGGAGTGTTGGGGAACACGTCGACGACATGCCCTGACAACTTCTTCAATTTTGCTGATGATGCAGGGTCTTCTAAGGAAGGTTAGGCTAAGAAATGGTAAGAAAATGTCGAGGAGATTTTGTAAGGGTTGTGAGTACATTTTGTTCTTTGGAGGGTTTTCTCTAACCCTACCAACCCTTGTATTGTGATGGAAGTTTGAAGGATTTTTAATAAAGTATGGAACCTTAAGAGTTTATGAGAACTTTGGCACTGAGTTGTATGTGACAAGGTCACTTGATTATATTGAGACGTCGTATGGGTACGTCTCTCACATGATATTGATGATTGAGACCGTGGGAGCCTCGATATGAACATACGCAGACTTGGTCCCGTAGGGTTGCCGTTGAGGAGTGGGTCCCTCACATGCTACGCGCTGGAGGGTGCTCTCACGGCTATTTCGCACACTTGATGTGCGTTGATGCGCAGAGCCAGATACTATTTTACCCCATAGGGGTGGTGCTAGCTTCGTTAGACGCAGTTCAACCACCTTCGAGCTTGATTGAATCACCCTTGGGGTGAAGGGATGCAGGGCGAGGTAGACTTGATCACGTTGGATGTTGGTCTTCAGCTTAGTAAGTCATGGGCCCTAAGTCTTGATAGGGGTCAGGGTATATTTATGATTTGATATTGTTGCCACAATCACGTAGTGATTCATTCGAGTGTTGTTCCTACGGATAGAATATCTCATGGTAGATGATGTGTCCTGGATTAATTATACCCAAGGATGGATTATGCCCATAGAAGGATTATATTCATGGATGGTTATTAACCATGGATAGATGATACTCACTGATAGAGTGATACCAGGGATGGATGTATATAACCGCGGATGATGGTTCCCATGGTGGTTTGGATTGATGACGGGTATCGGTACCATGTAGACATGTTGGTAGTGTGATGGACCTGTTGGTCCCATAGAAGATGTATTGTTCTAATGACTGGGACATGTTTCGATCTACATCCCATGTTATAAGAAAAATGTGTTAGTCGTATTACGATTTGTATCACAGGAAAGTTAGTGTTGAGAGATATTCAGTATTGTAGAAGTTTTGAACAAAAGGTGTTAGCCACAAGTGACTTATGTGCAAATGAAGATATGCTTAATTTTGGAAATATACTTAGTGGAAAAGATAAGAGTCTAGTTAAACTCGAATGGGAAGCTATGGGCGACTACCAAGTTAGACTGATCATCTAACTCTGTAGTTAGCCGATGAAGTTCCAGGAGAGTGCAGCTAGAAACCTAGTTAAAATGGAATCAGAGAAAGCCTTGAGCATAGGCTAGCATTGGCAGGCTACCTCACTAACAAATTTTCAATGAGGAGCAAGGTCATCACTAACCTCACACAGAGAGTAGACGAATGAACATATTGAGCGAATACGTATGGAAAATATCTTGGTAGCAGGTAAAGTGAAACAGAGTACATTGATCTACATGAGATCGCAGATGGGCTCACGAGAAAAAGAGATAACATGAGACAGAGTAAACTATGCGAGAATGAAACTCATAGGTTGATATGAGTGATTTTGATGTAATGAGGTGGTGTGGACCATGACAAGTTGTATAATATTATGGCCACTTGTGAAAGATGTAATGGATTACCAGAATGCCGGTTAGCAAATGTATTGGAAATTTAAATTCCAGATGTTGTATTGTAGTGCATAGGTCCTTTGATGGTCGCACTGTATATCCGTGTATAACGGACGGTATGAATGGCATTGGGTAATCAAATTTAGAAAGTATAACATGTGGCTTGTGGGAATAAGACCCCATATGTGGGTGAACGTGATATGAATGTGTAACGAAATCCTTGAAATACATCAATTGATGAGAGACCGTAGTAAACATAAAGGTATGATAGAAAACAGTGATAGCATAAATGCATGGACTTGTGTTCGGTGTATTGCCCTGAAGGTAGTACAATATCCATATTAGAGAAAAGCGTAATGAAGAGGTAAATACTAGACACTGTTGGTATAGGAAGTGACTATACGGACATGGAAGGAAACAACGAACACCGTTGATATGATGGTTGTGCTTCCCCATCTAGTTTTGAAAGCCATATGGATAATGGGATGGTTAGCAGGGAAGCGACATGACGATGAAGGAACGAACTTGAGAATATGGATAGAAGATAAGAGTGTTCTATCCGAGATGATAGGAATAGAAATAAGTAGAACCCAAGTCCTTTCGAAATTTTTCGGGACGAAAATTCTAAAAGGTCTTAGTATTGTAACATCCCGAGATCTTAACCCAGGAAATAAAGGAAATTCCCTCTTAAGAGTGAAATTAAAGGTGATTAATTTATTAAGATGAGTCAAGGTAAATGGGTTTGGAATGTAATAGAGTAGAGGATAAATTTAATTGGGTCAATGGCCCAATTAGGATCCAATAGATAGTGGATACGGTTAGAATATATTAAATTGGATCAATTAAGACTCGACGGGTCATGGATAGAGTTTGAATGAAGGTAAGCGGATAAGTGTGATTTAATTGGGTGAAATGCCCAATTGGGACTCAATGGGTCAAGATGAATTGATGATTAAGGTTTGGTTTGAAAACAATTGGTAAATGTACTTAAATGGGCCAATTGCCAATTTGGGACCCAATGGGTCATTTATGAGCTGATTTTAAATAAATGGGTAGACTTAAGTTAATTGGGTCAATTACCCAATTAAGACCCAAATCCACCTCATCAAGTGAGGTGGCAAATGATTAAATACAAATGAGGGCATGGTCGACTAAGCCATGATTGACTTGGTCAATCATGGGTTAACCCAAGTATTGAGTTGAATTATTTTGAGTTGGAAATGAATCCAAATTGAATTAAGTTGAGTTGATGAATGAGTTCAAGTGGGATAAATAATGCTTGAGTTGGAAAGTGAATTCACATGAGTTGAGAATTTATTAATGTGAGTTCAAGTGCTTGAGTTGGAAAATGAATTTATTTAAGTTGAGTTGAGTTGAATTGATATGAGTGGAGTGGGAAGATGGAGGGTTTCCATCTCATGGTGGAAACCCAAGGGACATATGTTGGAGGTGAATGGATGCCATGGTGAAGACCAAGGGTGTAACACCCCGGATTTCCAAGTTAAGGTGTTGGGTCAATGGCCCAATTAAGACCCAACGAATGGTGAATGTGGTCCAATTGAAATAAATGGGTAAGGTGTATTTAATTGGGTCAAAATTGGTAATTGGGTCAAAATGCCCAATTGGGACCCAATGGGCAATGGTTGACTTGGTTGACCACCAAGTGAGTCCAAGCTTAATTAGGTTGGGGCTGATTTGAGTTGGAAATGGAATCAAATAATTGAGTTGATTCAAGTGAATTAAATGAGTTGAATTAAAGAGGTGAGTTGAGTTAAATGGATGAGTTGAGTTAAATGAGTTGGATGGGAAGTTATGGGGATATTCATCTCAAGTGAGTGAGGTGTGAAGATGAAGGTGGTTTGTTGTTTCAAAATTCAAACAATGGCATACACGTTGGAGCCATTGAGTTCCATCTCATGGATGAAACTCCCAAATGGGAATTAAATGGAAAGGTGGCGGTTTTATGTTGTTACACAATTCAAACAAAGGGTTGCACCGTTGGAGCACTAAGGAGGGAAGTAATGTTTTGGAAGTTACACAAGGGGTTCACACTTGGAGGTGGGAGTTTCATCTCAAGGATGAAACCCCCAAATGAATCATCAATGGAGATGGACGGTTTGGTGTTGTTACTAATTCAAACCAAGGCTACATGATGGGAGATGGGAGTTTCATCTCATGGATGAAACCCCCAAATGGGTCATGAATGGAGGGGACGGTTATGTTGTTACACAAGGTAACCAAGGGGCAAAACGGTTGGGAGTTTCATTTCAAGGATGAAACCCCCAATGTAAGTATCAATGAGAAGGTGATGAATTATGGGAGTTACAAAAGGGCTTTATCAAAAAGCACCACCCTTGGCCGATCACCCTCATTGAGCAAAAGAAGATTGGTTGTCATCTCACTCTCTCCCTCTCTCAAGGCCGATGACTCACAAGGACAAAAGAGAAAAGGACTTAGAGTTTACATCCCAAACTCCTCTCCCTCTCACTCAAGGCCGATCCTCTCTCAAACCCACATAATTTGGCCGAACTCTATCTCTCTCTCAAATCTCACTCTCGGCCAAAGAAGTAAGAAGGAAGGAGGAAGAGGCTAAGGAAAGAAAAGATTGAAAGAACAAGTCGGAGCGAAGGAAACTGGAGGAGTCGCAGAACCGGTAGGTATTTTAATGGATTTTATTAAAATAAGGAACCATAGGGTTCGGCCATGGTGTATGGCCGAACCCCATGGAAGAAAGATTAAGGAATGAATGATGAGGTTTATTGAAAGGATGAACCATAGGGTTCGGCCATGATGTATGGCTGAACCCCATGGAAGGAATATTTATGGACTTAGGGTTTTCTTAGATATTGAAATTAGGTGGTTTGTTTAATAATTTTTATGGGTTTCAAAGCATGGAAATTATAGATGCATGTTAAGGAATACCAATCATTTTACATGGTGTTAAAATGATAATTGGTGAAAGAACCATGAACCATGGGTTCGGCCATGGTGTATGGCCGAACACCATGAAAGGTTATCAATGATTTTTGAAGGGATTAAAGGGAAAAATATTGTTGGACTCAAGTGATTTTAGATCATGGAAATGATGGGGAATGATGCTAAGTTTAATTGATTTTAAACATGGTAGATGATGACCAAAAAGAATGAATCTAAATATATGGTTAAACCCCATGGAGGGACCTTGGTTTATGGACCTAAGGAGGGGAAATGATGCAATGGATAAATTGGATTTAGACATCATAAGGTTCAGCCATGGTGTATGGCCGAACCCATGAACCATTTGGTGGATCAAATTATGGACTTAAGTATGCTTTAATAAATGAAATGTTAGCCATGGATAGTTTAATGGAAATGTAGTAAATAAATAAAAATAACGAACCCCATGGGGAATATTTGGTGGACTTGGGGTTTTATGTTGTGAGTTATGAATCATTTATAAATCTAGGTTATGGATCAATTTTGGACCTAAGCATGAAGGGATGGGAATAATGGCATATGTGTAAATATGGGAGGAAATGATAAACCATGGGTTCGGCCATAGTGTATGGCCGAACCCCATGAGGAAAGTTTTGTGGACTTAAGTGGTTACTAATGTTTAATAACTATTGTATAAGTGATTAGAGTTATGAATAAAAAATGGCAAGATCTTAGATCAAAGGATTACAAAGAGGGACCAAACTGAAGTGAGTGGGGTTCGGCCATGTTGTATGGCCGAACTCCACCAAGGTGAAGTTTGTGGAATAAGTATTTAAATGAAGAACTTGGTGATGATTGATTAATAAATCGAGAGAGGTACTAAAACCAAGTGAGTGAGGTTCGGCCATGGTGTATAGCCGAACCCCACAAAGTGTGTTTATGGACCTGGACATTATTGTAAATCAAATGGGACTTTAGTTTGATTGATTGACATATTATAAGGTAACGAGACTTCACAAGGGGTGCACGATCGTGAACGGTTGCTGGATTAAAGCTCAAGGACACTTTAGTTCTCTTTGGTAGGATTCCTACATCATTGAAACCATGGATATGTATTATGTACTTATGATGATTTTATTTCATGTTTGATAAGTTATTTTGGTATCAATCAATATGTTTCAATTATGGAGTTTTAAATGCTATAATTTGTATTTCTACATAGCATGTTGGCATTTGCATCTCATGCATGGCATGGGAGGGATGAAAGGTAACCGGAGACCCACACTCTGTTGGGGCGTCCGTAAAACATTTGTGGGGGATACCTTGATGAGGAGCTTTCCATGAAGAGGATACTATATATGAAATGTAACCGGAGATCCACACTCCGTCGGGGCGTCCGTAATACAATCATGGGGAATACCTTGATGAGGAACTTTCCATCAAGAGGTTACTATGTGCTTGTCATGGGTGGGACTCATTTCATATGATAGCATGGCATGGCATTGAATCGACATGATTATGATCTTTATTATCATGCAAGGTTTCTGGTTTTTATCTGTATGATTGGATCTCTATTATCATACATGATTTTGGATACGATGTTTTATAAGTATGCTATGATTTATTATATTTGGATTTGATATATATTATATCTGGATTTTTGGCACTAACCCATGTGTTAGCCTTACTTGGAATACCTACTGGGCGCGTTGTCTAACGCCCTACTTCTACCCTAGTTGATGACACAGGAAGGGAACAGAACGACGACGTGATTGGAACCAATCTTAGGAGCTTGGATGATTAAGTTATATTTTGTTTAAGTTATTCATAGACTATTTTTTGAATAGCTAGCATTCGGAATTGTAATAACGTAGGTATATTTGCTATGGATTGGATGGTTAATGTTTGGATATTTAAGTTATGATAATTATGGTTAAGTGTTGGACTACTTTGCTATCTAAATTGGAATAGGATTGTTATCCTATTGTTATTCCGCATATATGTTTTATTCCGCAAGTTAACTTGAGTACATGTGAACCATTTTAGTGGACTTGGCCCTCGCACAAGTATGGTGGCCAGTTTAGGGTCGGACTTTGGAAGCTCGGACTTAGCTCGCGTCGTGACGTCCCGCTCTTTATCACTCTTTGTTTATTTTAAAAAAAAAACAATACTCTGATTTCCGGAAAGCGAGTGAAAAAGGGCTGGGCGTTACAAAGGGACACCTTGGTTGGTCAATAGTTAAGATGGGGGGGCTTCCATTTCGAATGCACAAGTTGGGAAGGTGGAGGGTTTCATCTCATGAGATGAAACCCATGGATACACATTGGGGAGATGGAGGGTTTCCATCTCATGATGGAAACCCAAAGGGCACATGGTTGGGGAGTTTCATCTCATGGGATGAAACCCCAAAGGAAACATTAATGTGGGAGGTGAAAGGTTTTGGTTGTTACAAAGGGGCATAACCCAAGAGACACCACACCATTGGCTGATTGGATCTTATTGGAACAAAGAAATTGTGCTCTCAAACTCTCCCTTGGCCGATCCTCTCACTTAGACGAGAAAGACATAGAGATTTCTATCTCAACTCCTCTCCCTCTCGCTCTTTGGGCCTATTTTTCACAAGACAAGGAAAAGACTTTGGTTTTTCCATTCTCTCCTTCTCTCCCTCACTCAAATCTCTTCCTTGGTTGAACCACTCTTAGGATTTTCATTTTAATCAAGCAACACACTTTGGTCGAAGATCAATGAGGACGAAAGAAAAGACTAAGGAAGGAGAAGATCGGAGGAGCAAGGCGGAACGTAAGAAATCGGAGGAGTCGCAGAATCGGTAAATGGTACCTAACAAGATTTATAAATTAAAAGGAGATTAAAGGAAACATTCCATATAGATTGGAAATGGTTGGCCAAAATGTTATGGGCCATGGATTCAAAATCCATCCATGGAATGAGATGGAAAAATGGACAAAACCCTAGATTGTTATGAATAAGGATCATTGAGAACCCAAAAGGGATTCGATGAGGTTCGGCCATGATGAATGGCCGAACCCCATCAAATGATCAAATCATGGACATGTGGTATTTGAGATGGGAATTAATAAAATAAGGAACCAGGGGTTCGGCCATGTTGTTTGGCCGAAACCCATGAAGGACTTTTTCATAACCCAAGGGGCATAACCCAAGAGACACGACAACTTTGGCTGATTGGATCTTATTGGAACAAAGAAATTGTGCTCTCAAACTCTCCCTTGGCCGATCCTCTCACTAAGACGAGAAAGACAGAGATTTCTATCTCAACTCCTCTCCCTCTCACTCTTTGGGCCGATCTTTCACAAGACAAGGAAAAGACTTTGGTTTTTCCATTCTCTCCTCCTCTCCCTCACTCAAACCTCTTCCTTGGCCGAACCACTCTTAGGATTTTCATCTTAATCAACCAACACACTTTGGCCGAAGATCAAGGAGGAAGAAAGAAAAGACTAAGGAAGGAGAAGATCGGAGGAGCAAGGCGGAACGTAAGAAATCGAAGGAGTCGTGAAATCGGTAAGTGGTACATGACAAGATTTATAAATTAAAAGGAGATTAAAGGGAACATTCCATATAAATTGGAAATGGTTGGCCAAAATGTTATGGGCCATGGATTCAAAATCCATCCATGGAATGAAATGGAAAAATAGAGAAAACCCTAGATTGTTATGAATAAGGATCATTGAGAGCTCAAAAGGGATTGGATGAGGTTCGGTCATGATGAATGGCCGAACCCCATCAAATGATCAAATCATGGACATGTGGTATTTAAGATGGGAATTAATAAAATACGGAACCATATATGGCCGAACCCCATGAAGGACTTTTTCATGGACATGGGTGTATGATGAACTCCATCAAAGGATCAAATCTTGGATGTATGTTTTTTAAGAGAAAATGATGAACCATAGGGTTCGGCCATGTTGTATGGCCGAACCCCATGGAAGTATGTTAGTAATTTTTATGGGTTTTGAAGAATGAAAACCATGGAAGTTGGTTAATGATTTTAATAGGATTTAAAGGATGAAAATCATTAGATTTATGTTAGTGATTTTAAAAAGTTTTAAAGGATGATGATGATGGGAGATTATTGGTGATTCTAAGTAGGTCTTAAATGTTGCGAAGCATGATCTAAAATGTTGTAATGGTGAAGAACCATGGACCATGGGTTTGGCCATGTTGTATGGCCGAACCCAATAGAGGGATGTTGATGGACTTTGGGTTGTAAAATGATGACCTAAGTGTATGATTAAACCCCCCATGGAGGGACTTGATTTATGTACCTAAGATTGTAAATGATTTAAAAGAGAAGATGAAAATGGGACACCATGGGTTCTGCCATGTTGTATGGCTGAACCCCATGAACCATTTTAATGGGTCATCTATGGATCTATGCATGTTTAAATGAATGAATGATCAAGCTAAGGAATGGAGGGATCTATTAGGGTTTTATGTTATGATTAATGGATCATGTATGGATCATTTTTGGGACTTAAGTCATGTGTAAATAAGCCAAGTGATTAGCTATGGAAGGAATGATGGCTAAGATGAAAATATGGTTAAAATGATGGACCATGGGTTCGGCCATTGTGTATGGCCGAACCCCATGGAGAATGTTTTGTGGACTTAGGGTTTTATTAATGTTAAATGATTAACTTATGTGTGTTTGGACTAATGAATCAAAAGATGGCATGATCTTGGACCCACATTTATTTAAAAGATCAAGGATTAAAAAGAGGGACCCCAAACCAAGTGAGTGAGGTTCAGCCATGTTGTATGGCCGAACCCCACTAAGGCATGTTTGTGGACTTAAACATGAGTGGAAATCGAAAGGGATCATTGTTTTGATTTATTGATATTTAATAAGGTAATGGGATCTCACAAACGGTGTATGATCGACTTGAAGCGATCGGTGAGCGGTTTTCGGACAAAAACACAATGTCACATTAGTTGGTTATTAGTAGGATTCCTACCTTATTGAAAACCATGGATTTTGTATATGAGAATGTTTTAGTTGAATTATTTTGGTATCAAATGATATGTCTTAATGATGAGATTTTAATACTATGATTTGTATTATTACATAGCATGTCTGCATTTGCATCTCATGCATGGCATGGGAGGGATGAAATGTAACTGGAGACCCACGTTCAGTCGAGGCATCCGTAAGGCATTCGTGAGGGCACCTTGATGTGCATTATCCATCAAGAGGGATGTATGATTGATTTGTAACCGGAGATCCACGCTCCGTCGGGGCGTCCGTAAGGCATTCGTGGGGATAGCTTGATGTGCATTTTCCGTCAAGAGGATATTATGTGATTGTGATATGGGTGGGACTCAAGGCATATGACACCCATGGCATGGCATTGAATCAACATGATTATGATCTCTATTATCATGCATTGTTTATGGTTTTTATCTGTATGATTGGATCTCTATTATCATACATTGTTTTGGATACAATGTTTTACAAGTACGGCATAATGTATTATATCTGGATTTTTATACTAATACATGTGTTTGACCCTAATTGGAGTGCCTACTTCTAACTTAGATGATGACACAGGAAATGGACGGAACGAAGGACGCGATCGGAACCAAGCTTAGAAACTTGGATAATTTAGTTTCACTTTATTTAAGTTTATTCGTGGGCAATGTAATTTGAGTAGCTAGTATATGGGAGTGTAATAACTTAGACTATTTGTTATGGATCGAATGATGATTAATCTGGATTAAGTTAATTTATATTGATTGCCATCCTTGCTAAGTAAATGTTGTAATCCGATGTTATTTCCGCAATGGGTATTCCGTAAGTCATAGTATCGCGTGTGAAATGTTTTAGTGGACTTGTCCACGCACACACATGGTTGGCCAGTTAAGGGTCGGACTTTGGAAGCTCGGATTTAGCTCGTGTCATGACGTTCCCGCTCTCTCTCACTTTTTATTTAAAAAAAAAAAAATTGACTCTGATTTTCGGTGAGTGAAAAAGGGTGGGGCGTTACATCTTGGGGTGCACCGGCGTTGTTTGCTAGGAATAAAGATAGCTCCATGAGACTGTGTATCGACTATCGACTGTTGAACATGGTTACACTAAAGAACAAGTATCAATTGCCAAGGATTAATGATCTGTTTGACCAGTTGAGAGGATCCGAGTACTTCACAAAAATAGATCTTCGTTTGGGTTGCCACCAGGTGAGGGTGCGGGAGTGTGATATTGAGAAGACTGCCTTCCGTACTCGTTTTGGACTCTTTGAGCATGAGGTAATGCCGTTTGGAGTAACTAATGCCCCGGCAACATTCATAGATCTAATTAAAAAGGATATTCAGACTGTGCCTTGACCGGGTGTAGTGGTGTTCATCGACGACATCTTGATATGTTCAGCATCAGAGGAGAATTATGAGCACCATCTGAGACCCATACTTCTTGTCTTAAGGGATCACAAGCTTTGTGCGAAGTACAACAAGTGTGAAATTTGGTTGCCAGAGGTTCAGTTTCTTGGACACATGATGTTAGATGGTGGTGTGGCATTGGATCCAGCTAAGGTTGAAGCTATTCTAAGTTGGGTGCGACCACGGAGCGTGCTTGAAATTCGTAGGTTTTTGGGTCTTATGAGTTACTACATGTGGTTTGTCAAGGATTTCTCCAAGATCGTCATACCCATGACGAGTTTGACCTGCGAGAATGTGCCATTCGTTTGAGACGAAGCTTGTGAGACAGTCTTCCGAAGGCTGAAGGAGAGGCTAACTTCCGCCTCAGTGTAGATTGTGCCAGGAAGACGCCATTGCTATACGGTTTCCTACGATGCTTCAGATAATGGTTTGAGTTGTTTACTGATATAGGATGGAGAGAGATAATTTGTGGCTCGAGACATTTTAAGACCCAAGGGCGAACTATCCTAATTATGACTTGGAGTTAGTGACTGTCGTATTGCACTCTAGAAGGAGTTGAACAAGAGGCAAAGATGGTGGATAGAGTACCTTGGTGACTACGACTTCATGTTGTTTTACCATCCCGGTAAGGCAGATGTAGTTGCGAACGCCTTCAGTCGCAGAATGAGGATAACTTTATTGAGTCTGATCGGAGGATAACCTTGCAACATGGTTGTCTAGCCAGAGGTTTATGATGAAATTTGGAAAGCTCGGTAGTCAGATGAGAGGTGCATAGAATTGAGATATCCTGTGGCCAGTGACAGTGGACCCTTTGTGACACGAGATAGTGGCTTGATCTTTCAAGGTATATGTATGTACCCATGTAAGGGCAGTGCCGCGAGGAGGTATTATGGCACTTCCATCATTCCAGATTTTCTTTGCATCCGGACATATGAAGGTGTATCACGTTTTGCATCAACAGTTTTGGTAGTGAAGCACAAAGAGGTCAGTGACTGAGTTGTGACCTATAGTTTGACTTACTTGCAGGTCAAGGTAGAGCACTTGAGACCCGCTGGTGGATTGCAGTTTCTTCCGATCCTCAAGTCGGAGTGGGATCACATTACTATGGAATTCATGACTGGTCTGCCGAAGTCACCTTGAGGGAATGATATAGTGTGGGCCATAGCTGATCAGTTGACTATGTCGACCTATTTTATTGTTATGAAGAAGACGGGTTCTCTAGAGACTTTTAGCGAGTTATATTTGACGGAGGTCGTCAGATTGTGTGGTGCGCCTATGTTTATTGTTTCAGACCAGGACTACAAGTTTGTTTCTCGGGTCTGACAGAGCTTACAGAAAAAGTTGGGTACACAATTTTGTTTTAGTTCAGCTTTTCCTCTACAAACAAATGGTCAATCGGAGTGGACCATTCAGATAGGGGATATGCATTGAGCTTATATTTTTTATTATGGCAGCGGTTGAGAGAGACACATAGACTTGGTTGAATTCGTTTACAACAACAACTACTAGACTAGTACCTACATGGTCATGTATGGGGCCTTGCATGACAGACCGTGCAGATCACCCACTAAGTTAGACGGAGATCAGCGATACAGTGATGTCAGGACCGAGTAAGGTCAGTGAGACTACAAAGCAGGTGAGATTGATTGGATATGTAATGCCCGCCCATTTTCACTCACCGAAAATCAAAGTATATTTTTTCTTTTTGAAATTAAAGAGTGAGAGAGAGCGGGACGTCACGACGCGAGCTAAGTCTAAGCTTCCAAAGCCCGGCCCTTAACTGGCCAACCATACGTGTGCGTGGAATAAGTCCACGAGAATAGTTCACACACGATAAGGTTAAGCTTGCGGAAATAAACTTAGTACGGAATTATAATAGAGTTCTAACCTATCCAATTTTAAATAACAAGGAAGTCCATCACTTAATAATAATTACCTTAAGTTAAAATTTCCAAAATTAAAATCCAAACCATAGCAAATAGTCTAAGTCATTACAGTCCCAAATACTAGCTACTCAAATTACATGTCCATAAATAAAAACTTAAATAAAATAGATCTAGCTCATCCAAGCTCCTAAGCTTGGCTCCGATCACGTCCTTCGCTTCGTCCATTTCCTGTGTCATCATCAAAGGTAGAAGTAGGGCATTAGACAACGCGCCCAGTAGGTACTCCGAGTAGGGTCAACACATGGATTAGTATAAACAAGAACACATAGATATAAGTAATATCAAAACCATGCAAGTCAATGCCATGCCATGGGTGTCATATGCCATGAGTCCCACCCATCATCCATATCACAATCACATAGTATCCCTCTTGATGGAAAATCCTCATTAAGGTATTGTTATGACTCCCCACGAATGCTTTATCGGTCGCCCCGATGGAGCGTGGACTCCAGTTACATCTCCCGACGGTTGTTTATCGGTCACCCAGACAGAGCATGGACTCTGGTTACATCTCCCCACGGTTGTTTATCGGTCGCCCCGATGCAGCGTGGACTCCGGTTACATCTCCCCACGGTTGTTTATCGGTCGCCCCGACGGAGCGTGGACTCCGGTTAGAATTCAATCATACATCCCTTGGAATCAGTATGGATTCCTCCCCACGATTATTTATCGAAAATCCGAATGGAGCGTGGACTCTCCTCATTTGATCCCTCCCATGCCATGCATGAGATGCAAGTGCAACATGCTATGTAATAATAATAAACATCATAGCATTAAAATCCCATCATTAAGACATCATTTGATACCAAAATAATTCAAGTAAAAACATCACATATACATATTCCATGGTTTTCAATGAGGTAGGAATCCTACCAACATCCAAATACCGGGTCCTTGTGTTTCCGTCCAAAAACCGATCACCGATCGCTTCAAGCAGATCGTACACTGCTTGTGAAATCCTGTTACCTTATTACATAAAAATAAATCAACCCAACGATCCAATTGATTTCCAACCATGTTTAAGTCCACAAAATGCCTTAGTGGGGTTCGGCCATACAACATGGCCGAACCTCGTTCTCTTGGTTTTTGTCACGCCCCGCCTTCCAACACCTAGACGTGCGTGATCTGACTGTACAAATTTAAATCACCTGCTGCCCTAAATGAGTCTTACTTTCAAAATCTGTGGTTAAATTCAAAACAAACATAATTGCATTCACAAGCCACCAAAATTCCTCAAGTCCACAACCTGCTTGAAGACATAACATCTCATTTGAGCTTCTAAATAACTTGAAGGGATAAATATCACTCACATAAGGATCTCTAAACGCATCACTTACTCACATTCCCATAAAAATCAAATTGAAGCGTTCTCAAAATTAATCCATACTTGAATTTATGATCCAAGTTTTTCACAAATAAAAATAAAACAAATAAATAACTTTCTCAAAGTCTCAAAAGAAATAAATAACCATCTCATAACCTAAATAATAAATTCTGCACTAAGCGTTTCTACGAATTCTGCATCGACTCCTCGCCTTCTAAGCTCAATTGTGATTATCGTCCAGACCCAAGTCCAAGGGCATGCCTGCAATGTAAGGGATGAGCTCCATGCCCAGTAAAGAAAACAATAACACAATCATAGCATATGATATTCCTACTTCCTCAATGATATTTCAAATAAGCAAGTATAACAATTTATTTCATGCTCATGCCTTTGCAAAATGTAATGCTCAATGCCAAATGCCATATTCCAACCCATTATTACATCTACTGATATTTGGTGGTCTTCCCGACGAATCGAGGATAACACAACATCGCCTTAATGGCCTTCCCACACAAAGTGAGGATAACACAACCTACCACCAAGTAACAGCCCTCATGACTTGTCACGGATATCGCATCTCATCTACCATAATGGTCTTCCCACATGAAGTGAGGCTAACAACACTACCACCGTCGTGGTCTTCGTGACAATCATGGATCGTACCCTCATACCCAATGCTATGAATATGAGAATGCTATGCTCAATGCCGACAAACATGCTTAAATATTCATAACATGCCTATGAAATCATAAATCTCAATCTAAGCAGATTATAACATCATACGAAATATCTCATTTGTCATAGCATGCATAAACCTTGAAATAAACATAACACTAGTCCATGCATCACAATATTTGAATTATATATACCAACATTCAACCATGTCCAATCAAGGTTAATAATCAGACAATAACATACAAATAACCATCAATCTACGAATATAACTCATTGGATCTTTCAACAATATTAATGGTTAGACTCCACAATCCGCGCGGACTGAGTCTCCTCACGGCCAATAAAATGTTTAGCCAAATCTCCCTTACATTACTGTGAGTGAACACCGGATCTTAACCATTATTAACATGCACCCAGTCTATTCTAGATCCAACCGTTATATTCTAGTCATACAACAAAATACAATATTCCATTGCCTAAACACATAAGAATATAAGGAATCATGTTTCAAAGTATGTAGTGAATTGTTTCCCTCACCTAGAAGTTTGTGAAGTGCAAAACGATGTACCCAAACGCTTTCCAAGAGATATCAACCTTGAGAACCAAAGTTTACTGCGAATACGATTTAAAGATTTCACGTGTTATTAAAATGAGGATTATTTATTTTCTTCGGCAATTTACATTAAGGTGAAGTATGTTGCTGCCTCAACTTTAGTCCATGGGTTATCTAAAGGTCTATGGTTAAGGGTAAAGGTTGAGTCCAAACACTACATGGGTGAGCCATGCCTAATCCCACTTAACACTGACAAGTTAATGGAACCTTGTTCATAAAACTAGTCACTTTAACCAAATAAAATAAGTACATACATATCTAGGGTCATATTAAAAAAAAATATTAATACTCTATCTAAAGGAAAATAATAGCTATTTAAAAAAAAAAAACAAACATCAACTGACTAAATGAAATGAGAATTAGAAATGCCTCAAAAAAAACAGATACTTACGTTTTAAAATTATTGATCAATAATAGTGATTCAAACCATCTTTTCGTAAAACAAAATGAAAGGCATATTCCAAAACCATCATTTCATTGATTTGTAAAAAGACAAAATAGAATGAGATATCTTGTAAATACTCGATCAACTATAATACTTAAAATCTCAAATACTTCTTAAATAAAACCATTATAAGCATAAGTGATATCTGGAAAATCCCAACATAATAATACATAGGTCTTTCACAACAGCTCAGGTATATACATATATGTTTGAAATCCTTTTGGGTGATTTAAAGTAAATGAGGTAACTATTTAATCAAGAAAATATTAAGTTTGGGCATCACATAAAACATTTACCTTTGGAATAAGTAAGGAAAACATGTAGTAGATCTGATTCTGGCTTGGTTTTAAAGGATAGAAATGTATTTAACAGATTTTGAAGTGCATGATTTTAACAAAAAAGGTTTCAAACCACAACTAATTCAAATAAACCAAACAGGTGGCATTTGTGAGGTAACAACTGCATCTCGAAACTTACAATTACAAATCAGGAAAACAATATACAAAATGCTCTAGTTATCAAGAATCTATTTAAAATCTGTAAACCCAGTAGGGAGTAAAGAAAAAAATCTGGTAAAGGTGCTGGCAACAGCTTTGGGAAATAAAGATTGGTTTGGTACTGTTCACGGATGAAGGATGGGGCAGATTCTGCAAACTCTGAAAGCAGTCCACATTTAGTTATTTTGGGGAAAAAAAAAACTGGGCAGCTATTGTTCACGGATGAAGGATGGGGCAGATTCTGCAACCTCTGAAATCAGTCCTATAAACGAGCATCAAATACTACCTAACTCGAGCAAGGTGACTGGCTGGTTGGGCAAAAACCAGAGGCGGTAGGACAGAGGTTCCCATAGCAGCAGTAAAATTTGAGAAATAAAAGAGAACCTAAAGAATATATGGAAATCTTCGAAGAGAGGAACTTACCAAAAAGAAGGGAAGAAATCAGAGACTCGACTAGATGCTGTAGATACTCCTTCAGGTGGCTCCTTCGTCGACTTTGAAAGGGGCCAAGAAGATGTCGATCGGAAGAGGAAGAGACACACGGGTCTTGCGGTCGCCGTTTCGAAAGGGTAAAGGAAGGGTAGGCTTCACACGATCTTCTTAAAGGAAAGGGGAAGGGATCGGTTAGACAAATCCTGGGTTTTCCTCCCGAAAGCGAAGGAAGAGGAGGAGAGTCGTAGAGGAAGGGATTCGGAGATAAGCAAGGAAAGAAAAGGAAGTCAATTTTGGGGAAACTTCCTCATGGGAGTGGCAGTGGAACTTAATGTTTCCACCGTGGGTTTTTTTTTCTTTTTATTTTCTAGCTTTTGTTTAGGGATTTTGGGAAGGGAACTTAAGAAAAAATAAAAGAAATCAAAAGGGGTGTGGGTCTTAAAAGCCTACACAATTTTGGGCAAAAATCATGTGACACCTAATTACAATTTTAAAATAAGCCTTCAACTAAAAACTTTTTAAAAAAAATGAATTTATTTATTTATTTATAAAATTCACTCCTATGGTTAGTTCAATTATAAATGGTGAGCCCCTTTAAATTCTTGATTTTAATAAATTGTCCTTTATTAATTTAGTCACTCATCAATTTATTTCTAGATACTAAAAATTAGAATTTATTTATTGTTTTTGAGATTTTAAATAAAATATTTCCAATTGAAATTCTAACTTAGGGGAAATTAACCATCTAAGTTGATAATTTATTTTCCATTCCCTTAATTTTAATTCGAAGGGGATAAATTTGTAAATTCTCATTGAGGGAAAGTGTGTGAAATAAGGGTCTAATATTAAATCCCTAAATTCAATTATATTTTCCCCAAACAAAATTATCAAAATAATTAACGAATCAATTTAAACAAAAATTATTTTTCTAAATTAATTTTACCCGCCACTACTGACCCGTTACTTCGGGTCGGGTCATTACATCCTACCCCCCTTAAAGAAATTTCGTCCTCGAAATTTAGCTAACGTACGCACCTTGCTCATCGAATAATTCTGGATACGCCTGTTGCATTGCTTCCTTTCGTTCCCACGTTGAGCCTTCTACTCCATGATGTTGCCAAAACACTTGGACCGAGGAGATGGTCTTTGTGCGGAGTACTTGTTCTCTTGAATCTAAAATTTTAATAGGCTTCTCTTCATATGCGGCATCCTCATTGACGTCCAAATCTTGCCAATTCAGCACATGGGAAGGGTCTGCATGATACTTCCTAAGCATTGATACATGGAAGACATTGTGAACTCGAGCAAGCTTGGGTGGAAGGGCAAGTGTGTATGCCACCTCCCCCACACGACTCAAGATCTCAAATGGTCCGATGAATCGAGGAGCTAACTTCCCTTTGCTCCCAAACCGCTGAATGCCTCTGCGAGGTGATACACGAAGAAACACATGGTCTCCCACTGCAAACTCCAAAGGTCTACACCTACGGTCTGCGTAACTTTTCTGACGGCTCTGCGTTGTTTGCAACCTTTGGTGGACTATCTTGATCTTTTCCGTTGTTTCTCGCACCCAATCAGGTCCTATAGTGGCCTTATCACTAGCCTCTTCCCAACATAAGGGTGATCTGCACGGTCTACCATAAAGTGCCTCAAATGGTGCCATCTTAATGCTTGACTGATAACTGTTGTTATATACGAACTCCACAGTGGGTAAGTGATCTTCCCAACTACCCTTTAAATCCAGTACACAAGCACGCAACATGTCCTCTAAAATCTGGATAGTTCGCTCAGACTGGCCATCTGTCTGAGGGTGGAATGCTGTACTAAAACAAAGCTGAGTACCCAACTGTGTTTGAAGACTCTGCCAGAACTGAGACACGAACCTTGAATCACGGTCCGATACAATGGTAGCTGGTATTCCATGTAACTTGATTATCCTGTCCATGTATAATTTAGCCAATCTTTCCATAGGATCCGTCATTTTCATAGCAATGAAGTGAGCCGATTTTGTCAGTCTATCAACCACCACCCAAATTGCATCGTTACCCTTTTGTGATCTTGGCAACCCAGTAACGAAATCCATGGTAATGTTATCCCACTTCCACTCGGGTATACTTAAGGGCTGCAATTTCCCCGCAGGTTTTTGGTGTTCAGCCTTCACTTGTTGACAAGTCAGGCAACTGGCAACAAATTTTGCAACATCCCTCTTCATACTTCTCCACCAAAACTGTCTACGTAAATCTTGGTACATCTTCGTACCGCCTGGATGTATTGCAAAACGAGTATTGTGAAAATGTTCAAGTACCTCTTTTCTTCAATTCTCCGATAGTGGGACATAGAGTCTGTCTTGGTATGTTAATCCCTCGTCCGTTCTTACTATCCATCCCTTTGGTACATTACCACTGCAGAAGGAATTCTGAATCTTCACTGCTACCTCATCTGTCTTCTGAGCTGCCAAAACCTTATCAATAATCGCTGGACTTGATACCATAATACCTATCTCTTCTGGATTTCGGTCCTCCATCAAGTTGGCGATCACTCCTCGAACCTTACGACTCAATGCATCAGCTACCACATTCGCTTTACCTGGGTGATATGAGATTTCAAATTTAAAATCACTTAAATATTCTAACCATCTACGTTGCCTCAGGTTCAAATCTTTCTGTGTGAATAAATATTTGAGGCTGCGGTGGTCCGAGAATACTTCGAAGTGCTCCCCAAAAAGGTAATGCCTCCATATCTTTAGTGCAAAGTATACTGCTGCTAATTCCAAATCATGGGTTGGATAGTTCTGTTCATGTGTTTTCAGTTGTCGAGACCCATAAGCCACCACTTGGTTATTTGCATCAGTACGCACCCCAATCCATCTCTGGAAGCATCACAATAGACGACATAACCTAAACCTCTTTCTGGAACGATTAACACAGGTGAAGTTGTCAACCTCTCTTTTAGTTCCGAAAATACTTTATCGCACTGTTCAGTCCACACAAACTTCGCGCCTTTTCTCGTCAACTTGGTCATTGGAGCCGCAAGTGTAGAAAAATCTTTAATAAACCTTCTATAATAGCCTGCCAAACCTAAGAAGCTGCGGATCTCAAAAACACTGCGAGGTCTCTCCCATTTCAATACTGCTTCCACCTTAGCTGGATCCACTGATATGCCACTGGCTGAGACCACATGGCCTAAGAATTGCACCTCTGTTTGCCAGAATTCACACTTACTGAACTTAGCATATAATTGATGATCTCTTAGCAACTGTAAGACCACGCTTAAATGATGTTCATGTGCTTCTTCCGATCTTGAATAGATTAGGATGTCATCAATGAACACTATCACAAAATGATCTAAGTATGCCCCAAAGGTTCTATTCATTAAGTCCATGAATGTCGCAGGCGCATTTGTCACACCAAACGGCATAACTACAAACTCAAAGTGACCAAACTTCGTGCGGAAAGTTGTCTTTGCTATGTCACACTCTCTGACTCTTACCTGATGGTATCCAGATCGAAGGTCTATCTTAGAGAAGTGTGTTGCTCCCCTCAACTGATCAAATAAGTCGTCAATCCGAGGAATGGGATATTTGTTCTTAATCGTGACCTTGTTCAACCGTCTGTAGTCAATACAGAGTCTCATGGATCCATCATTCTTTTTCACAAATAAGGTCGGTGAGCCCCATGGAGATGTACTTGGTCGGACAACACCAACCTCGTTCAACTCGTTCAATTGTTTATTTAACTCTTCTGTCTCAGTTGGGGCCATTCTATATGGAGGGAGTGTAATAGGGGCCGTTCCAGGAGTCAAGTCTATGCAAAACTCCACCTCTCTATGTGGGGGTAATTGTATCAATTTCTCAGGAAACACATCTGGAAACTCACATACAACTCTAGGCATTTCTAACCCCGCAGTTTCTGGATTCTCCCAGCCCATACTGGCTAACTGACCATACGGTCTAGTCTTCTTAAAACATGGTCCTGGAGTCATACTCAACTTCTCTGTGAATACAATTCCTGAAGATGTACAACCCGACACTCTTTTCTTGGAACAATGCATATTAACTTCGTACGCTGTTAACCAGTCCATCCCAGTATTGCTTCAAATCCAGTCATACCCAAAACTAGCAAATCGAATTCTAACTCTACACCACCAATTGCCAGTACACAAGATCGACAAATGCGTATAACCTCAGTACTTCTCCCTATGGGGGTTTCTATAAACAATGATTCTTCTAACTTATCTGTACATAAGTCTATTCGACCCACAAGCATGCTAGATATGAAAGAATGAGAAGCTCCAGAGTCAAATAGTACTTTAGACCATACGCCGAATAATAAAAGCATACCTTGCATAACTGTAGTTGCTGGAGTCTCATCATCTGGTGGAACAATTGCATTTATATGCCCTTGAGTCACTGGGCGCCCACGCCCTGTATTTTGTTGCTGACCGCCTCTTTGTGCCATTGGTGCACCGGAACCTGCTGGAGCATTAGGTGTAGTCTTAGAAATTCCTGTCCTCTGTGGGCAATAAGTGGAGATGTGGCCCATTTCATTACAATGATAACACTGCACTGGTCCTCTCTGCTGTAGAGGTTGCCTCTGAGGCTGACGACATTCTCTGGTCACATGTCCCCATCGTTTGCAATTATAACACTGTACTTGATTTCGTCCATCAGAAGATTGTCGCGGCCTAAAAGAAGATCTCTGATTAGACTGAGCATCTGGATTCTTCCTTTTATTGTTGCTACGATCATAATACCTCCTGCTACCCGAAGATATTTGACTCTGTTCCTTGAAGACATGATTTGTCGATGCCTCCACTGCAAGGGCCCTACGAAGTACTTCAGCAAAGGTCGGAAGTTCCAGGCTCACTAGCAGGTATTTTATGACATGATTTAATCCTTCATCAAATCTGCGGGCCTTTGCATCTTCGTTTGTCACTATATCTGTAGCATATCGCACTAGCTCTTTAAACTTTCGGGCGTATACCGTCACTGAGTCGTTCCCTTGCACCAAGTTCAAGAATTCCCGTACTTTGGCCCGACGAACTGCAGTAGGGAAATATTCCGCCAGGAAAGCATCTGAGAATTCTTTCCACGTTTTTAATCCTCCCACATTCATGCCCTTCTTGTCAGCCCACCATCTTGCCGCTTCTCCACTCAACTGCATTGTAGCTAGTATGATACGAAGGTTATCTTCATTCGCCCCTATATTGCCCATCAGTGTCTCAACCTGCTTCAGCCAGCTTCTGCATCTATTGGTTCTTCATCCCCTCGAAAGGTCAGAGGGAGTTGACGCTTGAATTCCCGAATAGCTATGATTTCCCTCGTTTCCTGTGAAAGGTGATGTATAACATTATTTCTTTAGTCCACCTCGTTCTGATGCATTAGTGTCATCGCCTCATGTACAACCCTCAGCACTCTATTGGGGTCCACAATTTCAGGAGGCGGCGGAGGAGGAGGGTTTGATGATCCTGCCATTCCTGTGTCGTGAATATTAAGTCTTGTTCTGCGTCGGTAAACCTTCCCAAGCATTACCTATCAAGAGAAAGATTTAATCAGTAAAATAATCAAGCAACTCCAAATATCGATAGGATATGCACTATAACTTTACTGAACCCAACCTTATCTCTCTGATAACCCTACAATCTACTTTAATCATAATACTAAATGTATTATTACGTTAAAACTAAACAATTTCAACCCTTCTTAAATCTTGTTACCCTCACTCATTCTAGGGTGTAAAGGGTCTACTCGTCTCTACTCTTGGGCCCCACCTCTTACTCACAGTCAGAGGGTTGAACCCACGCCCTGATACCAATCTGTCACGCCCCGCCTTCCAACACCTACACGTGCGTGATCTGACTGTACAAATTTAAATCACCTGCTGCCCTAAATGAGTCTTACTTTCAAAATCTGTGGTTAAATTCAAAACAAACATAATTGCATTCACAAGCCACCAAAATTCCTCAAGTCCACAACCTGCTTGAAGACATAACATCTCATTTGAGCTTCTAAATAACTTGAAGGGATAAATATCACCCACATAAGGATCACTAAAAGCATCACTTACTCACATTCCCATAAAAATCAAATTGAAGCGTTCTCAAAATTAATCCATACTTGAATTTATGGTCCAAGTTTTTCACAAATAAAAATAAAATAAATAAATAACTTTCTCAAAGTCTCAAAACAAATAAATAACCATCTCATAACCTAAATAATAAATTCTGCACTAAGCGTTTCTACGAATTCTGCATCGACTCCTCGCCTTCTAAGCTCAATTGTGATTATCGTCCAGACCCAAGTCCAAGGGATTGCCTACAATGTAAGGGATGAGCTCCATGCCCAGTAAAGAAAACAATAACACAATCATAGCATATGATATTCCTACTTCCTCAATGATATTTCAAATAAGCAAGTATAACAATTTATTTCATGCTCATGCCTTTGCAAAATGTAATGCTCAATGCCAAATGCCATATTCCAACCCATTATTACATCTACTGATATTTGGTGGTCTTCCCGACGAATCGAGGATAACACAACATCGCCTTAATGGCCTTCCCACACAAAGTGAGGATAACACAACCTACCACCAAGTAACAACCCTCATGACTTGTCACGGATATCGCATCTTATCTACCATAATGGTCTTCCCACATGAAGTGAGGCTAACAACACTACCACCGTCGTGGTCTTCGTGACAATCATGGATCGCACCCTCATACCCAATGCTATGAATATGAGAATGCTATGCTCAATGCCGACAAACATGCTTAAATATTCATAAAATGCCTATGAAATCATAAATCTCAATCTAAGCAGATTATAACATCATACGAAATATCTCATTTGTCATAGCATGCATAAACCTTGAAATAAACATAACACTAGTCCATGCATCACAATATTTGAATTATATATACCAACATTCAACCATGTCCAATCAAGGTTAATAATCAGACAATAACATACAAATAACCATCAATCTACGAATATAACTCATTGGATCTTTCAACAATATTAATGGTTAGACTCCACAATCCAGGCGGACTGAGTCTCCTCACAGCCAATAAAATGTTTAGCCAAATCTCCCTTACATTACTGTGAGTGAACACCGGATCTTAACCATTATTAACATGCACCCAGTCTATTCTAGATCCAACTGTTATATTCTAGTCATACAACAAAATACAATATTCCATTGCCTAAACACATAAGAATATAAGGAATCATGTTTCAAAGTATGTAGTGAATTGTTTCCCTCACCTAGAAGTTTGTGAAGTGCAAAACGATGTACCCAAACGCTTTCCAAGAGATATCAACCTTGAGAACCAAAGTTTACTGCGAATACAATTTAAAGATTTCACGTGTTATTAAAATGAGGATTATTTATTTTCTTCGGCAATTTACATTAAGGTGAAGTATGTTGCTACCTCAACTTTAGTCCATGGGTTATCTAAAGGTCTATGGTTAAGGGTAAAGGTTGAGTCCAAACACTACATGGGTGAGCCATGCCTAATCCCACTTAACACTGACAAGTTAATGGAACCTTGTTCATAAAACTAGTCACTTTAACCAAATAAAATAAGTACATACATATCTAGGGTCATATTAAAAAAAAATATTAATACTCTATCTAAAGGAAAATAATAGCTATTTTAAAAAAAAAAACAAACATCAACTGACTAAATGAAATGAGAATTAGAAATGCCTCAAAAAAAATAGATACTTACGTTTTAAAATCATTGATCAATAATAGTGATTCAAACCATCTTTTCGTAAAACAAAATGAAAGGCATATTCCAAAACCATCATTTCATTGATTTGTAAAAAGACAAAATTGAATGAGATATCTTGTAAATACTCGATCAACTATAATACTTAAAATCTCAAATACTTCTTAAATAAAACCATTATAAGCATAAGTGATATCTGGAAAATCCCAACATAATAATACATAGGTCTTTCACAACAGCTCAGGTATATACATATATGTTTGAAATCCTTTTGGGTGATTTAAAGTAAAGGAGGTAACTATTTAATCAAGTAAATATTAAGTTTGGGCATCACATAAAACATTTACCTTTGGAATAAGTAAGGAAAACATGTAGTAGATCTGATTCTGGCTTGGTTTTAAAGGATAGAAATGTATTTAACAGATTTTGAAGTGCATGATTTTAACAAAAAAGGTTTCAAACCACAACTAATTCAAATAAACCAAACAGGTGGCATTTGTGAGGTAACAACTGCATCTCGAAACTTACAATTACAAATCAGGAAAACAATATACAAAATGCTCTAGTTATCAAGAATCTATTAAAATCTGTAAACCCAGTAGGGAGTAAAGAAAAAAATCTGGTAAAGGTGCTGGCAGCAGCTTTGGGAAATAAAGATTGGTTTGGTACTGTTCACGGATGAAGGATGGGGCAGATTCTGCAAACTCTGAAATCAGTCCACATTTAGTTATTTTGGGGAAAAAAAAAACTGGGCAGCTATTGTTCACGGATGAAGGATGGGGCAGATTCTGCAACCTCTGAAATCAGTCCTATAAACGAGCATCAAATACTACCTAACTCGAGCAAGGTGACTGGCTGGTTGGGCAAAAACCAGAGGCGGTAGGACAGAGGTTCCCATAGCAGCAGTAAAATTTGAGAAATAAAAGAGAACCTAAAGAATATATGGAAATCTTCGAAGAGAGGAACTTACCAAAAAGAAGGGAAGAAATCAGAGACTCGACTAGATGCTGTAGATACTCCTTCAGGTGGCTCCTTCGTCGACTTTGAAAGGGGCCAAGAAGATGTCGATCGGAAGAGGAAGAGACACACGGGTCTTGCGGTCGCCGTTTCGAAAGGGTAAAGGAAGGGTAGGCTTCACACGATCTTCTTAAAGGAAAGGGGAAGGGATCGGTTAGACAAATCCTGGGTTTTCCTCCCGAAAGCGAAGGAAGAGGAGGAGAGTCGTAGAGGAAGGGATTCGGAGATAAGCAAGGAAAGAAAAGGAAGTCAATTTTGGGGAAACTTCCTCATGGGAGTGGCAGTGGAACTTAATGTTTCCACCGTGGGTTTTTTTTTCTTTTTATTTTCTAGCTTTTGTTTAGGGATTTTGGGAAGGGAACTTAAAAAAAAATAAAAGAAATCAAAAGGGGTGTGGGTCTTAAAAGCCTACACAATTTTGGGCAAAAATCATGTGACACCTAATTACAATTTTAAAATAAGCCTTCAACTAAAAACTTTTTAAAAAAAATGAATTTATTTATTTATTTATAAAATTCACTCCTATGGTTAGTTCAATTATAAATGGTGAGCCCCTTTAAATTCTTGATTTTAATAAATTGTCCTTTATTAATTTAGTCACTCATCAATTTATTTCTAGATACTAAAAATTAGAATTTATTTATTGTTTTTGAGATTTTAAATAAAATATTTCCAATTGAAATTCTAACTTAGGGGAAATTAACCATCTAAGTTGATAATTTATTTTCCATTCCCTTAATTTTAATTCGAAGGGGATAAATTTGTAAATTCTCATTGAGGGAAAGTGTGTGAAATAAGGGTCTAATATTAAATCCCTAAATTCAATTATATTTTCCCCAAACAAAATTATCAAAATAACTAACAAATCAATTTAAACAAAAATTATTTTTCTAAATTAATTTTGCCCGCCACTACTGACCCATTACTTCGGGTCGGGTCATTACAGTTTTGGGCCCCTCTTTTTTTCCTTTATCATTTTAATCAATGTGGGTTCAAGATTATTCCATCTTTTGATTTATTAACCAATCACACGAATTAGTCCTTTTACATTAATAAAAACCCTAAGTCTATAAAATATTCTCCATGGGGTTCAGCCATACACCATGGCCGAACCCATGGTCCTTCGTTTTCACCGTATTTCCATCTTAGCCATTATTCTTTCCATAGCTAATCACTTAGCTTATTTACACATGACTTAGGTCCATAAATCATTCATTAACATAACATAGGTCCATAACAGATCCATCCATTCCTTAGCTTGATCATTCCATCTCTTAATCATGCATGGATCTACCCAATGATCCATCAAAATGGTTCATGGTTGTCATTTTCATCCTTTCCTTTAAATCATTTACAAACATTAGGTCCATAACTAAAGTCCCTCCATGGGGGTTTAATCATATACTTAGGTCCATCATTTTAAAACCCAAAATCCATCAACATGTCTTCCATCATTTTCATGGTCCAAATACATCTAAGTCCATCAATATCTCTCCATGTAACACTTTGGAATTTCATGTTATTAATATATATGAAATTTGCCAATTAATTTGTGAATTATTAGATATGGACCTTAGATGGGTAAAGTGTTGGGTCAATTGCCCAATTAAGACCCAACGGATTGTGGATATGGTTGCAATTGAAATAATTGGGTAAGATGTATTCAATTGGGTCAAGATTGGTAATTGGGTCAAAATGTCCATTTGGGACCCAATGGGTCGTGTTTGACTTGGTTGACCACTAAGTGAGTTCAAGCCTAATTAAATGGGGCTGAATTAAAATGGGAATGCAATCAAGTGAGTTGAGTTAATTTGATTTAATTAAAGTGATGAGATAAGTGAGTTGAGTTGATTTGAATTAAAATTCAAATAAGGATACACGTTGGAGAGGTGGGGAGTTTTGGTTCATTTCAAAATTCAAATAAGGATACATGTTGGAAAGGTGGGGAGTTTTGGTTTTAAATTCAAATTCAAACAAGGGTACAAGTTTTGGTTTAAAATTCAAATTCAAACACGGATACAAGTTTTGGTTTATTTCAAAATTCAAATAAGGATACAAGTTGGAGAGGTGGGGAGTCTTGGTTTTAAATTCAAATTCAAACAAGGGTACAAGTTTTGGTTTAAAATTCAAATTCAAACAAGGATACAAGTTTTGGTTTATTTCAAATTCAAATAAGGATACATGTTGGAGAGGTGGGGAGTTTTGGTTTATTTCAAATTCAAACAATGGTTACACATGGAACTAATTAAATTAATTCAGCCCCATCTAATTTAAATTAAAACCATTTTCACAATCCATTGGGTCTTAATTGGGCAAAGACCCAACACTTTACCCATATACAATCCATATCAAATAATTCACAAATTAAATGGATAATTTTCATATAAATAATAACTTGAAAATCCGGGGTGTTACAGTAAAATCATAAATAATAAAACACACATAATTTGGAATTAAATAAAGAAATAAAAGAAAATTATTTCATTAATGAGGTTTCATCCTCGACCTCAGTAAAAAAAAATTAGCCGGACATTATCATAAAATTAAAACAAAAGAGATAGAAAAATAAAACCCGAGCCATCGTCGGAGCTCTCGTGCCTTCAGCCCTCTGTTCCTCTCTCAGCCGAGCCTTCTCACTATCTTTCCAGTTCCCTTTCTGTTGTGTATTTTACCCAATTTATAGGAGAGAGGGGTAGATTTAGCAAGGCAAGTGGGGCCCACTTTTCCAATTTAATTCAGCCAATTATATATTTTTGGCAAGCATGTACGGCAGAATCTTTCTCTGTTCTGTATTTTTCTCTTGTATTCGGTTGCACCTCCTTTCTATTCTTTTATTTTCACTCCTTCTTCTTTTATTCTTCTTTCTATCTTTCATTCTTTCCTCTTTTATTCTTTTCTCTATCTTTTTGTTCCAGCCACCAACCCATGTTGTATGTTTTATGCTTGAATGCTTCTTGGGCCTTTAATTGAGCTTTGATATTCTTAATCTCTTTTCTTTTCAATTTTTTTTTCATAATTAATCTTTGCTCCATACATAGCATGTTAACTCCTCACTTTCCATCGTGACTTCTCTGTTAAATCAGCCAAGGATCTCTTGGTTCAGTCGGGTCAGCCCATCATTATTCAGTCTTAAAGTAGACCCGATGTTTGCATCTTTAATACACTAACCTATAAACACACAAAAATACATTAATTAGATAAAATTAATTAATATAATATACTAACAAATATAATTTTAGAATATATAATAATTACAATAATAATATAAAATAAATAAAATTTAAGAACTAACTAATCAAATATTCAAGGGTAAAATTATCATTTTTCTGTGCTTATCAATGAACCAATTTCATTTGGTCTTTGTACTTTCTCGCAGTGTCATAGGTATCTCTCCTAATTTCATCCAGTTCAGACATTTGGAGCTTTCTATGCTGCCCAGCCTTGTCTAGAGTAAAATTCATATGCTTAATAGTCCAATATGCTCTATGCTCTGACTCAACTGGCAAATGACAAGATTTCCCTTACACCATCCTATAGGGTGACATACCAATGGGCGTCTTGAATGCAGTACGATATGTCCAAAGTGCATCAGTAAGTCTCAAAGGACCAGTCTTTCCTAGATGGATTGACTGTCTTTTCTAGAATATGTTTTATCTCTCGGTTTGAAATTTCCACTTGCCCACTTGTTTGCTGATGATAAGGAGAAGCAACCTTATGCATCACCCCATAGGATTTCATCAATGTTTCAAACAGGCGATTACAGAAGTGCTTACCCCCATCACTCATAATAGTTCGTGGTATTCCAAATCTAGAAAAAACATTATTTTTCAAGAAATGGAGGACAACTTTATGATCAATTGTTTTGCAAGCCACCACTTCTACCCACTTACTGACATAGTCGACCCCTACTAAAATGTAAAGATTACCAAAGGAATTAGGAAACGGTCCCATGAAATCAATGCCCCAAACATCAAAAAGTTCAACAGGTAAAACTGGGTTTAGCAGCATCATATTCCGATGAGACAAACTACCTAACCTCTTACATCTTTCACATGACACACAGTAGGTATGGGTATCTTTGAACATGGAAGGCCAGTAAAAACCACGCTGCAAAATCTTCGCAGTAGTCTTTCTCGAACTGAAATGCCCTCCACAAGCCTGATCACGACAAAATTTAATGACACTAATTTGGTCGGACTCCGGCACACAACGATGAATGATTTGGTCTGAACAGTATTTGAACAAGTATGGATCATCCCAGATAAATTTTTTGACTTATGCTAGAAATTTTGACTTATCATGTTTAGTCCAATGATCAGGCATCAAACTAGTGACAAGATAATTCACAATATCTACAAACCAAGGTAATTCGGAAACTGACATGAGTTGCTTATTAGGAAAGGACTCACTAATAGGCATCGAGTCATCAAAAAATTTAGTTACCAATCTAGACAAATGGTCTACTACCACATTCTCAGAGCCTTTCTTGTTCTGGATTTTAATATCAAATTTTTGTAGCAAGAGAATCCATCTAACCAAGCGGGACTTTGCATCTTTCTTAGACAGAAGATACTTCAGAGCAACATGATCAGAGTAGATGATGACCTTCAAACCCACAAGTAAGATCGAAAATTGTCTAACGCAAAAACGACTGCCAACAATTCCTTTTCTGTGGTGGAATAGTGAAATTGAGCATCGTTCAGCGTTTTGTTGGCTCAATGGATAACATGAGGTAACTTATTGACCCTTTGACCTAAAACAGCTCCTACTACGTAGTCAGAAGCATCACACATTATCTGAAAAGGAACAGACCAATCAGGAGATCGAATAATTGGAGTAGAGGTTAAAGCAATTTTTAATTTTTCAAAGGCATGGACGTACTCATCATTAAAATCGAAACTAGCATCCTTAGTCAGGAGTCTACAGAGAGGTTTGGAAATTTTAGTGAAATCTTTGATAAATCTCCTGTAGAAACCAACATGACCTAGGAATGATCTGATCTCTTTAACAGCTTGGGGTCGTGGAAAACTGAGAGATCAAGTCAACCGTAGATTTATCAACTTCTATTCCTTTGTCTGATGCAATGTGACTTAAAACTATGCCCTATTTCACCATGAAGTGACATTTTTCCTAATTGACTAGCAGGTTCTTTTCTTTACATCGTACAAACACAAGGGTTAGGTGATGTAGGCATTGGTTAAACGAAGAACCAAAGACTGAGAAATCATCCATAAAGACTTCCAGAAATCACTCTGTAACACCCCGGTTTTCCAAGTTATTAATATATATATGAAAATTACCCATTTAATTTGTGAATTTTAGATATGGATCTTAGATGGGTAAAGTGTTGGGTCATTGCCCAATTAAGACCCAACGGATTGTGAAAATGGTTTCAATAGAATTAAATGGGGATTAATTAAATTAGTAATGCATTATGTCTATAATTAATTATTATACACATAAAGGGATTTGGATTAATTGTCATGGCCGTGTATGAAGATTTGCATATCCATGAATATGCGCATAAGGGGATTACTAAATAAAGATAGATTGCCTTGGCCGTGTGTGTGGGATTTGCACATCCATGAGGATGCGCATAAGATCATTTAAAGAGGGGTCTTTCCTTGGTTAAAAACGGCACTAAGAAGGTACTAAATTGAAGGGTCGGCATCTTCTAATTATAAATAGAACCGAGTGGAAGTATTAGAAAGACACAAGGGCGCACGACAATGACTATTTCAGCAAGGGGCGCACGGCATTAGGCAATGGCTAAATCAAAGGGCCTTGGTATCTTCTAAATATAGGATCCATTGGAAGTTTATAAAAGAGAGGCAACATATGGGGCGCACGGCATTACACAAATCAAAGAAGGATTGACGCTGGTTTTTACATTAGCAAGAGGTCTTCTCAGCTTTGTGAAGGATCAAGGAGGCTAAAGAATGAGAAGATTGGAAGAGCAAGAACAAGCTGAAGGAAAACCGGAGGAGTCGGAGAACCGGTAAGTATTTTATAAATTTTGTTTAAAGAAAGGAACAATAGCCCATGGAAGAAGACTGGGGGTTGATTTGAGTATTTTTTAATGGAAAGGGTGAACCATAGGGTTCGGCCATCGAAGGACATTGATTATTTAGTGGAAGTTTGAATGATGAAAACCATGGAATATTATGTATGTTTTAAAAGGTTTAAGTGGAAGGTTGTTGGTGAAGAACCTTAGACCATGGGTTCGGCCAAGGGGTATGGCCGAACCCCATAAAGAATTATGGAATTATTACTCACATAGTTAGATCATGGAGATGATGGGAAAGTTGTAATTATCGGTTAAAATGAAAGATCATGGGTTCGGCCATGGTGTATGGCGGAATCCCATGAGGTCTTTTATGGATTTAATTTGTTAACCCTGTTAAACAATTGTGGTATGAGAGATTACCTAAGGAAAGAAGGGCACAAAATCAAAGGGTGAGGTTCGGCCATGTGGTATGGCCGAACCCCACCAAGGAGTATATATGGACTTAGGGTTTTAGATATTGAATTTAAGTGGAATGTTTTAATAATTTTAATGGATGAAAATAATATATGATGGGTAATGATTTAAATGGTCTTAAACATTGGAAATGGTGAAGAACTATGGACCACATGGCCGAACCCCATGAAGAATTATTTGGTGGACTTGGGATTTTTATGTCACGGTTAATGGAACATTTATGGAGCTGTATTATGGATCGGTTATGGACTTAATATAGTGATTGATTAAATGGATAATTAATTGGAGGATACAAATTTATGCTTATGAATTATGTTATTGGATTATGGGTTTTTGGTTATGTTAGCCATGGATGGCAATATTGTAAATAGGTGAAAATAATGGACATAGGGTTCGGCCATGGTGTATGGCCGAACCCCATGAACTATTTGATGGATCATGTGTTTGAATTAAAGAACTATGTATGGTAGATTAAAACGAATGAAATGTTAACTAAGGATTAGACCAATGGCTAAGTTGTAATAAAGGGTGAAAGTGATGAATCATGGGTTCGGCCATGATGTATGGCCCAACCCCATGAGGAATGGTTTATGGACTTATACAAAATAGGAAATCAAATGGAACATGGTTTTAATTGATTGATGTATTATAAGGTAACGGGACCTCACAAGGTGTGTACGATAGTGAGCGGTTACCGGACGAAAGTGCAAGGACACTGTTAGTGGTCTTTGGTAGGATTCCACCTCTTTGAAACCATGGGTTTATGTACAATGTTTTTATCTTATTTTGATGAATTTATGTTGTAAAGGGTATGTTTCAAATGTGAGTTTTTATGCTATGTTTATTACATAAAATAGCATGTGTTTCATTGTCATCTCATGCATGGCATGGGGTGAAGGATATGTATCCGGAGGGGCCACACTCTGTCGGGGCGTCCGAAAAACCTATGTGGGATACCTTGATGTACTTTTCCATCAAGAAGAAACCGGAGGGCCCACACTCCGCCGGGGAGTCCGAAAGACCTATGCGGGGGTATTAATATGTACTTGTGATGGGTGGGACTCATTGCATTTGACATCATGACATGGCATGGTATATATGGTTTTTGACATTATGATATTATTATATATGTTTTGTACTAACCATGTGTTAGGCCTAAATGGAATACCTACTGGACGCGGTGTTCTAATGCCCTACTTCTACTCTAGTGGATGATACAGGAAATAAGGAGAACGATGAAAGTGAAACGGGCCAGGCATAGGAGCTTGGATGATTATAGTTTATATTTTGATTAAGTTACTTATGGACTTGTATTTTGAGTAACTAGACTCCGGACATGTAATAACTTAGATGATTTGCTATAGTTGGATGTTTATCCGGATGATTGTGTTATGTTAATTATGATTAAAGACTTGACGTACTTTGCTATCTAAAATGGAATAGAACTAGGTTCTATTATAATTCCGCAGTTATGATTTTAATTCCGCATGTTTATATTGTTATGTGTGAACCGTTTTCATGGACTTAGTCCATGCACACATAGGGTTGGCCAGTTAAGGGTCGGACTTTGGAAGTTCGGACTTAGCTCGCGTCGTGACGTCCCACTCTCTATCACTTTTTGTTTATAAAAAAAAAAAAATAGACTCTGATTTTCAGAAAGCTAAGCGTACAGAGTGAAAAACGGAGGGGCGTTACACACTCTACCATGTCTGAAAATATGTTGATCATACACCGCTGAAATGTAGCATGTGCATTGCACAACCCAAAAGGCATGCGACGGTAGGCGAAAATACCAAATGGATAGTGAAGGTGGTCTTCTCCTGATCCTCAGCAGCAACACAGATTTTGTTATAGCCGGAATAACCATCGAGAAAACAGTAGAATGCATGACCGGCTAAACGCTCATGCATCTTATCAATGAACACAAGAGGGAAATGATCCTTACGAGTAGTTGTGTTCAGCTTTCGGTAGTCAATACAAACTCTCCACTCCGTTTGGACACTGGGTTGGAACTAGCTCGTTATCATCATCCTTGACTACCGTCACACCAGACTTCTATGGGACAACCTGTATCGGACTCATCCATGCACTGTCAGAGATCGGGTAGATGATACCCGCCTCGAGAAGTTTTAAAATTTTGGCTCTTATCACACCCTGCATTGCCGCGTTCTGACATCTCTGTGGTTCTCTAGATGTCTTAGAGTTCTCCTCCAAGTGAATTTTGTGCATGACCACAGACAAGTTGTTCCTTTTAAGATCAGCAATGGACCATCCAATAGCTTCTCTATGTTCTCTCAAAACAGCTAGGAGTTTAGACTCCTGCTCTGATGTTAAATCAAAAGCTATAATGACTGGTAGGGTGTCGGATGGTCCCAAATACGCTTATTTAATAGTCTCAAGGAGTGGTTTGAGCTTTAATTTTGGTGGCTTCTCGATTGGATCGTCAGTAAATAAAATGAAGAAAGGTCGACCGAACTCTGTCATATTAACCTCGTACAGATCATCTCTACAGGGAGTCTATTTACACAAGTGGAATACATTGAGTTCTGTTGTCAGATCTCCGAACGACAACCTAAGCATACCATCTTGGCAATTGATAACAGCTTTAGTGGTAGCCAATAATGGTGGTCCAAGAATAACTGTAATGTGCCCACTTTCGTTCTGAACAGGTTGTGTATCTAGTACCACAAAATTGACCGGAAAGTAGATTTTGTCGACTTTCACCAGAACGTCATCTATCACACCTCTCGGGATTTTCACAGAGCAATCGGCTAACTGTAGTATGATAGTAGTGGGTTTCAACCCACCCAACCCTAAGTTCTCATGAACAGAGTATGGCAGTAGGCTGAAACTGGCTCCAAGATCTAACAACGCCCAATCAATTTCAAATGTACTAATGGTGCAAGCAATGGTTGGGCACCTAGGATCCTTGTGTTTTATTGGAAACCCTTGTTGGATGAGTGAACTCGCATTTTCTCCTAAAAAAGCCTTTTTGAGAACATTGGTTTTCCATTTCACAATACAGAGGTCTTTCAAAAACTTGGCATAGGAGGGTACCTGATTTATAGCTTCAAGTAGAGGTATATTGATACTGACTTGTCTAAGTACCTCTAATATGTCACTATAGGGTACTCCTTTTTAGGATTGGCTAACCTCTGAGGGTACGGAGTTTTAGGCACAAAAGTATTTTTAGCAGGTGTTTCTGGTGTATTTTGGAGGTAAGATGGGCTAAGTGGGTCCTCTTGATGCTTTGGTTGACCAGTCGTCTAGTCTTTCTGTTGTATAGGCCGTTCAACCTTATTGTCTACCTGCCTCCCAGACCTCAAGGTAGTAATGGAGTTAGCGTCTTCTGGATTAGATAACGAAGCCTCATTATGTCCCTTGGGATTTAGGATAGGCTAACTAGGGAACTTATCTTTCTCCCTTCTATCGCGGTAGCTAATTGCCCAAGTTGTGTTTCGAGTTTGTGCCTAACCTGGTCGGTGGACTGCATGAACTGCCGCAACATATTGTCGAGAGAGGGCTTACGTTATTGACAAGGACCGGACTCATAGGACGGGCCCTATGGTAGCGGATGGTATGTTTGATTTTGAGATGAATGGTATGATTGGTCCTGAGGTGGTTGATATTGTTGACATTGATATTGAGGTGGTCTTTGACCTACTGGAGGATGATTCTGACGCCAAGAAAAAATTGGATGGTTCCGTCAATTAGGATTGTATGTGGCAGAGAAAGGGGTTCCCTGCTGTCTTCCAAAATTATTGAGTGCATTGGCCTGCTCGGTTGAGCACTTAGCATTCAATCCTAAGGGAGGACAGTTTTGGGTAGTGTGTTCTATGTTAGAACACAATACACAAACCTCAGCATGCATTCTTAATGATGGGTTCATCGCCTGAGACATCGCTAAAACATCTACTTTTTTCGTTAAGTCTGCTATCACAATCTTAACGCAGAAGTCATTGTTAACCTCATACAAACCTCCTCTCTAGGTTTGTGCTGAATTCTCTCGTTTGGAGAAGTCCCATCGCTGAGAACTTTCCGCCAATGATTCTTAGAAATTCCATCAATTGTTTGCAGTTAGCTTTAAAAATTCCCCACCCTTCATAGACTCGACCACTGTGCGGTTCGATGTGGTTAAACCATCATAAAATAATTGCACGAGTCTCCCTGTTTCATAGCCCTGGTGAGGGCATTTACTCAACGAATCTTTAAATCTTTCCCATGACTTACAGAATTGTTCACCCTCCTTCAGATTAAAGTTTGAAATTTCTTTCCTGAGGGCGTTAGTTTTTTATATAAGGAAAAATTTATTCAAAAATTTGTTGGCCAACTAATCCCAAGTTGTGATGGAATTTACAGGTAGAGAATTTAGCCAAGATTTCACTTTTTCTTTGAGAGAAAAAGGAAATAAACGAAGTCTAATGGATTCATCAGTGATGCCTTGAAGTTTAATAGTGGCACAGATCTCTAAGAATTCTTTAACATGTAAGTAAGGGTCCTCACGATCAAGTCCATGGAATGAGGGTAAAAGATGCAACAAGGCTGGTTTGAGTTCAAAAGCCACATTAGTTACTAAAACAACTATGCTGGAGTGTGTTGGGTGTGACTGGTGAAAAGTAGTGTTGGAGGGTTTTCTCTTCGACTCTTTCTCAGGCCATGTTAGGTGATGTGGTGTGGTGAAGGTGGACTATCTATGACTGAGCCAGACTAAGCTCCGGACGCAACGATCGGTAAATCGACGGAAAATGTAACTCAAACCAAGTGATTGTGAGAGTCACGACACTAATAATTCATACACAGACACGATCATTCACGCTCAATCACATCCACACAAAATATGACCTAAACCTAAACTGACACACAAATCCTAGTCTCTAGACCGCTCCTAATGTCCTTTCCAGAAAATTTTAGCCTCCGAGGAGAGTTTAACCACAAGCACGACCATGTAAGTTTCTAGGTAAGTGAAGGAGCACAATGGAAATTGACTTAAACTTCCACTTATCCTTCCAGCTATTTACACCTTGGGGACATAACTAGCCTAGACACCGTGCTCGAAGAAAAACTATTCATCAGTGAACTAAAAATAACTAAATTAAATATGGTCATAAGGAGCATGAACAACCCTAAACAATGGTTCTAGATTGATTTTAATTGAGTAATGCATGAACCAATTTTACTAATCTTTTTGAATTTTTTCTATTTTGTGAATGTAAGCCTAAATTACCAATGCAAGATTCAAGCAAATATGAAAACACTAAGCAAACAATTTAAGCTAATGCATTAACTAGCAACCTAAATACATGAACAAATTAAATATGCGATTTTTTTGTTTTTTTTATGTAAAATAAATGCAAGACAAGCTAATAAAATCTAAATGAATGCATGAAAATTAAAAATTTGAAGAAGGAGATTGAATACGCGTACCTTGAATTTTTGTTTTTATTTATTAACAAGTGCAATTTTTATTTTTTTAGCAATTTTTCCGTAAAAATTTTCAAAGCACCTGCACAAAACAGAACTCAAAACCATGGTGAAGTTTTTAATCACATAAAACATGCATGATTCCTAAACTAAATACAAATTTTCCAATGTTATAACTCGTGGAGGAAATTAAATGATTGTACCTAATTAAGAACTCTAAAGTAAATTAAGACCATAAAAATTTCTAAATTAATATCCTCCAAATTAATCCAAATCAGATTTTCAAGTATGTCCAAAGTTGTTCCATGTTTTTTTTTTTTAGACACTATAATTGAAACCTTCCAAATTTAGATCTATTTTCTAAAAATAGAATATGATTACATTAGATTAAAACTCTAAGATTAGAAAATGCTAAAATGATAAACTCGCTATTTTTGGAAGTCTCTAAAAATAGAAGTCTCCAAAACTAAAAAATTTTTAAATTTAGCAGTGATTCCAAATTTAGATAAACTCCTAATTTTTATTATTTTTAAAAACTTCTAAATAAGGTAACCTTCTAAAATTAGAGTTTCTACGAAAATAGAAACTTCTAATGTTAAAGAGTTGCCAAAATTAGATATTTCTAAAATTCACATTATTTCCAAAAATAAATAATTCAATGGCGATTATTTTAAGTTCCCCGTCAACAAAGCCAAAAACTTGTTATGCAAATTTTAAATTTATAATTACAAGCGCACGAACCATTAAATAGTATAGCGATTAAGTGCGAGGTCGAGCCCATCAGAACTTAGGACTGTAAGGGCCCGGAATTTTTAAATTAATAAAAATGTGGATATAAGTTAATTTAATGATGAAAATTGGGAAATTGGTGGGATAAAAGGTAATGGGCCAAAATTTGGACAAAGGCCCAAGTATGGCCCAATAGACTAATGTTTGGATTTAAATTTATTTAAATGGTTAATGAGGGTTAAATGGGTCAAGAATGGTCAAATTGGGTCAAATACCCATTTGGGACCCAATGGGTCAAGATGGTTGTGCTCTAAGGTCAATGGGCTAGATGGAAATGTAATTGGGCCATGGGCCCAATGGGGATCCATTTAGAGTGAATTCAATGAAATTAAATCACCTAAGTGGTTTAAAAAAAAAAAATTAAACCAAGATGGTGTGGCCAAGTGGGAGCCACCTCCACCTCATCAAGTGAGGTGGCGTGTGGGTCAATGTTTGGTGGGGCCGACCACCATGGTTGATTTGGTCAACCATGGGTGGAATAATGGAATTAGGTTAAGTATAATGAGTTAACCTAAGGTGATTAAATAAATAAATGGGAATTAAAGTAACTAAAATATCTAAATATTAAATGATTAAAATTATAAAAATGAAGTGGTCAAATGGGAGACCAAGCTACCCCACTTCAAATGAGAAAAAAACGTTGGGCTTGGGTGGTGGTTTGGATAACCACCACCATAAAGCAAATAAAATATCTAAAAAAAAAAATATCTTAAGGTTGGTGGGATCATTAAATTAAAGTGAAAAATGGAGATAAGTCTTATTGGTTATCTCATTCTCATTTTTTCTTCACAAACTCCATCCCTCCCATTCTCCATTGCCGTCCCATGCTCTAAGGAAGGAGAGGAAGAGAGCTAAGGAGAAGAGAAGAGAAGGAGAGAAGAAAGAAGTGGAAATTGGAGGGAAATCACTCTAAGGTTAGGGTTTAACATCTCTCCTCTTATGATTTTTGCCTCTCTCTCTCTCTCACACAAACCCTACCATGGCCGATTCTAGGGTTGGGTATTGCCACCATTAATCAAGAGTCTTGACCTATCAAAGATCAAGAGGAAGGAGAGAGGAGCCTAAGGAGACCGACGGGAGCGGCGGAAATCGGAGGAGACATCGGATTGTGAGTATTTCTTCAACAAGAAATTTTGGATGTTTAGGGTTTAAGAATTGGAATTTATTTTTGTAGAATTTAATGGTGGTTACATAAATGTGTGTCATGGATGTTAAACCCATCAAGTGAGAGGGTGGAAGATGGAGGAAACCCTAATTGGGTAAATTAGGGTTAGGGAAAGAAAATGAATAAATGGGTTATGTGCATTATGTAAATTATGAGATTAGGCATAGAATGGGATGATTGGAAGAAAAATTATTGGCCATAGGGTTCGGCCATGTAGCATGGCCGAACCCCATGGTGGGTGATTAGCCATTTGATGTAAAATGGTTAGGGTTAATGAATGGAAAATAATGAAGGTGGCTAATGGATTTTTGGGTTGTAAATGAATGAATGTGGATGAGTATTAAAATGGGTTTATGATGAAAAATGCAATGGGATTTTATGGCATTAAGAAGGCATAAAAGAGAAGGAATTGTGAACCATGGGTTCGGCCATGGTGCATGGCCGAACCCTAGGTTGTTATGTGTGAAATTAGCTAGGGTTTTAGGGTTTAAAAAGCCATGGAAAATGGGAAGATGGGTGGATTTAATATTTTGGGTGAATATAGGTATTATGGAGCAATGAATGATGAATCATGAACCATGGGTTCGGCCATGGTATATGGCCGAACCCTATGGTGATGAAATGATGATTAAATGGTGGGGTTTAAAGGATAATGTGTTGATGAATTTTGGGTTTCAAATGAACAAAAGTAATGATCCAAATGGGGCTAAGAATATGGTTTAGTTGCATAATGTAAACCCCTCAAGGAGGGATTATTGGTGATCTAAAATGTAACAACGGACCCAAGAGAAAAATGGGGAACAAGACATCATGGGTTCGGCCATGGTGTGTGGCCGAACCCATGACCCATTTTGTAGGTCATTGTATGAGCTAAGGTTGGGTCCATGTTTGTGTTTAGATGATGGAGAATCTTATTAAATGAGATGGCTGATTGTGTTTCATGTTGAGTCATGGTTAGTGAATCCTTAATGGATCTAAGTTATGGATGAATTTTAGACTTAAAATATACATGAATAGAGGAGATATTAAACCATGGAAGTTTAGTGGCATAACCGTAATTATGGGCCACAATGAAGAACCATGGCCGAACCCCATGTATGTTGGACATGAACTTGGGTACATTAAGATGACCTTATGAATGATTAAATTAAGCTTGGGGTTGATGCATTTTAGTTTCATAAATTAGAATACTTAAAGGGCTAAAATTTGGAATTATCATGTGTTTAAATCAATGGAAATGAGGCTAAGTTAAGGGCTGATTTTTAATGATCTTGTAACGTGGTTAGGGATCATTAATGGACCTAGGTTGTGGATCAATTTTTGGACTTAATCATGCATGGATAAATGGGTGATTAACCATGGAAAATGAGGTAGTGGCAAAACCGTAATTAAATGCCAAATTCAAGAATTCCATGGAGATTGATCATGGAATGAGGGGCTCTAATGTAATAACCTTATAAGTGGTTGATCAAGCCTAGGGTGGCCAAATTTTAAGACTTATGGGAGTAAAAGGTTTAATAGATGACATGGGACCGGACCCACAAAACCTAAACAGTGACCGGTTTTTCATATGGGGTTAGAAATGGTTAAAACATGGACTAATGATGAATGTGTAATAAGGTACTGGACATCGCAGGCGGTGCGCGATCGGCGACCGGGTTTATCGAAAGGAAAACGTAAAAAGGACGCGAGTCGGTATTCGGTAGGATTCCTACATTTTTGTAAGCCATGGATTGGGTGATGTTTTCTTTAATTTATTTTGGAAAGCATGTGGTTGCATTTAAGATGAGTTTTGGATTATGTATCTTGTGATGTTTTCCTTTAAATTATTTTGGAAATCATGTGAATGTCTTAAGATGGGTTTTGGATTAAATATTATGGGATGTTTTTCCCTTTGATTTATTTGATAATCAAGTAATTGTTTTAAGATGGGTTTTTGTGTTACTATTGAACTACATATATTACATGGCACATGGCATCTACATCTCATGCATGGCATGGGAGGGATATAACAGGGGAATGATGAAATGAAACCGGAGTCCATGCTTTGTCAGGGCGACCGATAAACGCATGGGGATGTTTCATTATGTATTATTATACCTTGATGATGGTTTTCCATCAAGGGGGAGGTTGTATTTATTGTTATACCTTGATGATGGTTCTTCCATCAAAGGGGATGCCTAGTGTGGATCATGTCTTGATGAGGCTTTTCCATCAAGAGGATCGTGGCACGATGATGGTATGGATTTTATTTGAAACACTGTGTATCGTTTGAAAAGGGACATTATACGATGAGGATGAGATGGATGGGTGGGGTTCATGACATAGAACACCCATTGCATAACATTGCCCAAAGTACATGGTTTTGCTATAATATTATCTGCATGCTGTTATTACTAATCCATGTGCTAGCCCTACTCGGAGTCCTACTGGGCGCGTGGTCTAACGCCCTACTTCTACCCTAGCTGATGACGCAGGAGGTGGCAAAACGGAAGGACGGGACAGGAGTCAAGCTTAGGAGCTTGGCAAGGCAGGTTAATTATGTTGTTTAAGTTTGTGTTGGAAAAATGTAATTTGAGTAGCTTAGCTTGTCGGAATGTAATAAATTAGATTACTGGCTATGTTTTGGGATTTTATTATGGACATCATGGTTTTGAGGTACTATAGAAATTTAAATGAATGTTATCTTCCCTGCTATCTCAAATCTGTAGGATAGTCTTTGTTGTTAATTCCGCACTGAGAAGTAATATTCCTTGAGCTTACGTCTATGCGTGAACCGTACTCGTGAACTTGGCTCCACGTACGCGTAGGGTTGGCCAGTTAAGGGCCGGGCTTTAGAAGCTCGGACTTAACTCGCGTCGTGACGTCTGCGCCCTTTGTCACTTTTCCTTTTAAAAAAAAAAAAAATAGACTCTGATATTTCGGTGAAAAGGGGAGGGCGTTACAGTTGGTATCAGAGCGAACTCAGAAGAATGAATCTCTCGAAGTAAGATTAAGACGGTTGCATGTCTCACTGGCAGCTAAGAATCCCAACCGACTGACTTTTTGGAGTCCGCTGCACGGGGGCCAGGTTAATTTACTTCGATTGACTCAAACTGAAGTGTTTAGTCTAAGAACAACAATTGACGGAAAGGAATGATAGCAAGGGAAGAAAGATTCATTCTAGGAGAGATTTATTGAAACATAGCAAGATAGGGTTTATTTCCCCAGAAATGAGAAAACATCTAGGTTTTTCCCCCAAATTGATGAAACAGTACTAGATTTATCGGACATAGTAAAGTAGGATGTACTTCCCCGGTATCCCCAATTTGAACAATAGACAATAGGAATTAAGAGATTCCCCCCAGAAACAAAGGAAAAACAAGTGTACTTATTTGGCAACTTTCCCCAAACAAAATACATTGTGATATACATAAGAGATTCCCCAAAACCTAGACTGGTTTTATTGGTAATTGTTGTGGATGATTTTTGTGTTCAATTTATATTCTATGATACAGATATGTCAAGTGACGGGGAGTGTACGGAATTATTGGATAAGAGAACCCCTAGCTGTCCCATAGATTTGGTGTCTGCTTCTAGTATAACAGTTAGCCTGGACTTTCAGGAGGGACCTCCTGAGGAAGATGAAGAGGATTTTGCATCTCTTCCTGAGGAGAATATGGAAGACTTTCCAATGGTAAGAGAGTCGGTAGGGGAAATGGAACCCGATTATATGCGCGAGTTGTACAATCAGGTTGGGCACAACTGCACATACTACCCCTACCCTCTTGAAGGGGTATATGTTGCATATGCTTATGAGTGAGGTAAAGGTGATATATGGGTATACTTGGGGGATGGTGTAATGGCTTTTAGAAATGGCTTTTATAATGGGGGATGATGTAAACACTTTGTGAAAGGGTATAAGAGGTTCTTATGTGAACAAAGTGCCATTTGAGACATGTTGGATAAACAGTGTACTTGAAAGAGACCGAAATGCATGGATTAACTTGCCACATGAAACTTGTGAGAGGATGGCATTATGAGGAGAATGAGAAGGGTCTAGCTTGCAAAGACTAATATGTTGTATGAAAAATCTTGTATGTATAATGAAATTGCATTCTTCCAATGTGTAGTATAGATTATGAACAAGTGATGGACCATGAAATTATGAAAATATTTTATTTAGTGATAGCATGAGGATTCCCTATGATGTTACTAAGTTGTGAATTATTAACCGTTGCAATGAGTTTATATGATGTTACTTTGATAATGGGTGGTATGCAATGAATGGTTATTGGGGAACAAGGATGTGTTATAGACTATGTGTATGGTGATGAGTTGATAAAGTGCCGGGAGTTGTGAATATGTAGTATGCATGAAGGGGCTGTGATATGCCATTGCGTTTGGTTGGGAATCCAGGTGGGGCTGATGAATAATTCCAAAGTTTAGGGATTTATGGATGGTCATGGATGGTCTTCGAATGTATTGGGATGGTTTGCTTGGGATGAATAGGATTATTATTTTAAAATCTCTCGGTGTGTGTTGTAAATGGGGTAGGGTAACCTAATCATAATTATGTTGAATCACTAGATCTTCTTAAAGTGTTATTTCTTATGTTACCTCAAGTTGTTGTTTGATGTGAATGGAGGTGAAAGATCTGGTTACACATGAGTTGTGTTATTCGAAGATGGTGTGTGATTTCAATTCTACGTGGCCTGCTAATGAAGGAATATGAACCGTATGATGTGGTAACCATTGATAACGTAGGCATGTAGGGTGGAATTTGGTGGTTGGTGGAATTGGTAATACTTGTCAATATTTTTTTTAGTGATGAATGGGCACTATTTGACATAGTCTAAGTAAGTGTAGATATATCATTGTTTTATGGAATCTATGAAAATATGTGGAATAATCCAGAAGGGTAGGAAATTAGTATCTATGTGATTGGATTGATGTCGGGTATTGGTGTTGGAGGAGTTGTGAACAAAAAGGGTTAGTCCCATAGTGACTTATATGCAAATAAAAGATATGATTGCTGTTGAGAGATGGACTTAAGGGAAAGGTTAAGAGTCTAGTGAAACTTGAATGGGAAGCTATGGGCGACTGCCGAGTGAGACTGATCACCTGACTCTGTAGTTGGCCGATGGAGTTCCATGAGGGTGAAGCTAGAAACCTAGTTAAAATGGAATCAACAATGGACTTGAGCATAGGCTCGTATTGGCAGACTAACTCACACGGAGAGTAGACAAAAGAACGTATTGAAGGAGTACGTATGGGAAATGTTTTGATAACAGATAAAGTGAAATAGAATACGTAATCCACATAAAACCGCAAATGGATTCATGAGGAAAAGAGATAATACGAGGCAAAGTGAATTTTGCAAGAATGAAACTCATAGGTTAAACGGGAACGGCGAATAAACCCAGAAATGGAGGAGATATGAATCAAGATATTTGCAGGTGAGGTAGTACCGGAATAAGAATTACGATGGGAACAGGGTCTTTTATTTCGAGGTAGGACATATGTACCTGAGAGCTGCAGAAGGGAGTTATTGGTTGAGGCACACCAAGCCAAGCTCTCTACCCATCCGGACAGCGCCAAGATATACCTGTAACACCCCAATTTTTTCAATGAAATGGAAAATTACCAAAATGCCCCTGAGTTGTTAAATTAATTATTTTGTGATGTTAAGAAAGGAAATAGTGGGGCCCATTGCTCAAATTAAAATCATATGAGCATATTATGAATGTTAAGTTTGATTGGTTGGGTAATTTTCATTATTTGGGTCAAAAATGGCTAAATGGGTCGAAGGGCCCAAATGGGACCCATCGGGTCAAAATGGATGATTTGGCCGTTTTGTGAATTTAAATTAAATGGGGTTAAACTTATTTGATTGGAAATCAAGTAGAGAAGAAATGGGTAGGCCTGACCCATATGCAAAAACCATTTACAAATGACCAAAATTCCATATTTGGGTCATGGAGTCAAAAACGGGTCAAGGAGCTAAAAGTGGACCCAACGGGTCGAGTTGACTATTGTTGACCGTGTGAACCCTCAAGGGAGCTAAAACACGAGTCAAATCAGTTGAATGGGACTGAGGTGAGTTGGAATTAAATCAAGTTATGAGTCAACTCATGTGCATTAAATGAAATGCATTAAGTATGTGAGTTGGGTGAGTTGAAATGGAAATTTAAATGATCTTGAGCTGGGTGAGTCAAAAGGGAAATTGAAGGGATTATAAATCAGTGAGTCTAATGGGAATTGGAAGAGGTTGGCTGGTCTCAAACCAACCAAAACAAGTCCCACACGTTGGGGACTTGTTTTGGTGAGTTCCATGGTGAATATTAAATGTAAATACATGGGTTTGAGGTGAGTTGCTTGGGAAGCTGTATGGCTGCATGGGTAGCTGCCAAGGGGTGCCTTGGAGGGCACCCAATGCCCATCGTTTTGTGCATGAGTTGATGAGGAAGTGGAGGGGTGTTGATGGCTGAAATACAAAACCAATGAACACCATCACTTGGCCAATTTATCATTGCAAAGCGTAAGACTTTCCTCATCTCTCTCTCCCTCTCTCCTCTCTCCAATTCGTTGTTCTTCTTGGCTAGAACAGGAGAGCTTTTGGTACCAAATATTCAAGCATACAACCAGCAAGGAGTTAAGGAAGCAAGGATTAAAAGTCAAGAGCAAAAGGCAAAGGAAAGTGGTAAATTTTTCCCATTGATTTATGTTTAATAAAATAGGTAAAATAAGACATGATTCGGCCATGTGATGGTCAAATCTATCAAAGGGTTAAAGTATAATTTTTTTATGCCCAATTAGATGGAAAACATGGACATAGGGTTTGGCCACTTTGGATGGCCGAACCCCATGAATTATTATGGTTAATCTTGATGGTTTTGTAAGATTTAAACCATGCAAGTATAGGACTGATTTTGGAGGTTTAAGATACATACTTTGGAAAGATTGAAAGCATGGATTTGAATGTCATAATTTGGCCATGCTATGGCCGAATTTTACAAGGGTCTAAACCATGTAAGAGATGGCTTGGTTTTCATATTTTGAAACATGAAAACCATGGATTTTGTGGACTGTTTTTGATAGTTTTTGGAAATTAAAACCCTATGAAAATGGGCTAATTTTTGGATGGTTTCTTTGAAAGTTAAAATCTGATTTTAATATACTGTTATTACATGATTATCTGAGGTTTAAAAACAGTAAACATAGCCATTGGGTTCGGCCACCATGGAGGGCCGAACCCCATGTAAAAGAATGTTGGTTTCATGTTGGAAAAACATGTAAACCATAGACTTTTTATGGACTGTTTTGGATGGTTTCTTTGAGAGTTAAAACCTGATATTAATATACTGTTTATACATGATTATCTGAGGTTTAAAAACACCAAGAATGACCATTGGGTTCGGCCACCATGGAGGGCCGAACCCCATGTAAAAGAGGGTTGGTTTTCATGTTGGAAAACATGGAAACCATAGACCTTCGTGGACTGTTTTTGGGAGATTTTTATGTGATAAGGTTACTGATTTTGGGTTGGCCATGGGATGGCTAAACCATGGGTTTAACATGGCTAAGGGGTAGAGCTAATTAGTATGTAAATAAAGGACATTGTTGAGCAAAAGAACCATAAGGGTTTCGGCCATGAGTATGGCCGAACACCATGGACCGTTTTCATGGGTCATTTTATGGATGTGGGTGTGATTAAAAATGGAATTATGTTTGCTGATTTGGTCGGCCAAAACATGGTTGAACCATGTTAAGGTTACGGTTAAGGTTGTAGAATTTAATCAAGGTATTGGTGGCAATGGCAAATCTGTGAATACAAGCCAAATGAAGAGATTGATCAAAAGGACTTATAAGATGTTTTAGGTCTCATATGTGAATGGACATGTAAATAAGATTATGATTTACTTATTGTTGCATAATAAGGTACCGACAGTTGAACGACGAACGAGTCGTGACTGGTTAAAGCCTAAGAAAGAACGGACGCTGAAGTGATTCTTCAGTAGGTTTCCTACCTACTTGTAACCACGGTTTTTACCCAGTTTTTCTTATGATACTCTTGTTTTAATATATATGTGTTTCAAATGATATATTATGCATTAACAAATGGCATACAGGCATTGGCATCTCATGCATAGTCATGGGATAATGAATGAAGTTCTACAGTGATGGCTACAAATGTACATGATGGGGGTTGCTCATTGCATGTACATATTTTATAGAAGAGATGAAAGTGTGTTGTAATTTACCTTGTCGGTGCAAGGCACGTCAAGTGATGGCTACAAATGTACATGATGGGGGTTGCTCATTGCATGTACATAGAAGAGATGAAAGTGTGTTGTAATTTACCTTGTCGGTGCAAGGCACGTCAAGTGATGGCTATGAAAGTACATAATGGGGGATGCCCATTGCATGTGCATATTTCATAGCATTGTTTTACCTGTTTTTAATGATCATGTAATATGATATATATGCATGTTTTATATGCTAACATGTGGTAGCCCTGATTCGGGAACCTACTGGGCGCGTTGATCTAACGCCCTAATTCTATCCTCAGAGGAGATTGCAGGTACAAGCAAAGGGAAAGGAAAAGTCGTTGACCGGGAGGGGAGCCAAGCCTAAGTGCTTGAATGAAGGAATGAACTACTTTATATTACTGTCTTTTGAATACTTTTGTGGGACATGTAATAATTCACTACTTACTATGGTTTGATTAGGTTGATAACATTTGGATGGTTGATCTATGTTAAATAATGTTTAAGACTGTTACTTGCTATCTGGTCTTTCTATTCCGTAATTAATCTACGTTATTCCGCATGTTGATGTTAGTTCCATGTGTGATTCGTAATCATGGTCTAGTCCATGTACACATGGGTGGCCAGTTAAGGTTCAGACTTGGGTAGTCTGAACTTAACTCGCGTCGTAACACCGCCCGCTCTCTTTCGATGTTTTATTATAACTTAAAAAAAAAAAAATTAGACTCTGAAATTCTCGGAAAGGGTGGGGCGTTACAGTTGGTATCAGAGCAATAAATATTTTAAACTATTGTGATCAGAAAATACCTCAAATTTTTCGCCGTACAAGTAGTGTCTCCAGCTTTTGAGAGCGAAGACCACTGCAGCTAGCTCCAGGTCATGTGTGGGATAAAGACGTTCATGTATTTTTAACTGTCTTGACCCATATGCCACCACATGATGACCTTGCATGAGTGAACACCCTAGTCCTTCTTCTGAAGCATCGCATTGTACTTCATAACCTTTGCCCTTTTCCGGCAAAATTAAAACAGGAGCCCTTGTAAGTTTTTCTTTCAGCGTTTCAAATCTCCGGTTACACTGATCTATCCACTCATACTTGACTCCTTTCTGAGTAAGTCGAGTCAACAGAGACGCTATATGGGTCTTAGTCGACCGACTAACCAAATCCGCACATTTCATTCCTATCAAGATGACGGATTCATCTCAAACGTTGGGTCGGCGGTATATTAAAGAAATCATTCGACTACATGGCATTCCTCGAACAATAGTATCGGACAGAGATGACCGTTTTACCGGCAGGGTATGGCAAAGCATGCAGTCAGCCATGGGGACAGACTTATTGATTAGCACCGCTTTCCATCCACAGACTGATGGACAGTCAAAAAGGACGATACAAACTTTGGAAGACATGCTGAGAGCATGTATGTTAGATTTCAAAGGAGGATGGGAGGACCATTTACCACTGGTGGAGTTCTCCTATAATAACAGCTATCAGGCAAGCCTTCAAATGGCTCCTTATGAGGCTTTATATGGTAGACCGTGTAGGTCGCCGGTATGTTGGACAGAGGCTGGAGAGCCTGCATTGATCCGACCAGAACTAGTTGTAACACCCCGCCTTTTTCACTCTAAATTTTCAGAGTTTATTTTTTTTTTTTTAATAATAAATATCAATAAGTGATCGGGGCGGAATGTCACGACGCGAGTTAAGTTCGGATCTCTAAATCCGACCCTTAACTGGCCAAGCCCATGTGCGTATGAACTAAGTCCATAAAACTGATCCGCACATGGTACATATATATCTAGCGGAATTAACTTAGTCTAGATCTAATTGAGGTTATAATAGAACCTATGATTAATCCAATTTCCATTTTTTTTAGATAGCAAAGTACCTTATTTATTCTCCAAAATTATTATATAACCTTAGTCTACTATTCATTCCAAACCATTCAAATAAATCCAACCATAGCATCTACTTAACTACTTATTACATGCCAACATCTAATTTAACAAATTACATTGTTCCAAATAAATCAACTAACAAGTCCATAAACAATCCATTCATAGTCCATTGCAATCATTCAAATCGCCCAAGTTTTCGTACTTGGTCCTCTTCTCCAACCACGTTCTTTCCTTTCCCTGCATCATCCACTAAAGATATAGATAGGGCGTTAGATCAACGCGCCCAGTAGTGTTTCCGAATAGGGCTACCACATGGTTAGTCAAAAACATGCAAATAGGATAATAGTTATACATGTGTGACAAATTCTATAAAAATATGCTATGTATGAAATGAACATGTAATGAGTCCCACCCATCACCATTCAACATAGCCATCACTTGACGGGATTCTCATCGTCAAGGTAACCCACAGTGGTCTTTCGGACGCCCCGACGGAGTGTGGCCTCCGGATTCCTCCTGATGGGATTCTCATCATCAGGGTACCCCACAATGGTCTTTCGGACGCCCCGACGGAGTGTGGCCTCCGGTTACTTCCCCATCATCCCATGCTATGCATGAGATGTCTATGCAAACATGCCATTTGTAAATATAACATTTGATTCAAATAACTTATTCAAATAAACATAAAACAACGAATAAGTTGTGTGGTTACAACAAGGTAGGAAACCTACAATATTTTACTTTGTTCGACCCTTCCTTTGGACCGTCTTTCGATCACGACTTTGTACACCGTTCTAGAAATCCGAATACCCTATATACATGGCAGCAAGTTAATCATTTGACCATATGATTCTAATTTGATTTAAATCCCAAAAATCCACTTTGTGGGGTTCGGCCATACCCCATGGCCGAACCTCACCCATTTAAACTTTGATAAATCTTTTATTTACTTAATACCATCTAAGTATCCCAAACTTTTCAAATGACACTTGGTAGGGTTCGGCCATACTACATGGCCGAATCTTACCACCTTAGGTTTTGGCTCATAAGTCTATTCTTTTGATCATTTCATCTTTTCATCCTTATTTACCATAATGCCATTATACTATCCTTTGCCTAATTTTTTCCTTAAACAACAAAGTCCATCACATGACAATTGGTGGGGTTCGGCCACATAACATGGCCGAGCCTCACCCTAAAGATTTTAATCCTATTTTCCATCATCTTAATACTAAATCCATAATTGATGTGATTTCCATCTTTTTGAAAGCCAACCCAAACAACCAAATACTTACATGGGGTTCGGCCATCCAAGGTGGCCGAACCCTATGTCCATGTTTTGGTCTTCTAAAACATGTGTTTGGTGTTATTTAATCATACAAAATCAATATAATATTGCTGCCATTATACCTCTTAAACACCATCTAAATCAGTTCATCTACTTGTCCCAAATGACCATATTATTTCATGAAATTCGGCCATCCAACATGGCCGATCCAAATGATCCATTTCATCAGTTTTGAACCACTGTTTTAAACCATGCTAACTTCAGTCCTTTGTCATACAGATCCATGCTTTTAACCCTTTCCAAAACATGTATTTGAATCTTAAATAATAACCCAAAACAGTCCACATACTTCATGGTTTATATGTTCCAAATACATCAAAACCATACCATTATTTGCATGGGGTTCGGCCCTCCATGGTGGCCGAACCCTATGACCTTTGGTTTTGAACTTCTTAATCATTCATTTTTGTCCAAAACAAACTTCCTTATTTATGTTTTAACCTTTTTAAAACACATACTTAAAATCATCTAAAAACAGTCCATGGGGTTCGGCCATACACATGGCCGAACCCTATGGTTCTCTTAATGGAAATCCACCCATATTTATCTATGAAATTAATCAACAAATTAACATAAGATAAATATGGTTCAGTCATGTCATATCTACTCCAAAACAGTAAGCTTAATTCCATATAAAAATCTTTTAAAATCCTCACTCCAAAATATGGATTTTGACTTTCAAATACCATAGAATCCACCAAGTTTTTCCATGGGGTTCGGCCATCCAATGGGGCCGAACCCTATGGTCCATATTTTATTATTTTAAACATCATAATTCTAGGTCTAAACCATTGATGGATCTGGCCATACAATGGCCAAATCTCATTTTCTTAACCAATCTATTAAACAAGGGTTCAAAATGCACTTACTAATACCGCGTCTCCTTCGGTTCTTTTGACTCCTTCTTTGACCCTTTATCTCCTTGACCTCTCCTTCTCTCTTACTGTTCTTTGGGCTGAGACTGATCTTGATGCAAGCTCCTTGAGATAATTCAGCCAGGTGACAAGGACTTAAGAGAGAGAGAGAGAGAGAAAGGGAACTTTGGCCTTGAATGAAATTGCTAACCTTGTTGCCAAAACCCTTTTGCTGATTTTTGTCTTGATGAAAGGATTACCCAAAAACTAATTGAAATGAGCAACCAGCTGCTGCTCTTGGTTTAGACAGATAGAGGACGTCCAAGAGAGATAGAGAGATAGAGAGAGTAACCATGAAAATCCTTTGCTTGACCAAAAACAGCCCAAGGTTAATCCTTGTGTAACTCCCTCTCCTCAATCAAGGTTCTTTATGTTACTTGGGGGTTTCATCTATGAAATGAAACACCCCAAGCAACCAACGTCCCTTGTGGTTGAACTAGTGTAACCCCCCTTTTTCTTAGGTTCTCACATGGGAGTTTCACTTTGAAATGTAACCCCCATGTGCTGCACCGTCCCTTTGTTAGCTGCCTCTCAATTTTGGCTTATGTAACAGCCACTACTCTCAAGTGTAACTCCACCAACAGCAGCTCCAATCAGCCCCATTTGGCCCTCATCAACGTCCCATGTGGGAGTTCTATCATGGGAATAAAACTCCCCTCCTCCAAGTGTGAACACACTTTGTAACTCCCATTGGTTTAACATCTAATTTGAATTTGGAATGCCATAATCTATTGTGTGTAACTCCTCCAATCAGCTACCTATTTTATTCTCCAACCTTGGAGTTACATGCATGAACCATCAATCCATATATGGGCTGTCTTTTGAAGACCCAAGCATGGCATAAACCCTATACCAACTCCAACGTGCATAATGATTTGAAAAACTCAACTCTCACCCAAGTAACTCCATGTAACGTCATTTTCATTCTTAACTTGGGTGGGAGTTACATGCATATAAGTTTCCCATGCAGCCAATAATTCTTAGTGTTTGAATTTGAAACAGCCTACAATCCTTCTATCTCTACATCTTACTCATTTAAAAATACATATTCATTCAACTCATTTATTCAACTCACCCAACCTAACTCATTCATTTAATTTAACTTAACTAATAAATTCAACTCAACTAAACCCATCATTCATTTCAACTCAAACCAAACTCAAGAAATTAATAAACTTAAATTAACTAAGCTTGAACTCAATCCATGGCTAATCATGCTATTCACGACCCATTGGGTCCCATCTATCCATTTTGACCCATTTATCAAAATTTGACCCAAATATGATTCTTAACCCGTTTAAATTCATCTTATCCATTTATTTGTTTTGTAAACCAACTACCATCCTTTGGGTCTTGATTGAGCCATTGACCCATTTAAATTCAAATCAATTTTATCACAATGGCAATTCCGTAAATATGAATATTTTCATATAAAATGATAACTTTGAAATCCCAGGGTGTTACAATACAATACTCTTTTTATAATTTTCGTCCCGAAAATCGAACGAAGTAGGATTTCAAAGTAAATCATACAAACAATTCAGGGTGAGACGTTCTCATCTCCGATTCCAATTCCCAAGTGGCCTCCTCAACACCATGTCGATCCCAAACCACCTTGACGAACTAAATCGCTCGGTTACGCAACACCCTTTGCTCACTCTCCAATATTCCGACCGGCTTCTCGACATAAGTGACGTCGCTTTGCACATCTATATCTTGCACATTCAAAACATGAGACGGATCATGGTTGTACTTCCTCAACATCGACACATGGAATACATCATGTAGAGACGCCAATTGCGAAGGAAGTGCCAACTGATAGGCTACATCTCCCATCCTTCTGATAATTGAAAACGGTCCCACATATCTTGGCGACAATTTTCCTTTCTTCCCAAATCTCATGTGCCCTTTTCGTGGCGAGACCTTCAAGAATACCATGTCTCCCACTTCAAATTCGAGAAACCTCCTCCTTTTATCCGCATAGCTCTTTTGCCGACTCTGTGCGGTCAACAAATGTTGACGTATCAACTGGATCTGTGCAGTAGTTTCTGCAACCAACTCAGGTCCTATCAGTGCAGGTTCGCCGACCTCGGTCCAGCACACTGGTGACCTGCATGGTCTACCATACAAAGCTTCGAATGGTGCCATCTGGAGGCTTGCCTGGTAGCTATTGTTATAAGAAAATTCCACCAATGGCAAATGATCCTCCCATCCACCTTTGAAGTCTAGCATGCACGCCCTCAACATGTCCTCCAACGTTTGTATTGTTCTTTCCGATTGTCCATCGGTCTGTGGATGGAATGCTGTGCTAATAAGTAGATCGGTTCCCATGGCCGACTGCATGCTCTGCCATACCCTGCCGGTAAATCGGCCATCTCTATCAGACACTATAGTCTGTGGAATACCATGTAATCTGATGATATCTTTGATATATCTCCGACCCAATGTCTCTGATGAATCTGTCATCTTGATAGGAATAAAATGCGCGGACTTGGTCAATCGGTCTACCACAACCCATATAGCGTCATTGCCCTTCGAGGACCGCGGCAACCCCGTCACAAAGTCCACGGAAATGTGCTCCCATTTCCATTCCGGCACTGCTAAGGGTTTGAGTAACCCTGGTGGCTTCTGATGTTCCGTCTTAACTTGCTGACAAGTTAAACAATGAGCCACGTAGTCTGCAACATCCTTCTTGAGTCATGCCACCAATAATGTCTTTTTAAGTCATGATACATTTTTGTGCTACCTGGATGAATGGACAGCTTGCTCTGATGTGCCTCTATCAATAATTCTTTTCTGCAGCTTCTTGGCACATATATTCTACCCCGGAACATAAGACCCTGTCCTGGTCGTAATTCCCAATCCGGTACAACCTCGCCATTAGACATCTTGGCCCATGTCTCTGCCATTTCCGGATCTGTTCGTTGCTCCTGTTCAATCTTTGTAACCATGTTGGATCGTATGATCAAATTGTACATACTCCCATGGTTTGTGATATATAGATTAAACTCACGAATGGAATTCAACATCTCCCATTCAGTCCTGATCAAACATGCCACTGATGCATGAGACATGCGGCTGAGAGCGTCCGCCACTTTGTTGGCCTTTCCTGGATGATATCGGAGCGCAAATTCATAATCCGCCAGATATTCCATCCATCTGCGCTGCCTCAGGTTGAGCTCTTTCTGATCAAATAAATACTTCAAGCTCTTGTGATCTGAAAATACTTCAAACTTCTCACCATATAGATAGTGTCTCCAGCTTTTGAGAGCGAAGACCACCGCAGCTAATTCCAGATCATGTGTGGGGTAGAGGCGTTCATGTATCTTTAGTTGTCTTGAACCATATGCCACCACCCGATTACGTTGCATGAGTGAACATCCCAGTCCCTCTCCTGATGCATCACATTGTACTTCATAACCTTTGCCCCTTTCCGGCAAAACTAGAATAGGAGCAGTTGTAAGTCTCTCTTTCAGCTCCTCAAATCTCTGATTGCACAGCTCTGACCATTCATATTTGACTCCTTTCTGCGTGAGTCGAGTCAATGGGGATGCAATTTTAGAGAAGTCCATGATAAACTTCCTATAATATCCAGCCAAACCCAGAAAACTACGGATTTCAGTGACATTCTTTGGTGCTTTCCACTCACTTACTGCTGCCACCTTAGCCGAATCAACGGCTATACCATCTGCTGTTATAACATGCCCTAAGAATTTGACCTCAGGTAGCCAAAATTCACATTTGCTTGCTTTGGCATACAGCTGGTTCTGTCTCAAGGTGTTCAATACTATTCGAAGATGCTCAGCATGATCCTCCTGACTCTTGGAATAGATCAGGATATCGTCAATGAACACTATAACAAACCGATCCAAATATGGACGGAATATTCTGTTCATTAAGTCCATGAACACAGCCGGTGCGTTGGTAAGCCCAAATGGCATGACTACAAATTCAAATAGTCCATACCGTGTTCTGAAAGCTGTTTTCTCGATATCTTCCTCCCTGACCCGGATTTGATGATAACCGGACATCAGGTCAATCTTGGAAAAATGACTGGATCCCCTCAACTGATCGAATAAATCATCGATCCTGGGTAGAGGATACTTGTTCCGGACAGTTAGCTGATTTAACTTCCGGTAGTCCACACACATTCTAAGTGAACCATCCTTCTTTTTCACGAACAACACTGGAGCTCCCCATGATGATGTGCTGTTCCGAATGCAACCTAGTCTGAGTAATTCATCAAGCTGCTTCTTCAACTCGGACATTTCTGCTGGTGCCATTCGATAATGGGGTAAAGACACTGGTGAGGTACCAGGATATAGCTTGATCTCAAAATTGAGCTCCCTCATAGGCGGTATACCAGGAAGTTCTTTTGGAAAGACATCAACAAATTCTTTCACAATTGCTGGAAGTTCAGTGACTGGTGCTTTGTTGATGACAATATTGTTCAACACCAAATGATGCAACCCTTCTTGCAATCTGCTTTGCTTGTCGGCACGAACTATATACTGCTTTCCCTCGGGTGACCAAAATGTCACTCTTCGGCGATAACAATCAATATTGGCTTCATAACTAGCCAACCAGTCCATGCCAAATATAATATCGTACTCAGTCATGTCGAGTACCAAATAATTGAACTCAAATCTGAGTCCAGCGAGTTCTGTATTTATGGCCGTGCATATGAGTCCCAAAGACGTGTCTCCGACAGGGGATACTACTGTGAGTGTGGTGGACAGCTTTTGTACTAGTGTTCCAGTAGCAGTTATAAAGGATGCAGATATAAAAGAGTGCGATGCTCCAGAATCAAACAATGCATAAGCATAAGAACTATTGACAACGGCCATACCTTGAATCACAGAATGATCCACATCCTCAGGAGGTTCCAGAGCAAATAGTCGTCCAGATCCGGTAGGAGTAGGCGCCCGTCCCGCCTGATTATATGTCCTGCCTCCTCGGGAGTTAGCTGGCCTAGCTGGTGGACGGAAAGATCCTCGGGAATATGAGAGCCTATTGAGCTTTGGACAGTCTCTCTTGAAGTGACCCGGCTGATTACAGTGGAAACAGTTGTTCACCCCTTTGAATGACTGGGTGACTGATGCAGATGGGGAGGGTTGGTTGGGATGAAAGCTCCCCGCGGACCCAGTAGATGGTGAGGGTCTACTGAAGTTCGGACGGAACCTCTTGTTGGGCTGAAACCCACCCCTCCCACTTGGAGCTCGACGATTGTCAAACCGTATTATTGCATTCAACTCCTGTTCTGCTATTGTGGCCTTGCTGACCACCTCAGCCAATGTGGTGCACTTAAATATGGTCACTTTGGCCCTGATGTTTGGCCATAGACCCCTCTCAAACTTTCTTGCTTTGCGAAGTTCTGTGTCCACCATATAAAATGCATAAATGGATAAACTGAGAAATTCACGGTGATACTCTGCCACCGTCATAGAGCCCTGTACCAAGGACAGAAAAAGTTCCGTCTGTCGCTCCTTCTCCTCCTCCGGAAAGTAATGTTCCAGAAAGGTTGCTGAAAACTCATTCCATGTCATGGCCGTCCTCTCCCTAACTGGTATGAGTTCCCTCTGCTTCTCCACCACCTCCCACCATTTACCGGCATCTTCTATCAATTGTGAAGTAGCCAGTAAAATCCTGTCAGCATGACTCGAGATCTTAAGTAATTTTAAGATCTGAGTGATCTTCTTCAGCCAGTGCTCGGCTCCGACAGCCCCTTCCTTCCCTTTGAAGTAGGGAGGACGCTGTTGTTGAAATTCTCGTGCCATACTACGGTCACTGGCATCCCTCGAACTTTCACTCCCATTCATATGTTGCTGGAGTACTGAGGTTACCACTGCTTGGACTAAGCCCTGAAGTTCAGGTGGCACATGTGGTATATGTACACCACTGTTCCCTTCTCCCTCCTTCTGTGATGCATTCTCACTCCCCTTTTCTTCCCTCCATGAGTGCTGTGATTCTTCCGCATTGTGAGACTTTTCATGAACAGATCGCTCCCCATGAGGTTGGGTTACCTCTTTCTCATGTACAGATGGCTCCTTCTCATGCACAGATTTTTCGTGTTGTGATAACACTTTCTCATGTTGCGTGATTTGCAACACCTTTTCCTTCCCTTTCTGATTCTGAGGGATCTTTTTCTTTGGAGCCATTTCCCTAAGTCATAAAACATTATTGACTTAGTTTCCTCATATAGTTTGTATTTTTCACAATTTTGGGGAGATTTCCAAATATGCAAACTTGATTTTATTTCTATTTGTTTTTGAGGGGAGAGTCTCTAAATTCCCTATGTTTGTTTTTCTCAATTGGGGAGTATTGGGGAATGTATATCCTATTTTGCTACGTTTGATAGATGAATTATAATAATGTACTTTTGCTATCTTTCACTGTTGTTCTCAGATTGATTTGTTCAGTCTGAGTCCACGAAGTAAATTAATCCGGCCCCCAGTCAGCGGACTCCGAAGAGTCGGTCAGTTGGGATTCTTATCCGTCAGTGAGACATGAAACCGTCTTAATCTTACTTCGGAAGATTCAACTTCCCGTTTCGCTCTGATACCAACTGTAACACCCCGCCCTTTTCACTCTAAATTTTCAGAGTTTATTTTTTTTTTTTAATAATAAATATCAATAAGTGATCGGGGCGGAATGTCACGACGCGAGTTAAGTTCGGATCTCTAAATCCGACCCTTAACTGGCCAAGCCCATGTGCATATGAACTAAGTCCATAAAACTGATCCGCACATGGTACATATATATCTAGCGGAATTAACTTAGTCTAGATCTAACTGAGGTTATAATAGAACCTATGATTAATCCAATTTCCATTTTTTTAGATAGCAAAGTACCTTATTTATTCTCCAAAATTATTATATAACCTTAGTCTACTATTCATTCCAAACCATTCAAATAAATCCAACCATAGCATCTACTTAACTACTTATTACATGCCAACATCTAATTTAACAAATTACATTGTTCCAAATAAATCAACTAACAAGTCCATAAACAATCCATTCATAGTCCATTGCAATCATTCAAATCGCCCAAGTTTTCGTACTTGGTCCTCTTCTCCAACCACGTTCTTTCCTTTCCCTGCATCATCCACTAAAGATATAGATAGGGCGTTAGATCAACGCGCCCAGTAGTGTTTCCGAATAGGGCTACCACATGGTTAGTCAAAAACATGCAAATAGGATAATAGTTATACATGTGTGACAAATTCTATAAAAATATGCTATGTATGAAATGAACATGTAATGAGTCCCACCCATCACCATTCAACATAGCCATCACTTGACGGGATTCTCATCGTCGAGGTAACCCACAGTGGTCTTTCGGATGCCCCGACGGAGTGTGGCCTCCGGATTCCTCCTGATGGGATTCTCATCATCAGGGTACCCCACAATGGTCTTTCGGACGCCCCGACGGAGTGTGGCCTCCGGTTACTTCCCCATCATCCCATGCTATGCATGAGATGTCTATGCAAACATGTCATTTGTAAATATAACATTTGATTCAAATAACTTATTCAAATAAACATAAAACAGCGAATAAGTTGTGTGGTTACAACAAGGTAGGAAACCTACAATATTTTACTTTGTTCGACCCTTCCTTTGGACCGTCTTTCGATCACGACTTTGTACACCGTTCTAGAAATCCGAATACCCTATATACATGGCAGCAAGTTAATCATTTGACCATATGATTCTAATTTGATTTAAATCCCAAAAATCCACTTTGTGGGGTTCGGCCATACCCCATGGCCGAACCTCACCCATTTAAACTTTGATAAATCTTTTATTTACTTAATACCATCTAAGTATCCCAAACTTTTCAAATGACACTTGGTAGGGTTCGGCCATACTACATGGCCGAATCTTACCACCTTAGGTTTTGGCTCATAAGTCTATTCTTTTGATCATTTCATCTTTTCATCCTTATTTACCATAATGCCATTATACTATCCTTTGCCTAATTTTTTCCTTAAACAACAAAGTCCATCACATGACAATTGGTGGCGTTCGGCCACATAACATGGCCGAGCCTCACCCTAAAGATTTTAATCCTATTTTCCATCATCTTAATACTAAATCCATAATTGATGTGATTTCCATCTTTTTGAAAGCCAACCCAAACAACCAAATACTTACATGGGGTTCGGCCATCCAAGGTGGCCGAACCCTATGTCCATGTTTTGGTCTTCTAAAACATGTGTTTGGTGTTATTTAATCATACAAAATCAATATAATATTGCTGCAATTATACCTCTTAAACACCATCTAAATCAGTTCATCTACTTGTCCCAAATGACCATATTATTTCATGAAATTCGGCCATCCAACATGGCCGATCCAAATGATCCATTTCATCAGTTTTGAACCACTGTTTTAAACCATGCTAACTTCAGTCCTTTGTCATACAGATCCATGCTTTTAACCCTTTCCAAAACATGTATTTGAATCTTAAATAATAACCCAAAACAGTCCACATACTTCATGGTTTATATGTTCCAAATACATCAAAACCATACCATTATTTGCATGGGGTTCGGCCCTCCATGGTGGCCGAACCCTATGACCTTTGGTTTTGAACTTCTTAATCATTCATTTTTGTCCAAAACAAACTTCCTTATTTATGTTTTAACCTTTTTAAAACACATACTTAAAATCATCTAAAAACAGTCCATGGGGTTCGGCCATACACATGGCCGAACCCTATGGTTCTCTTAATGGAAATCCACCCATATTTATCTATGAAATTAATCAACAAATTAACATAAGATAAATATGGTTCAGTCATGTCATATCTACTCCAAAACAGTAAGCTTAATTCCATATAAAAATCTTTTAAAATCCTCACTCCAAAATATGGATTTTGACTTTCAAATACCATAGAATCCACCAAGTTTTTCCATGGGGTTCGGCCATCCAATGGGGCCGAACCCTATGGTCCATATTTTATTATTTTAAACATCATAATTCTAGGTCTAAACCATTGATGGATCTGGCCATACAATGGCCAAATCTCATTTTCTTAACCAATCTATTAAACAAGGGTTCAAAATGCACTTACTAATACCGCGTCTCCTTCGGTTCTTTTGACTCCTTCTTTGACCCTTTATCTCCTTGACCTCTCCTTCTCTCTTACTGTTCTTTGGGCTGAGACTGATCTTGATGCAAGCTCCTTGAGATAATTCAGCCAGGTGACAAGGACTTAAGAGAGAGAGAGAGAGAGAAAGGGAACTTTGGCCTTGAATGAAATTGCTAACCTTGTTGCCAAAACCCTTTTGCTGATTTTTGTCTTGATGAAAGGATTACCCAAAAACTAATTGAAATGAGCAACCAGCTGCTGCTCTTGGTTTAGACAGATAGAGGACGTCCAAGAGAGATAGAGAGATAGAGAGAGTAACCATGAAAATCCTTTGCTTGACCAAAAACAGCCCAAGGTTAATCCTTGTGTAACTCCCTCTCCTCAATCAAGGTTCTTTATGTTACTTGGGGGTTTCATCTATGAAATGAAACACCCCAAGCAACCAACGTCCCTTGTGGTTGAACTAGTGTAACCCCCCTTTTTCTTAGGTTCTCACATGGGAGTTTCACTTTGAAATGTAACCCCCATGTGCTGCACCGTCCCTTTGTTAGCTGCCTCTCAATTTTGGCTTATGTAACAGCCACTACTCTCAAGTGTAACTCCACCAACAGCAGCTCCAATCAGCCCCATTTGGCCCTCATCAGCGTCCCATGTGGGAGTTCTATCATGGGAATAAAACTCCCCTCCTCCAAGTGTGAACACACTTTGTAACTCCCATTGGTTTAACATCTAATTTGAATTTGGAATGCCATAATCTATTGTGTGTAACTCCTCCAATCAGCTACCTATTTTATTCTCCAACCTTGGAGTTACATGCATGAACCATCAATCCATATATGGGTTGTCTTTTGAAGACCCAAGCATGGCATAAACCCTATACCAACTCCAACGTGCATAATGATTTGAAAAACTCAACTCTCACCCAAGTAACTCCATGTAACGTCATTTTCATTCTTAACTTGGGTGGGAGTTACATGCATATAAGTTTCCCATGCAGCCAATAATTCTTAGTGTTTGAATTTGAAACAGCCTACAATCCTTCTATCTCTACATCTTACTCATTTAAAAATACATATTCATTCAACTCATTTATTCAACTCACCCAACCTAACTCATTCATTTAATTTAACTTAACTAATAAATTCAACTCGACTAAACCCATCATTCATTTCAACTCAAACCAAACTCAAGAAATTAATAAACTTAAATTAACTAAGCTTGAACTCAATCCATGGCTAATCATGCTATTCACGACCCATTGGGTCCCATCTATCCATTTTGACCCATTTATCAAAATTTGACCCAAATATGATTCTTAACCCGTTTAAATTCATCTTATCCATTTATTTGTTTTGTAAACCAACTACCATCCTTTGGGTCTTGATTGAGCCATTGACCCATTTAAATTCAAATCAATTTTATCACAATGGCAATTCCGTAAATATGAATATTTTCATATAAAATGATAACTTTGAAATCCCAGGGTGTTACACTAGTCGCGGAGACTACTGTGCAAAAAAGTTGATACGTCAACACTTACTGACTGCACAGAGTCGGCAGAAGAGTTATGCTGATAAAAGGAGACGGTTTCTTGAATTTGAAGTGGGAGACTTGGTATTTCTAAAGGTCTCGCCACGGAAGGGACATATGAGGTTCGGAAAGAAAGGAAAACTGTCACCAAGATTTGTGGGACCGTTTTCCATCATGAGAAGAGTGGGGGAGGTGGCTTATCAGATAGCACTCCCATCACAATTAGCAGCTCTACACGATGTGTTCCACGTGTCGATGCTAAGGAAATACAATCTGGATCCGTCCCATGTTTTAAATGTTCAAGATATTGAAGTACAAAGCGACGTGACGTACGTCGAGAAGCCGGTTAGGATAGTGGAGACCGAACAAAGGGTGTTGCGAAATAGAGCGATTCAGTTCGTAAAAGTAGTATGGGAACGTCATGGTGATGAAGAGGCCACGTGGGAACTTGAGTCGGAGATGAGAACAGCTCACCCCGAATTATTTGTGTAATTTAATTTGAGAACCCTACTTCACTCGATTTTCGGGACGAAAATTTTAAAAAGAGGGTTATATTGTAACACCCCAATTTTTTCAATGAAATGGAAAATTACCAAAATGCCCCTGAGTTGTTAAATTAATTATTTTGTGATGTTAAGAAAGGAAATAGTGGGGCCCATTGCTCAAATTAAAATCATATGAGCATATTATGAATGTTAAGTTTGATTGGTTGGGTAATTTTCATCATTTGGGTCAAAAATGGCTAAATGGGTCAAAGGGCCCAAATGGGACCCATCGGGTCAAAATGGATGATTTGACCGTTTTGTGAATTTAAATTAAATGGGGTTAAGCTTATTTGATTGGAAATCAAGTAGAGAAGAAATCGGTAGGCCTGACTCATATGCAAAAACCATTTACAAATGAACAAAATTCCATATTTGGGTCATGGAGTCAAAAACGGGTCAAGGAGCTAAAAGTGGACCCAACGGGTCAAGTTGACTATTGTTGACTGTGTGAACCCTCAAGGGAGCTAAAACACGAGTCAAATCAGTTGAATGGGACTGAGGTGAGTTGGAATTAAATCAAGTTATGAGTCAACTCATGTGCATTAATTGAAATGCATTAAGTATGTGAGTTGGGTGAGTTAAAATGGAAATTTAAATGATCTTGAGTTGGGTGAGTCAAAAGGGAAATTGAAGGGGCTATAAATCAGTGAGTCTAATGGGAATTGGAAGAGGTTGACTAGTCTCAAACCAACCGAAACAAGTCCCACACGTTGGGGACTTGTTTTGGTGAGTTCCATGGTGAATATTAAATGTAAATACATGGGTTTGAGGTGAGTTGCTTGGGAAGCTGTATGGCTGCATGGGTAGCTGCCAAGGGGTACCTTGGAGGGCACCCAATGCCCATCGTTTTGTGCATGAGTTGATGAGGAAGTGGAGGGGTGTTGATGGCTGAAATACAAAACCAATGAACACCATCACTTGGCCAATTTATCATTGCAAAGCGTAAGACTTTCCTCATCTCTCTCTCCCTCTCTCCTCTCTCCAATTCGTTGTTCTTCTTGGCTGGAACAACAGAGCTTTTGGTACCAAATATTCAAGCATACAACCAGCAAGGAGTGAAGGAAGCAAGGATTAAAAGTCAAGAGCAAAAGGCAAAGGAAAGTGGTAAATTGTTCCCATTGATTTATGTTTAATAAAATAGGTAAAATAAGACATGATTCGGCCATGTGATGGTCAAATCTATCAAAGGGTTAAAGTATGATTTTTTTATACCCAATTAGATGGAAAACATGGACATAGGGTTCGGCCACTTTGGATGGCCGAACCCCATGAATTATTATGGTTAATCTTGATGGTTTTGTAAGATTTAAACCATGCAAGTATAGGACTGATTTTGGAGGTTTAAGATACATACTTTGGAAAGATTGAAAGCATGGATTTGAATGTCATAATTTGGCCATGCTATGGCCGAATTTGACAAGGGTCTAAACCATGTAAGAGATGGCTTGGTTTTCATATTTTGAAACATGAAAACCATGGATTTTGTGGACTGTTTTTGATAGTTTTTGGAAATTAAAACCCTATGAAAATGGGCTAATTTTTGGATGGTTTCTTTGAAAGTTAAAATCTGATTTTAATATACTGTTATTACATGATTATCTGAGGTTTAAAAACAGTAAACATAGCCATTGGGTTCGGCCACCATGGAGGGCCGAACCCCATGTAAAAGAATGTTGGTTTCATGTTGGAAAAACATGTAAACCATAGACTTTTTATGGACTGTTTTGGATGGTTTCTTTGAGAGTTAAAACCTGATATTAATATACTGTTTATACATGATTATCTGAGGTTTAAAAACACCAAGAATGACCATTGGGTTCGGCCACCATGGAGGGCCGAACCCCATGTAAAAGAGGGTTGGTTTTCATGTTGGAAAACATGGAAACCATAGACCTTTGTGGACTGTTTTTGGGAGATTTTTATGTGATAAGGTTACTGATTTTGGGTTGGCCATGGGATGGCTAAACCATGGGCTTAACATGGCTAAGGGGTAGAGCCAATTAGTATGTAAATAAAGGACATTGTTGAGCAAAAGAACCATAAGGGTTTCGGCCATGAGTATGGCCGAACCCCATGGACCGTTTTCATGGGTCATTTTATAGATGTGGGTGTGATTAAAAATGGAATTATGTTTGCTGATTTGGTCGGCCAAAACATGGTTGAACCATGTTAAGGTGACGGTTAAGGTTGTAGAATTTAATCAAGGTATTGGTGGCAATGGCAAATCTGTGAATACAAGCCAAATGAAGAGATTGATCAAAAGGACTTATAAGATGTTTTAGGTCTCATATGTGAATGGACATGTAAATAAGATTATGATTTACTTATTGTTGCATAATAAGGTACCGAAAGTTGAACGACGAACGAGTCGTGACTGGTTAAAGCCTAAGAAAGAACGGACGCTGAAGTGATTCTTCAGTAGGTTTCCTACCTACTTGTAACCACGGTTTTTACCCAGTTTTTCTTATGATACTCTTGTTTTAATATATATGTGTTTCAAATGATATATTATGCATTAACAAATGGCATACAGACATTGGCATCTCATGCATAGTCATGGGATAATGAATGAAGTTCTACAGTGATGGCTACAAATGTACATGATGGGGGTTGCTCATTGCATGTACATATTTTATAGAAGAGATGAAAGTGTGTTGTAATTTACCTTGTCGGTGCAAGGCACGTCAAGTGATGGCTACAAATGTACATGATGGGGGTTGCTCATTGCACGTACATGGAAGAGATGAAAGTGTGTTGTAATTTACCTTGTCGGTGCAAGGCACGTCAAGTGATGGCTATGAAAGTACATAATGGGGGATGCCCATTGCATGTGCATATTTCATAGCATTGTTTTACCTGTTTTTAATGATCATGTAATATGATATATATGCATGTTTTATATGCTAACATGTGGTAGCCCTGATTCGGGAACCTACTGGGCGCGTTGATCTAACGCCCTAATTCTATCCTCAGAGGAGATTGCAGGTACAAGCAAAGGGAAAGGAAAGGTCGTTGACCGGGAGGGAAGCCAAGCCTAGTGCTTGAATGATGGAATGAACTACTTTATATTACTGTTTTTTGAATACTTTTGTGGGACATGTAATAATTCACTACTTGCTATGGTTTGATTAGGTTGATAACATTTGGATGGTTGATCTATGTTAAATAATGTTTAAGACTGTTACTTGCTATCTGGTCTTTCTATTCCGCAATTAATCTAGGTTATTCCGCATGTTGATGTTAGTTCCATGTGTGATTCGTAATCATGGTCTAGTCTATGTACACATGGGTGGCCAGTTAAGGGTCAGACTTGGGTAGTCTGAACTTAACTCGCGTCGTGACGCCGCCCGCTCTCTTTCGATGTTTTATTATAACTTTTAAAAAAAAAAATTAGACTCTGAAATTCTCGGAAAGGGCGGGGCGCTACAATACCATGATTTTAAGAGGCACTATGGGTGGCATGGACTCAAGAGAGATGTGGCTGAGTTTGTGCTCGTTGCACTAACTTGTCGGCAGGTTAAGGCGGAACATCGGAAACCACCGGGTTTACTCAAACCCTTACCAGTGCCGGAGTGGAGATGGGAACATGTAGCCATGGATTTTGTGACAGGGCTACTAAGGTCATCAAGGGGCAACGACGCAATATGGGTTGACGGTACATCCGAAATATTGTCAGACTACATTGTGTACCCTGGACTGTTGTGTCCGATAGAGATGGCCAATTCACTAACAGAGTATGCCTAAGAGCATGTAGTTGGCTATGGGGACCGACGTGTTAACCAGCACAGCATTCCACCCACAGACTGATGGACACTCAGAGAGAACAATACGAGTATTGGACGATATGCTGAGAGCATGTATGCTGGATTTTAAGGGTGGATGGGAGGATCACTTGCCATTGGTGGAGTTCTCCTACAATAATAGTTACCAGGCAAGCCTCCAGATGGCTCCATTTGAGGCCTTATATGGTAGGCCGTGTAGATCTCCAGTGCGTTGGACAGAGGTCGGTGAGCCTGCGCTGATTGGATTGAAGTGGGTTGCGGAGACTACGGCGCAGATTAAATTTATATGGCGACATTTACTCACTGCGCAGAGCCGTTATAAGAATTACGCCGACAAGAGGAGAAGTTTCCCCGAGTTTGAGGTGGGAGACTTGGTGCTTTTGAAAGTCTTACCACGGAAGGGACACATGAGATTTAGGAAAGAAGGGGAAACTGTTACCTAGATTGTGGGGCCGTTTCCAATCCTAAAGAGGGTGGGGGAGGTGGCCTATTAGTGAGCACTTCCTCCATAGTTATCATCTTTACATGATGTATTCCATGTGTCCGTGTTGAGGAAGTACAATCCTGACCCTTCACATGTCTTGAGTGTACAAGACGTCGATATACAAAGCGACGTGATGTGTGTGGAGGTACCGATCAGAGTGATCGGGAGCGAACAAAGGGTACTGCGGAACCGTGCTGTTCAGTTCATCAAGGTGGTATGGGAACGACATGGCAATGAAGAGACCTCCTGGGAACTTGAGTCGGAGATGAGAGCCTCTCATCCGGAACTCTTTGTGTGAGATGTTTTGAACCTCTACTTAGCTCGAATTTTCGGGACGAAAATTTTAAAAGAGGATTGTATTGTAAGGGCCCGGAATTTTTAAATTAATAAAAATGTGGATATAAGTTAATTTAATGATGAAAATTGGGAAATTGGTGGGATAAAAGGTAATGGGCCAAAATTTGGACAAAGGCCCAAGTATGGCCCAATAGACTAATGTTTGGATTTAAATTTATTTAAATGGTTAATGAGGGTTAAATGGGTCAAGAATGGTCAAATTGGGTCAAATACCCATTTGGGACCCAATGGGTCAAGATGGTTGTGCTCTAAGGTAAATGGGCTAGATGGAAATGTAATTGGGCCATGGGCCCAATGGGGATCCATTTAGAGTGAATTCAATGAAATTAAATCACCTAAGTGGTTTAAAAAAAAAAAATTAAACCAAGATGGTGTGGCCAAGTGGGACCCACCTCCACCTCATCAAGTGAGGTGGCGTGTGGGTCAATGTTTGGTGGAGCCGACCACCATCATTGATTTGGTCAACCATGGGTGGAATAATGGAATTAGGTTAAGTATAATGAGTTAACCTAAGGTGATTAAATAAATAAATGGGAATTAAAGTAACTAAAATATCTAAATATTAAATGATTAAAATTATAAAAATGAAGTGGTCAAATGGGAGACCAAGCTACCCCACTTCAAATGAGAAAAAAACGTTGGGCTTGGGTGGTGGTTTGGATAACCACCACCACAAAGCAAATAAAATATCTAAAAAAAATATCTTAAGGTTGGTGGGATCATTAAATCAAAGTGAAAAATGGAGATAAGTCTTATTGGTTATCTCATTCTCATTTTTTCTTCACAAACTCCATCCCTCCCATTCTCCATTGCTGTCCCATGCTCTAAGGAAGGAGAGGAAGAGAGTTAAGGAGAAGAGAAGAGAATGAGAGAAGAAAGAAGTGGAAATTGGAGGGAAATCACTCTAAGGTTAGGGTTTAACATCTCTCCTCTCATGATTTTTGCCTCTCTCTCTCTCACACAAACCCTACCATGGCCGATTCTAGGGTTGGGTATTGCCACCATTAATCAAGAGTCTTGACCTATCAAAGATCAAGAGGAAGAAGAGAGGAGGCTAAGGAGACCGACGAGATCTGCGGAAATCGGGGGAGACGTCGGATTGTGAGTATTTCTTAAACAAGAAATTTTGGATGTTTAGGGTTTAAGAATTGAATTTATTTTTGTAGAATTTAATGGTGGTTACATAAATGTGTGTCATGGATGTTAAACCCATCAAATGAGAGAGTGGAAGATGGAGGAAACCCTAAATGGGTAAATTAGGGTTAGGAAAAGAAAATGAATAAATGGGTTATGTGCATTAATGTAAATTATGAGATTAAGCATAGAATGGGATGATTGGAAGAAAAATTATTGGCCATAGGGTTCGGCCATGTAGCATGGCCGAACCCCATGGTGGGTGATTAGCCCTTTGATGTAAAATGGTTAGGGTTAATGAATGGAAGATAATGAAGGTGGCTAATGGATTTTTGGGTTGTAAATGAATGAATGTGGATGAGTATTAAAATGGGTTTATGATGAAAAATGCAATGGGATTTTATGGCATTAAGAAGGCATAAAAGAGAAGGAATTGTGAACCATGGGTTCGGCCATGGTGCATGGCCGAACCCTAGGTTGTTATGTGTGAAATTAGCTAGGGTTTTAGGGTTTAAAAAGCCATGGAAAATGGGAAGATGGGTGGATTTAATATTTTGGGTGAATATAGGTATTATGGAGCAATGAATGATGAATCATGAACCATGGGTTCGGCCATGGTATATGGCCGAACCCTATGGTGATGAAATGATGATTAAATGGTGGGGTTTAAAGGATAATGTGTTGATGAATTTTGGGTTTCAAATGAACAAAAGTAATGATCCAAATGGGGCTAAGAATATGGTTTAGTTGCACCATGGCCGAACACTAGGTTGTTATGTGTGAAATTAGCTAGGGTTTTAGGGTTTAAAAAGCCATGGAAAATGGGAAGATGGGTGGATTTAATATTTTGGGTGAATATAGGTATTATGGAGCGATGAATGATGAATCATGAACCATGGGTTCAGCCATGGTATATGGCCGAACCCTATGGTAATGAAATGATGATTAAATGGTGGGGTTTAAAGGATAATGTGTTGATGAATTTTGGGTTTCAAATGAACAAAAGTAATGATCCAAATGGGGCCAAGAATATGGTTTAGTTGCATGATGTAAACCCCTCAAGGAGGGATTATTGGTGGATCTAAAATGTGACAATGGACCCAAGAAAAAAATGGGGAACAAGACATCATGGGTTCGGCCATGGTGTGTGGCCGAACCCATGACCATTTTGTAGGTCATTGTATGAGCTAAGGTTGGGTCCATGTTTGTGTTTAGATGATGGATAATCTTATTAAATGAGATGGCTGATTGTGTTTCATGTTGAGTCATGGTTAGTGAATCCTTAATGGATCTAAGTTATGGATGAATTTTAGACTTAAAATATACATGAATAGAGGAGATATTAAACTATGGAAGTTTAGTGGCATAACCGTAATTATGGGCCACAATGAAGAACCATGGCCGAACCCCATGTATGTTGGACATGAACTTGGGTACATTAAGATGACCTTATGAATGATTAAATTAAGCTTGGGGTTGATGCATTTTAGTTTCATAAATTAGAATACTTAAAGGGCTAAAATTTGGAATTATCATGTGTTTAAATCAATGGAAATGAGGCTAAGTTAAGGGCTGATTTTTAATGATCTTGTAACGTGGTTAGGGATCATTAATGGACCTAGGTTGTGGATTAATTTTTGGACTTAATCATGCATGGATAAATGGGTGATTAACCATGGAAAATGAGGTAGTGGCAAAACCATAATTAAATGCCAAATTCAAGAATTCCATGGAGATTGATCATGGAATGAGGGGCTCTAATGTAATAACCTTATAAGTGGTTGATCAAGCCTAGGGTGGCCAAATTTTAAGACTTATGGGAGTAAAAGGTTTAATAGATGACATGGGACCGGACCCACAAAACCTAAATAGTAACCGGTTTTTCATATGGGCTTAGAAATGGTTAAAACATGGACTAATGATGAATGTGTAATAAGGTACTAGACATCGCAGGCGGTACGCGATCGGCGACTGGGTTTATCGAATGGAAAACGTAAAAGGACGCGAGTCGGTATTCGGTAGGATTCTTACATTTTTGTAAGCCATGGATTGGGTGATGTTTTCTTTAATTTATTTTGGAAAGCATGTGGTTGCATTTAAGATGAGTTTTGGATTATGTATCTTGTGATGTTTTCCTTTAAATTATTTTGGAAATCATGTGAATGTCTTAAGATGGGTTTTGGATTAAATATTATGGGATGTTTTTCCCTTTGATTTATTTGATAATCAATTAATTGTTTTAAGATGGGTTTTTGTGTTACTATTGAACTACATATATTACATGGCACATGGCATCTACATCTCATCCATGGCATGGGAGGGATATGACAGGGGAAGGATGAAATGAAACCGGAGTCCATGCTCCGTCGGGGCGACCGATAAACGCATGGGGATGTTTCATTATATATTATTATACCTTGATGATGGTTTCCCATCAAGGGGGATGTTGTATTTATTGTTATACCTTGATGATGGTTCTTCCATCAAGGGGGATGCCTAGTGTGGATCGCGTCTTGATGAGGCTTTTCCATCAAGAGGATCATGGCATGATGATGGTATGGATTTTATTTGGAACACTGTGTATGGTTGAAAAAGGGACATTATACGATGAGGATGAGATGGATGGGTGGGGTTCATGACATAGAACACCCATTGCATAACATTGCCCAAAGTGCATGGTTTTGCTATAATATTATCTGCATGCTGTTATTACTAATCCATGTGCTAGCCCTACTCGGAGTCCTACTGGGCGCGTGGTCTAACGCCCTACTTCTACCCAAGCTGATGACGCAGGAGGTGGCGAAACGGAAGGACGGGACGGGAGTCAAGCTTAGGAGCTTGGCAAGGCAGATTAATTATGTTGTTTAAGTTTATGTTGGAAAAATGTAATTTGAGTAACTTAGCTTGTCGGAATGTAATAAATTAGATTACTGGCTATGTTTTGGGATTTTATTATGGACATTATGGTTTTGAGGTACTATAGAAATTTAAATGAATGTTATCTTCCCTGCTATCTCAAATCTGTAGGATAGTCTTTGTTGTTAATTCCGCACTGAGAACTAATATTCCTTGAGCTTACATCTACGCGTGAACCGTACTCATGAACTTGGCTCCACGCACGCGTAGGGTTGGCCAGTTAAGGGCCGAGCTTTAGAAGCTCGGACTTAACTCGCGTCGTGATGTCCGCACCCATTGTCACTTTTCCTTTTAAAAAAAAAAAAAATAGACTCTGATATTTCGGTGAAAAGGGGCGGGCGTTACAAGGACAATATATCCTGTGAAAAATATACCATTGAATTATATATTTTAAAAAAATGAAAAATCATAGAAATAAATCTTTAATTTCTCTAATCTGAGAAATCTAATTTTAATTTAGAAATATTCTAAAAATAGAAAGGAAGTCCGAAAATAGGAATAACAGTAAAAAATTAGAAGTTAACCATTCAAGAGATCTAATTTTCATGGAAAACACAAAATTCATCTAATTTCAATTAAGATGGTGGAATTAATCTAAAAATTATAAATAATCTCAATCTAACTTAGAACACAAAATTAAGATGCAATTAAATTATTTCAAACCTATTTCCAAATTTTTTAAGAATTTCAATTTATAAGCTAAAAGAAAATAAAATAAAACATATATACATATTTACAATGGAATTTGGATTGAAGATTAAGGAGGCATTATTTTCAATATTTTAAAAATAAAATCAAAACCTATAACATGGTGCTAACATTTATTAATGATCATTGATTCAAATTCTTCATTCATAATTAATCTAATTAAGAAAAACACGAGTTTCATTAATGAATAAATAATCAAAATAAACCTTGGGCTTGGAGAGAATTCAACATAAAATTCCAGATCGAAATTCTTCTCATACTCTTAAAAAGAGCCTTAGAATGGAAAACTAAGGTCCTAAACTTTCCCAAAAATTGGATGTTTAAGATGAAAATTCTAAGATTAAATAAAAACATGTATTCATAAAGAGATTAAAAATCAAATCAATCTATCATAATCAACAAACAGTAAGTGGAAAACCATAGATTTAAAAAGCTTGTCTTAATTTTATTAATAAAACAAAGAATTAAACTTACATAACCATGGAATTCTTTGAATAAGAAATTATAAACACCAACCTAAAACCCATTGTGGAATTTGAATTCCACATGGTCTTCCCTTCTCTTTGTCTTTTTTTCCTTCCTCCCTATGCTCCAAAAATCAGCAGCTCAAGTTCAATTTACCCAATGGGAGAGGAATAGTATTTATAGATGAAAGGAGGTGGAGTGAATGACTTGGATTTAAAGATTTAAATAAAGAAAGGGAACTTGGAGGGCTGAAATGGATTGTGCTAAACATGGAATGACTTAAATGAGCAAGGAGGTGGAAAAAATAATAAAATTCGTAGAAGGAAAGTGAGTGCAAAATCCCATTTTTTACACATGTAACACATTGCAACTTAGTTTTGACCCAGTTAACGTCTGAATCACGAAAAGTTGTAACTACAAAGTTGTAGCCCTTGAAGTCTTATTTCCAACCCAAAAGGAAGTAATGAAATCAGACATTGGAGTGAAACGTTATGGCCAAACTACTGAATCTGTGTCAAACTTTTCTTCTTTTTCTCCACATTGTTATTTTGTTTCTTTTTCCTTAATCCACTTGCCAAATTCTAAAATCCTCTTATAATGACTTATAAATTTCAAATTTCCTCATATGTATCTAGAGATGATGAAAATAGACTTCACACATGTGGATTTCTTCATGTGTTTTTCTTAACAAGCTTAATAATTGGGCTTTTTAAAACATGGAGAATCTAATAAATAATTTTACCACTTATATTCAATTCGAAAAATTACTAAATTAATCCAAACTCTCATAAATGGATTTGAATTAATTAGTTTACAAATAAAACTCCTAAAATTATGGTAAAATAATTATTAAAAATTCCAACTTTCTAAAAATATCAACTTATGCCCATAAATTGCAAAATTCACCATTTGAATTCTCATATCTTGTATTTCCTTCTAAATTCTACAAAACATCCAAAGTCCCATTAAACATATCCTAAAACACTCAAAATAATGACTAACTAGTCCAAATACATGGGTAAAATAGTCATTTTCCTGTGCTCATCAAATACCATCACACTTAGATTTTGCTAGTACCTCGAGCAAAACAAAAACTAAAAATTCTAAAAACAAAAATAAAAATCCTAAACTAAACCATTGTCATTGGCACTCTCGATTGCATTTAGCGTATGCAAGAAGCTTTTAAACCCCTAACTCACCACTAGTGGACAAGTTATAGTCTCGCGAGTGATTATGTCCACAAACATCAAATTTCAGTAAAAATATATTAACAAAAATTTAAACATCATACAACTCCAAAATTTATTTTACAAAACTTATACTCGTAGTATAGTGTGTGATAGCCAATATTAACTTATCTTTCTTTTTCAAAATATGCACAAGTTTTGCAACCACCAGGTGAAAATGCGCTTCAACTCCAAATCTCACCAGATATATCTCTGAGAAAGACTTTCACTTAGAGATTGGGTTAATTTTTTTCTCAAAAGTATATGTGAGCAGAATAATTTTTCAAATACAAATATCTCACATATTTATCATCAAAGAACGACAAATATTAAAGAAAACACAGATCTCATGAATGGATGCCATTTTCCTGAGAATGTTGAAGTAATACACCATTATTCTTCTTCATCTATTCTCCACTTTAAATACCATATTAATTGAGGATCAATAGGACTTCCTAATAGGACAAAACGTGGCTTAGGACCGGGTCATATCAAAGAAGGATAAAAAGACTCTAAATTAAAATTTTAAACAAAAAAGTTAGAGGTCTTCAAAAATTTCACTGGGATATTGCTACCTGTCTTTTTTTTTTCTTCTCTCAAAGACAAAACTTTCAAAGATTTTTTTTTCAATTTCTTTTATCGATTTTTTTCACAGCCTTTTTTTCATGTACAAATTCCCTTCTCAATTCTTTTTTTCTTTCTTTCTCCGTTTTCTTTCATTGATTTTTTTTTCAAATGTCATATTTTTCTTAGAGTACCATCCCAATAACAATCATCTCTAACCTTTCCTAGACCCTATAATCGATCATAGATTTTTCAATGTAGGCTCGAACTCCACAACCGGAGTTGGGTATGGTTAACATAGCTAACAACAAAAATAGGCTTAGTTTTCATATAAGGCTCAAAATGGGAACTAACAAGATAACATATGACCAATATAAGTAGGCTTCAATGGCTCAAACGATCCAAAATAATGGCCTATATTATTTCCTAAGCTTCATATGAATAATTACATAGCTTCAAATAACTTCAAAAAAAATTCTAGTGTAATAATCTAATTTTGATGTCATTTTCAGTATATGACCAAAATCAAAGAATCATGAGATCTTACAACGAAAATATTGCGCATATCAACGAAAATAAAGAATTACTTATAACCCTTAGAAGAATCGAATGACTCAAAAACTCACTGGGTCACAAGTCTCCACTGGTATTCTTCCGGTGATTACTTAACTTATGAATATTATTATTTTCAGGCTAACATTAATATGACTGTGTAAATTTATTTTTCCAAGCATAAATTCCATAAAATCCAATTGAAAAGCGTGATATAAAAATTTTCATCCACATATTAATGCTGAAACTTCAATTTTTTGTTCAAAATTTTTCAATTTGTTCAAAATGGACTAAAAAAATAAACGAAACTAACACAGTGTGAGGCCCCCCCCCCCCCCCCCCCGCAATACCCCCAAAATTAAATCGAACATTGTCATCAATGTTCCTTAATCTACAATGGCGAGTTGCAAACTAGAAGAAAATATCACAAATGAACAACTAAAATTCAGAAAAATACCTAAGAGGGCTTTCTTTATTCAAAACTTGGAAAAATAAATAAACACAAAAACACACAACAAAGATACTAGACTGACAACAAAAAACACAAAAATGGACGCAACAAAAGTGAAAACCTAAGCTAGTCAAACATCGACACACACACACAGACTGACTCACAAACAAACTCAACACATAGAATCATACAAAATTCAAATACCTAACCTAGATAGACTATACAAAATGGACATATGGACACAGACATACTCAGACTCAGACATAGAATGACGGGTGGATGGATGAATGGGTGAGTGGACTTTCCTATCAATCCTGGTAGATTGGGTCATCTAACAAGATCTGAACTTCTTCATCTTCTTTCGATTTTTGGAGCTCTAAGAATGGTTTTAATCTGTGACCATTGGTTTTGAACATATGATCAGCCTTAGGATTCGCAATTTGTACTGCCCCATACAGATATACTGTCTCAACAACAAACAGACCTATCCACTTAGACCTCAATTTACCTGGAAATAGATGCAAACGAGAATTGTACAGTAAGACCTTCTGACCAACTGTGAAAGTTTTCCTCAAAATATTCTTATCATGAATGTTGTACAAATTTTAAATTTATAATTACTCGCAAGCGCACGAATCGAATTGGAGTATAGAGATATACAAATGCGAGGTCGAACCCACAAGGACTTGATTTAGAATGAATGGGAAAACAAATTAAAAAGCCTAACAATTTAACTTTAACCTAGTTAACACTTTTTCTGGAGGATGGTTGAATTAAACATGGAAAATTAAAATAAAATAACTAAAATAGAGATTGAATAAAGTGAGAGAAATTACTAACGCATCGGATTACACCACCATTAAATCCATAATATTATAATTATTTATTTATTAATTCCCAATTTTAAGAGATTTAAACATTTAAGTTCATTAATATGGTATTCAAAAATTGATTTTCCTTCGCTTAAAAGTGTAAATCCTAACTATTCAATGTATCCTATCTTAACTCAAACGACAATGGATCAAAGGGATTAATCTAAGCATCCAGTGTACTTAAATTAAAATAAATAAAAATAATGAATCAAAGGGTTTTACTTTTATTAAATTAAAAACTAAGCATTAATTATTTTGATATTAATATTAACAACCAAAAATGCATGGCATTGATGGTGAAAATAATTAACATCTAATAATTTGATGAAGGTAAAATCATAAATAATCAAACACACATAATTTGGAAATAAATAAATAATTTTCATTAATGAGGTTTCATCGTCAACCTCAGTTCAGAAAATTAGCCGGACATTATCATAAAATTAAAACAAAAGAGATAGAAAAATAAAACTCGAGCCATCGTTGGAGCTCCCGAGCCTTCAGCCCTCGGTCCCTTTCTCAGCCGAGCCTTCTCAATATCTGTCCAGTTCCCTTTCTACTGTGTATTGTACCCAATTTATAGGAGAGAGGGGGTAGATTTAGCAAGGCAAGTGGGACCCACTTTTCCAATTTAATTCAACCAATTCTATATTTTTGGCAAGCATGTACGGCAGAATCCTTCTCTGTTTCTTAGTTTTCTCTTGTATTCAGCTACACCTTCTTTCTATTCTTTTATTTTCACTCCTCCTTCTTTTATTCTTCTTTCTATCTTTCATTCCTTCCTCTTTTATTCTTCTCTCTATCTTTTTATTTCAGCCATCGTCCCATGCTGTATGTTTTATACTTGAATGCTTCTTGGGCCTTTAATTAAGCTTTGATATTCTTAATCTCTTTTCTTTTCAATCTTTTTTCATAATTAATCTCTGCTCCATAGATAACATGTCAGCCTCACTTTCCATCTTGTTTTCCCTTTTAAATCAGCTAAGGATCTCTTTGTCCAGTCAGGTCAGCCCATCATTACTCAATCTTCAATTAGACCCGATGTTTGCATCTTTAATACACTAACCTATAAACACACAAAATACATTAATTAGATAAAACTAATTAATATAATATATTAACAAATATAATTTTAGAATATATAATACATTACAATAATAACATAAAATAAACAAAATTTAAGAACTAACTAATCAAATATTCAAGGTTAAAATTATCATTTTTCTATGTTTATCAATGAACCAATTTCATCCGGTCTTTGTATTCTCTCGTTGTGTCATAGGCATCTCTCCAAACTTCATCCAGTTCAGACAATTGGAGCTTTCTATGCTGCCCAGCCTTGTCTAGAGCAAAATTCATATGCTTGATAGTCCAATATGCTCTATGCTCTAACTCAACTGGCAAATGACATGCTTTCCCTTACACCATCCTATAGGGTGACATACCAGTGGGCGTTTTGAATGCAGTATGATATGCCCAAAGTGCATCACTAAGTCTCAAAGACCAGTCTTTCCGAGATGGATTGACTGTCTTTTCTAGAATATGTTTTATTTCTCGGTTTGAAATTTCCACTTGCCCACTTGTTTACAGATGATAAGGAGAGGCAACCTTATGCATCACCCCATATGATTTCATCAATATTTCAAACAGGCGATTACAGAAGTGCTTACCCCCGTCACTGATAATAGTTCGTGGTATTCCAAATCTAGAGAAAACATTCTCTTTCATGAAACGGAGGACAACTTTATGATCAATTATTTTGCAAGCCACCACTTCTACCCACTTATTGACATAGTAGACACCTACTAAAATGTAAAGATTACCAAAGGAATTAGGAAACGGTCCTATGAAATCAATGCCCCAAACATAAAAAAGCTCAACAGGTAAAATTTGGTTTAGCGGCATCATATTTAGACGAGACAAACTACCTAACCTCTGACATCTTTCACATGACACACGGTAGGTATGGGTATCTTTGAACATGGAAGACCAGTAAAAACCACACTGTAAAGTCTTCGCAGTAGTCTTTCTCGATCTGAAATGACCCCCACAAGCTTGATCATGACAAAACTTAATGACACTGATTTGGTCAGACTCCGAGACACAACGATGAATGATTTGGTCCGAACAGTATTTGAACAAGTATGGATCATCCAAGATAAATTTTTTGATTTCTGCCAGAATTTTGACTTATCATGTTTAGTCCAATGATCAGGCATCAAACCAATGACAAGATAATTCACAATATCTGCAAACCAAGGTAATTAGGAAACTGACATGAGATGTTCATCAGGAAAGGACTCACTAATAAGCATCGGGTCATCAAAAAATTCAGTTACCAATCTAGACAAATGGTTTACTACCATATTCTCAAAACCTTTCTTGTCCCGGATTTCAATAGCAAATTCTTGTAGCAAGAGAATCCATCTAATCAAGCGGGACTTAGCATCTTTCTTAGACAAAAGATACTTCAAAGCAGCATGATCAGAGTAGACAATGACCTTCAAACCCACAAGGTAAGATTAAAATTTGTCTAGCGCAAAAACGACTGCCAACAATTCCTTTTCCGTGGTGGAATAGTGCAATTTAACATTGTTCAGTATTTTGCTCGCGTAATGGATAACATGAGGTAACTTATTGACCCTTTGACCTAAAACAACTCCTACTGCGTAGTCAGAAGCATCACACATTATCTCAAAAGGAACAGACTAATCAGGAGGTCGAATAATCGGAGCAGAGGTCAATGCAGTTTTTAACTTTTCAAAGGCGTGGATGCACTCATCATTAAAATAAAAACTAGCATCCTTAGTCAGGAGTCTACAGAGAGGTCTGGAGATTTTAGTGAAATCATTGATAATTCTCCTGTAGAAACCAGCATGACCTAGGAATAATCTGTAACTAGCTCGGATCTTCAATGCAATAAATATATTGGCTATTATTCATTTTAATTGTTAAAAATTAAGATTCATAGATGGAATGGATGTTAGATGGATCAAAGTTGGGGCAATGGCCCAAGTATGGTTCAATGGACCATGGATAGGATTAATTCTATTTAATTGGGTCAATAATGGTCAATTGGGTCAAATGCCCAATTGGGACCCAATGGGTCAAGATGGATTGATGATTAGGGTAAATGGGTAAGGAATGAATTTAATCCGGTCATAGACCCAATTAAGATCAAAGGCATGGGGTCCACCTCATCAAGTGAGGTGGCAAGTGTATGAGGAATTATCCAAGTGGCATAACCAAGTGGGACCCAGCTCCACCTCATCAAGTGAGATAGCGTGTGGACTAAGGCACAAGTGGGGCCGGCCACCATACTTGACTTGGTCAACCATGGGTGAATTAAAGAGGATTAAGTGTAGTGAATGGAATTAAATTATTTAATTAAATCACCTAAGTTAGATGGAAAGAAATTTAAATGCTTGAGTTAGAAGTTGAGTCCATTTAAATGGAGTGAGTCAAATGGGGGTGAGTCACATGGGAAAAGATGGAGTGAGTCAAAGGGGAGGTGGGTGGTTTCCATCTCAATGGAAACCACCAAGCCAAAACCGTTGGAGATGGGGGTGGTATGCCATGTGGAGGGCATGCACCCTCTTGGCTAGACAAAGAACCGATGTGGAGATCATGCATTCTCATGGTTGGTCAAAGGAGAGGTGGGGGTTCCATCTCATGCAAACCACCAAGCCAAAACCGTTGGAGATGGGGGTGGTATGCCATGTGGAGGGCATGCACCCTCTTGGCTAGACAAAGAACCCATGTGGATACCATGCATTCTCATGGTTGGTCAAAGGAGAGGTGGGGGCTCCATCTCATGCAAACCACTAACCACCAAAAGAAACCACTAAGCCAAAACCGTTGGAGAGGGTGGTGTGTGCCATGTGGAGGGCATGCATTCCCTTGTTTGGTCAAGGGACTCATAGGGAAGACTCCACATTGATGAGGGTGGAGTCTTGCTCAAGGAAACCCTAGACAAGATGGAAAGGGCTCTTTCCATCTCATTCACTCATGCACTCTCTCCTTCTCTCAAGCTTGGCCGACCCTCTCATTGAACAAGACAAGAAACACTTAGGGATTTTTCTATCTCAAATCCTCTCCTCTCACAAGCTTGGCCGACCTCTCTCACAAGACAAGAAAAAGACTTGGGATTTTCCATTCTCTCCTCCTCTCCTTCTCTCAAACCTTCACCAAGGCTGAACCATCTCCTTGGGGTTTTCATCTAAAACCCTCTCCCTCTCAAGCAACACACTTAGGCCGAAGATCAAGGAGGAAGAAAGAAGAAAGACTAAGGAAGGAAAAGAGTGGAGGAGCAAGACGGAATGGAAGAAAAATGAGGAGTTGCGGAATCGATAAGTATTGCTTGACAAGATTTTATTGAGTAGAAACAGGTTAAAGGAACATCCCATTTCGGATTTGGAGAGTTGGGCAAAATATTATGGGCCATGGATTTAATATCCATCCAATGAATGAGATGGAAAAATGGACAAAACCCTAATGGGTAAGAGGGATTACCAAGGACACTATGTATATATGGCTTATGTCAACATGCATGGCTAAACATGAAGAATGGTCAAGGATCATGGTTCGGCCCTTGCATGGCCGAACCCTAATTATTATGAATATATGGCTAAGGACCTCATGCATGTCCAAGATAAGGAATATGATCAAAGATCATGGTTTGGCCCTTGCATGGCCAAACCCTAGATTTTTTATGTATATGGATCATAGAGGACAAGAAAGGATTGGATGAGGTTCGGCCATGATGTATGGCCGAACCCCATCAAGTGATCTAACCATGGGTATATGATGTTTAAGAAGAAATGATGAACCATAGGGTTCAGCCATGTTGTATGGCCGAACCCCATGGAAGTATGTTGGTAATTTTAATTGGTTTAAAGGATGAAAACCATTGAAGTATGTTAAAAGGGTTTTTAAGGGTGAGAATGATGGAAGAATATTGATGATGTTAAATGGTCTCAAATGTTGTAAATGATGAAGAACCATGGACCATGGGTTTGGCCATGTTGTATGGCCGAACCCCATGGAAGAAATGTTAATGGATTTTTGGGTTTTAAAATCATGGACCTAAGTATATGATTAAACCCCATGGAGGGACTTTGTTTATGGGTCTAAATGTTGTAAATGATTTAAAGGAGAGGATGAAAATGAGACATCATGGGTTCATCCATGTTGTATGGCCAACCCTATGAACCATTTTGATGGATCATTTGGTAGATCCATGCATGTGTAGGAGATTGAATAATCAAGCTAAGGAATGGAGGGATTTATAATGGATTTATGGTATGTTAATGAATCATTTTGATGGACCATTTGTAGATCTATGTATGTTTAAAGAGATGGAATAATCAATCTAAGAAATGAGGGTTAAAATGAAAGGATGATGGAATGAAAGGACCATGGGTTCGGCCATGTTGTATGGCCGAACCCCATGGACAATGTTTTATGGACTTAGGGTCTTTATTAATGTAAAATGATTAAACTATGTGATTGGTTTAATAAATCAAAAGATGGAATGATCTCGGACCCACATTGATTAAAAAGATTAAGGACTAAAAAGAGGGGCCCAAAACCAAGAGAGTGAGGTTCGGCCATGTTGTATGGCCGAACCCCACTAAGGCATTTTGTGGACTTAAACATGGTTGGAAATCAAATGGATCATTGGTTTTGATTTATTTATATGTAATAAGGTAATGGGATTTCACAAGCAGTGTGCGATCGGACTGACGCGATCGATGAACGATTTTGGACGGAAACACAAGGACCCGGTATTTGGACGATGGTAGGATTCCTACCTCATTGAAAACCATGGAATATGTATATGTGATGTTTTTACTTGAATTATTTTGGTATCAAATGATATGTCTTAATGAATGGGATTTTCATGCTATGATGTTTATTATTATTACATAGCATGTTGCACTTGCATCTCATGCATGGCATGGGAGGCTCCAAATGAGGAGAGTCCACGTTCCATTCGAATTTCCGATAAATAATCGTGGGGAGGAATCTACACTGATTCTAAGGGATGTATGATTGAATTGTAACGGAGTCCACGCTCCGTTCAGGGCGTCCGATAAGGCATTCGTGGGGATACCTTGATGTGGATTATCCATCAAGAGGGATACTATGTTTGAAATGTAACCGGAGTCCGCGCTCCGTTCGGGGCGACCGATAAGGCATTCGCGGGGAGTCATGACAATATCTTGATGAGGATTTTCCATCAAGAAGGATACTATGTGATTGTGATATGGATGATGGGTGGGACTCATGGCATATGACACCCATGGCATGGCATTGACTTGCATGGTTTTGATATTATTTATATCTATGTGTTTTTGTTATACTAATCCATGTGTTGACCCTACTCAAAATACCTACTGGGCGGGTTGTCTAACGCCCTACTTCTACCTTAGATGATGACACAGGAAACGGATGGAATGAAGGACGTGATCGGAGCCAAGCTTAGGAGCTTGGATAAACTAGATCTATTTTATTTAAGTTTATTTCATGGACAATGTAATTTAAGTAATTAGCTTGTTGGGACTGTAATAACTTAGACTATTTGCTATGGTTTGGACTTTTATTTTGGACATTTTAATTTAAGGTAATTATCATTAAGTGATGTACTTCCTTGCTATTTAATAATTGGTAGGATAGAACTCTATTATAATTCCGCATTATGTTTTATTACGCATGCTTAACCTGTAACGCCCCGCCCTTTTTCACTCGCTTATTCCCGTAAATTCAGAGTATATTTTTTTTTTATAACACAGTAAAGTGATAGAGCGGGGGACGTCACGACGCGAGCTAAGTCCGAACTTCCAAAGTCCGACCCTTAACTGGCCATCCCTATGTGTGCATGGATCAAGTCCATGGAAAATGCTTCACACATAGCAATATCAACTTGCGGAATAAAATCATAACCTGCGGAATCATAACAACAAAATGCGGAATCATAATAGAACCAAGTTCTATTCCATTCAGATAGCAAAGTACATCAAGTCCTTATCCATAATTAAAACTATCATAATTATCAAACAAATCATTCGACCATCTAAATTATTACATTCCGAAATCCAAATACTCAAATACAAGTTCATGAGTAACTTTATTCAAAGCATGTAAAATAAGTCTTCCAAGCTCCTATGCCTGGTCCGTCTTACGTTCCTCATTCCCCTGATTACCTGTCTCATCAACTAGGGTAGAAGTAGGGTGTTAGAACAACGCGTCCAGTAGGTATTCCAGTTACGGCTAACACATGGTTAGTACAAAACATATATAATAATATAGTGATGTCAAAACCATATAAAATCCATGCCATGCAATGATGAAAAATATGCAATGAGTCCCACCCATCACATGTACATAATGTACCCACCACATAGGTCTTCCGGACTCCCCGGCGGAGTGTGGACCCTCCAGTTTCTTCCTGATGGAAAAGTACATCAAGGTACACCACATAGGTTTTTCGGATGCCCCGACGGATTGTAACCCCTCCGGTTATAAATCCTCCACCCCATGTCATGCATGAGATGCCAATGAAATACATGCTATTTTAATAACATAATCATAGCATTTAAAATCACCTTTTGAAACATAATCAATCCATGCTATTTAAACAAGTTAAACATAGCATTTGAAATTCAATAATAAAGCATACCCTTTGAAACATATTTTCGTCAAACATAAGATAAAACAAAGTACATAAACCATGGTTTCAAAGAGGAGGAATCCTACCAAAGACGTTTCACGAGTCCTTGCGTCTTTCGTCCAAGATTCGTTCACTGATCGCGCACCGTTTGCGAGATCCCGTTACCTTATAATATAATAGTAGATCAACAACAAGTCCCACTTGATTTACAAGGTTCTAAGCCCATAAACAAAACCCCATGGGGTTCGGCCATACACCATGGCCGAAACCCATGGTCTACCATTTTTGTCCATAATTACAATAATGCCATTGGTCTAAACCTTAGTTAATATTCTATTTATTGTAATCCAAAGTACATAACCCTAGGTCCGCCAATCAATTTCCATGTTTAGATCCAAATACATAGATCCTAAACATCTAAGTTCTCCACATAATTCCTCATATAATTACCTTATTGCCATACAAAGCTAAATTTCCATTTTTAACAAATATTACAACTTTGCCATTCATGGCTTATATAACCCATGGCTTCTTTTAAAATCATTCACCCGTTACATGGTCCATAATAATTTCTCAACAACTTAAGTCCATACAAGACCTCATGGGGTTCGGCCATACATCATGGCCAAACCCATGATCTTCCAATTTGACCTTTATTTACAACTTTGCCACTCCTTAAAATTAACCAAACCTCTTTCATGTTTTTCCAACCCATGTTAGCTCATAAACTTGGTTCATGGGGTTCGGCCAAACACCATGGCCGAACCCTATGATGTGTGACTTTCTAAATTATCAAACTCTTTCCAAAAATAGAAGGTTTCCAAAAATAACTCCACCTTCCATTTTAATCTAGGGTCCATAATTGAAAGGTCCCTATTTAGGAAGTTTCTTAATTAATCAACCACCCTTCCATAATTAGAAGGTTTCCATATTTACCATCCAAAATTAGAAGCTTTCTAATTTAACCAACTCCCTCCAAAAATAGAAACTTCCAAAATTAGTAACCTTCCTTCCATATTTAGATTGCTTTCTAAATTTAGCAACCATTTTCCATACTTGGATGCTTTCTAATTTTAGCAACTCTTTCCATAATTGGAAGCTTTCTATAATTAATCTCATCTTTCCATAATTGAAATAGTTTCCATAATTAAACTCTAGTGGGGTTCGGCCATGCACCATGGCCGAATCTCACCCATAGAAACAATTCATTATCATTCATTTAAACAAGAACCCATATCTTTTCATTTAATCAATCAACCAACATCTAATAAAATTTCTTAATAAATTATATCCTTAAAGAACCTCATGGGGTTCAGCCATACATCTGGCCGAACCCATGATCCTCCCAACTTCCATTTTAAATTCTATTAAAACAATATAACTCTTATTTAAAATTCACCATTAATCTTCCATCAAAATATAACCCATGTCCTTTAAATTTAATAAATCGGTCCTCATGATTTAATGTCCATGAACCTCAAATCCATATAAAAATTTGGTGGGGTTCGGCCATATACCATGGCCGAACCTTACTCATTCTTTTCTATTCTAATGATCAATCCTATCAACCTTTCTAAATTATCATTATCATCTTTGATCTTGTTCCATGGCTTTCAATATTCATAAACCAACAAAACAAATCATATCTTTCCATTAAATCATTGAACCAATCTACAATCTTCTTCCATGGGGTTCGACCAAACACCATGGCCGAACCCTATGGTTCTTTATTTCGAAATAAATTATCAAATAAGAATACCAACCTTTTCTTGCTCTTCCAATCTTTCTTCTTTCCTTAGCCTTTTTCTTCTTCTTCTTGATCTTTCTCTTCCAATCTTCTTCTTCCTTGCTCTTTGGCGTGAGAGAGAACTTGAGAGAGGGAGAGAAAGAAATAAAACTCCGCAATGGAATTGTAAAAACCGTGCACCCCTCTTTTGTCTCTCCTTTTATGCAATTCCAATTGATCAACATAGAAAGCATTAAGATAGAAATTTCCCTTCCTCTTTGCTTCCCTCTTTCTAAGTTTCCATTTGGCCCATGCTTGAGATAGCAATGCCGTGTACCCCTTTGTCTTAAATTGGTAATTGCCGACTTCCCTTGCTTAATCTAGTAATTGCCGACCTCCCTTGCTTATCTAGCAATTGCCGACCTCCCTAGCTTATCTAGCAACCTCCCAATCGGCCAATGCTAAAATAAATATAGCAATGCCGTGAGCCTTTCTTTTAATTTAGATTCTTTTATTTATTTTAAGAAAATATACACACCTTTTTTAAAAGATCCCATGCGCGTAACCATAGATTTTTACATCTAAATTCAGCCAAACTTATCCTATACACGGCCGTAAAATCTTTTAATTAATTCTTTGGACATAATGCATCACTAAATTAATTCAAACCCATTTAATTTTCATTGGAACCAATCCCCCAATTTGTTGGGTCCTAATTGGGTCATGGCCCAATTCTTTATCCACATAAGATCCAATCTTAAGTTCATAATTAAAAATGGATAATTTTCATATAAGATAACAAATTGAAAATCCGGGGTATTACATAACCTTATCACATGTGAACCATTCTCATGGACTTAATCCACACACACGTATGGTTGGCCAGTTAATGGCCGGGCTTTGGAAGCTCGGACTTAATTCGCATCGTGACCTCCCGCTCTCTCTCACTCCTTTATTTCAAAAAAAACTTAGGCTCTGATTTTCGGCGAGTGAAAAAGGGCGGGGCGTTACATGATCTGATTTCTTTAACAGTTTGGGGTCGTTGAAGACGAGAGAACAAGTCGACCTTAGCTTTATCAACTTCTATTCCTTTGTCTGATATAATGTGACCTATGACTATGCCCTATTTCACCATGAAGTGATATTTTTCCTAATTGAGTAACAGGTTCTTTTCTTTACATCGTACTAACACAAGGATTAGGTGATGCACGCATTGGTTAAACGAAGAACCAAAGACTGAGAAATCATCCATAAAGACTTCCAGAAATTGCTCTACCATGTCTGAAAATATGCTGATCATACACCGCTGAAAGGTAGCAGGTGCATTGCACAGCCCAAAAGGCATACGACGGTAGCCGAAGTACCAAATGGATAGGTGAAAGTGGTCTTCTCATAATCCTCAAGAGCAACACAGATTTGGTTATAGCCAGAATAACCATCGAGAAAATAGTAGAATGCATGACAAGCTAAACGCTCACGCATCTGATTTCGGTAGTCAATACAAACTCTCCACTCTGTTTGGACACAGGTTGGAACTATCTTGTTATCATCATTCTTGACTACCATCACACCAAACTTCTATGGGATAACCTGTATTGGACTCACCCATGCACTGTCAGAGATCGGGTAGATGATACCCTGCTTGAGAAGTTTTAAAATTTCGGCTCTTACCACGTCCTGCATTGCCGGGTTCAGACGTCTCTGTGGTTCTCTAGACATCTTGGAGTTCTCCTCCAAATGAATTTTATGCATGACCACAAACGGGTTGTTCCCCTTAAGATAGGCAATGGCCCATCCAATAGCTTCTCTATGTTTTCTCAAAACAGCCAGGAGTTTAGACTCCTGCTTTGAAGTTAAATCGGAAGCTATAATGGTTGGTAGGGTGTCGGATGGTCCCAGATACACATATTTAAGAGTCTCAGGGAGTGGTTTGAGCTCTAATTTTGGTGGCTTCTTGAAAGAGGCGACTGGGATAGATTGACTCATAGGGAAAGGTTCGAATTTCCTTACTCTAACATCAACATATGGAACTTCATTCAATAGAACGTTCACCTCTTGTTCACCATTTTCATTGAAATCTATACCGAAGGTGGATAGAAACTTCTTAAATGGATCGTCGCAAATAAAATGAAAAAAGGATTCTTCGACAGAACTCTGAATCATATTAACGTCATACAGATCATCTATACAGAAAGGCTATTTACACAAGTGGAATACATTGAGTTCTATTGTCAGATTTCCGAACGACAACCTTAGCATACCATCTTGTCAATTGATAACAGCTTTAGCGGTGGTCAGGAATGGTCGTCCAAGAATAACTGTAATGTACCCACTTTCGTTCTGAACAGGCTGTGTATCCAGCACCACAAAATCGACTGGAAAGTAGAATTTGTCGACTTTCACCAGAACGTCTTCTATCACAACTCTTGGGATTTTCACAGAGCGATCGACTAACTGTAGTATGACAGTAGTGGGTTTTAGCTCACCCAACCCTAAGTGCTCATAAACAGAGTATGGCAGTAGGCTGACACTGGCTCCAATATCTAACAAGGTCCTATCAATTTCAAATGTACTAATGGTGCAAGCGATGGTTGGGCACCCAGGATCCTTGTGTTTTATTGGAAACCCCTGTTGGATGAGTGAACTTGCATTTTCTGTAAAAACTGCATTTTTGAGAACATTGGTTTTCCGTTTCACCGTATAGAGGTCTTTTTAAACTTTGGCATAGGAGGGTACCTGATTTATAGCTTCAAGTAGAGGTATATTGATACTGACGTATTACCTCTAATATGTCACTATAGGGCACTCTTTTGTTAGGATTGGCTAACCTCTGAGGGTACGGAGCTTTAGGCACAAAAGTATTTTTAGCAAGTGTTTCCTTGTGTATTCTGGATGTAAGATGGACTAGGTGGGTCCTCTTGATGCTTTGGTTGATCAGTCGTCTGGTCTTTTGGTTGTTTAGGCTGTTCAACCTTGTTGTCTACCTGTCTCCCATACCTCAAGGTAGTAATGGAGTTAGCGTCGTCGGTATTAGATAACGAAGCCTCATTTTGTCCCTTGGGATTTGGGATAAGCTAACTAGGGAACTTGACTTTCTCTTTATCTTCTATCGCGGTAGCTAATTGCCCAAGCTGTGTTTCGAGCTTGTGCATAGCCTGCTGGGTGGACTGTGTAACGTCCTGCCCCTTTTTCACTCGCTTAGCAGAAAAATCAGAGTCTATATTTTTTCTTTTTTGAAATAAAGAGTGACAAGGGAGCGGGACGTCACGACACGAGTTAAGTCCAAGCTTCCAAAGCCCGGCCCTTAACTGGCCAACCCTACAGTGTGCGTGGAACTAAGTCCACAAGAACGGTTCACACGTAGAAAGTAAGCTTGCGGAATATAAACTTAAAGCGGAGTTATAATAGAGTCTATCCTACCAATTTTTAGATAGCAAGGAATTACATCACTTAACTTACTAAAATACCTCAAAATTAGAATGTCCAAGATAGAGTCCAAACCATAGCAAGTAATCTAAATTATTACAGTCCAATGAGCTAAGTTACTCAAATTACATTTCCAAAATAAAACTTAAATAAATAGACTAGCTTGCTCCTCCAAACTCCTACGCTTGGCTCCCATCACGTCCTTCATTTCCTCCATTTCCTGCGTCATCATCTAAGGTGGAAGTAGGGCATTAGACAACGCGTCCAGTAGGGTCAACACATGGATTAGTGATAACAAAACATATAGGTAATATTATAGCAAAACCATGCAATCAATGCCATGCCATGGGTGTCATGAGTCCCACCCATCATCCATATCATCATTATACAATGTCCCTCTTGTTGGAAAAAACCTCATCAAGATATCCCCATGTTTGTTTATCAGTCGTCCGACGGAGCATGGACTCCGGTTACATTTCATCCCTCCCATGCCATGCATGAGATGCAAGTGTTAACATGCTATATAATATTACAAATCATGGCATTAAAAATCCCATCGTAATACATATAATTTCATACCAAAATAATTCAAGTAAAGCATTCATATACACATAATCCATGGCTTACAATGAGGTAGGAATCTTACCAAATACCAACTAGTGTTCCTTTGTGTCTCAGTCCAAGAATTCGGTCACCAATCGCGCACCGCTTGCAAGGTCCCGTTACCTTATTACACATCAACAAATTAAACACACGTTTTAATCATACCTAAGTCCATTACTCATACCTTAGTGGGGTTCGGCCATACACCATGGCCGAACCTCACCCACTTGATTTCGGGTCCCATTTTAATCCTTAGATTATTTTAGTCATATGAATCTAAACCAGCCACCCTTTGCTTCATTAGCCAACACATAAGGTCATCATAAAAGTCCCTAAGTCCATAACCATCCTCCATGGGGTTCGGCCATACACCATTGCCGAACCCATGGTTCTTCATTTTTGCCCATAATTACATTTTTGCCACTCCTTCTTCCCATGGTTAATCACCTCTCATTTACACGTGTCCATACCTCTAACTGATCCATAAACATGGATCCATCAATGCCTCATTAATCATGATACAAAAATTATATACATCATACATTTTCTCAACCTAAATCCCATTCATTTAAACACATGCATAGACCATAACTTAGCCCATAAATGACTCCTAAAATGGGTCATGGGGTTCGGCCATACACCATGGCCGAACCCATGATGTCTTTTCCTCATTTTTTTCTTGGATCTTTCACAACATTTAGATCCACAACAAAGTCCGTCCATGAGGGGATTCCATCATACATTTAGGTCATCATTTTTTATCATCATTAAAACATTTTGAGTCCATTGAAGCCACCAACATTCCCTCATCATTTTCCATCTTTTTCATCCATTAAAGTCACTAATACACCTCCATAGGGTTCGGCCATACACCATGGCCAAACCCATGCATGGTTCATCTTTATTTGTAACATCTAAGACCACAAATACTCATTAACCTTTCTCCATGGATTCCCTCACTTAACCCCTTTAAAACTTACTATCATTTAGCCATTCAAAAACCTCAAAATCATTAACCATCATTCCATGGTTTCTATCTTTTAAACCCCTTAAGAATTATTTAATCTCCTTCCGTGGGGTTCGGACATGTTGTTATTTGATGGTTCTTAAGCAAGAAACCCTAGGGTTTGACCATGCAAAGGCCAAACCATATATCTTGATCATTCACCATATTTTTGACATGCATGAGGTCCTCTCCATGTATCTATAACATTTAGGGTTCGGCCATGCAATGGCCGAACCATGGTCTTTTACCCATTTTTGCCATGCATGCATACATAACCCATAGATATACATAGTGTCCTTAGTATTCCATTATTTTTCTTAACCTATCTTACGCATTAGGGTTTGTCCATTTCTCATCCCCTTTCTTGGATGGATTTTAGATCCATGGCCCATGATATTTTGGCCACCATTTAATCCAAGAAAAATGGACTTTCCATGGTCTCCTTTTAACCCTTAAAATTAAAATCTTGTTTGAGGACACTTACCAATCCCGTGGCTCTTCCGGTTTCCTTTTGCTCCTCTTGGATCCTTAGCCTTCCTTCTTCCTCTTCTCCTTGATGTTCGGCCAATGGGTGAGCTTGACCCAATGAGATCTCCAAGGGCTGATTCGGCCAAGATGGAGATAGGTTTGAGAGAGGGAGAGGAGAAAAGAATGGAAAATATCCTAAGTCTTTGGTCTTGAGAGTGTGGTCAGCCAAGCTTGGAACTTCTTGTTTTTCTTTTAAGTCTTTTCTTCTTCTTGGTCTTGGAAGAGAGGGGGGGACTGGCTAGGAGAGGGAGGGAGAAAGGGAGAGATTGAGATGGGAATGAGATGGAGAAACCCTAGATTTTTCCATCTTGTTTTGGGTTGCTTGGGTTAGACTCCTCCGCCTCCCCTTTTGCCCAATCATGGTCCATGCATGCCCTTAATCTTAGGCCTCTTGTCTAGCATACCACTCTTGTACACGGTTTTGGGCTTGGTGGTTTGGTGGTTTGGGTGAGGTGGAACCACCACCTCACAATGGGCCAATGCATGCCCTAGCATGCCCCCATCTTATGGATCTTTGTCTAGCCATGGAGGGTGCATGCCCTCCACATGGCACTCCAAACCCCTCCATGGCCAACGGTTTTGCATGGTTTGGGTGAGGTGGCACCCCCACCTCTTTCTTGGCCAAGGCATGCTCTCCACCTAGGCTTTTGGTCTAGCCAAGGGGGAAGCATGCCCTCCATGTGGCACTCCAAATCAGCCAACGATTTTGGTGGGTCTTAGCTTGGTGGTTTGGGTGGTTTCTATGATATGAAACCACCCATTTGACTCACCCATTTCCTAGGTGACTCACCCCCATTGAACTCACCCCATTTATTTAATTAATTTGATTTTTAACTTAGGTCATTTAATTTCATAATTTAATTCCATTTATTTCTCTTTAATTTCTCCATGAATCCATCCATGGTTGACCAAGTCAACCATGGTGGCCGGCCCCACTAATGCCTTAGCCCACCCGCCACCTCACTTGATGAGGTGGAGGTGGGTCCCACTTGATCATGCCACCTTGGTTTATTCAAGATTAACTTAGGTGATTTAAATTAATTAATTCAACTCAACTTACTTTGATCCCCCTTAATTCACCTTGAAAACCCATAGTTGGCCAAGTCAACCATGGTGGTCGGCCCCACCTATGTCTTGGTCCACATGCCACCTCACTTGATGAGGTGGAGTTGGGCCCCACTAGACCATAACATTTGGATAATTCCAAATAACTAAGGTGATTTTAATCACTTCAATCCATTCCATCTACTTGGATCACCATTGGGCCCATGGCCCAATTAAATCCACTTCCTACCCATTTACCCTAATGCTCAAACCATCTTGACCCATTGGGTCCCAAATGGGTATTTGATCCAATTGACCATCCTTGACCCAATTAATTGGAAATAATTCAATCCATGGTCCATTGGACCATACTTGGGCCATTGCCCAAATTTTGATCCATTTAACATCCATTCCATCAAAATTCTTAATTTCAACCCTTAAAATAAATAATAGCCATCCTATGTATTGATTTAAAAATCCGGGCTATTACAGACTGCATGAACTGCTGCAACGTATCCTCGAGAGAGGGCTTACAATGTTGAGAAGGACCGGACTCATAGGACGGACCCTGTGGTAGCGGATGGTATTGTAATGCCCCGCCCTTTTCCACTCTTCCGAAAATCAGAGTCCATTTTTTTTTAAATGAAGTAAAGTGGAAGAGAGCGGGGGCATCACGACGCTGAGTTAAGTCCGGACTTCTAAAGTCTGACCCTTAACTGGCCACCCATGTGTGCATGGACAAAGTCCATGAAAACCGATCCACACATGGTACTAATAAATCATGCGGAAAATTACTAAACTGCTTGTGGATTATAATGGAACATAAACAACTCCATTTAGATAGCAAAGTACAAGTCATATTTACTTTAAACTAAACATTCATTCAAACTAAATCAAACCATAGCAATATTCTAAGTTATTACATATCCATGAAAATTATCCAAATAACAATATATAAGAAACCATTCCAACACCCAAGCTCCTATGCTTAGCTTCCTTCGTGATCCTCGACCTTTCCTTTTCCCTTTCCTGCGTCATCTACTAAGAATAGAAATAGGGTGTTAGATCAACGCACCCAGTAGGTCTTCCAATTAGGGCTACCAGATGGTTTGTAAGGTCTCAGAATTTGTGAATTAATATAAATGTGAATATTATGTATTTTAATGATGGAAATTGGAAAATTGGTGGTGTAAATGGTAAATGGGCCAAAATTTGGATAAAGGCCCAAGTGTGGCCCAATATACTATGGTTTGGATTTGAATTTATTTAAATGGGTCAAGAATGGTCAAATTGGGTCAAATACCCATTTGGGACCCAACGGATCAAGATGGTTATGCCCTAAGGTAAATGGGCTAGATGGAAATGTAATTGGGCCATAGGCCCAATGGTAATCCACTTAGAGTGAATTCAATGAATTTAAATCACCTAAGTTATTTGGAATTAAATCAAGGTAATGTGGCCAAGTGGGACCCACCTCCACCTCATCAAGTGAGGTGGTGTGTGGGCCAAGGTTTGGTAGGGCCGACCACCATGGTTGAATTGGTCAACTATGGGTGGGTATATAAAGGTGATTTAAATAAATAAATGGAAATTAAAGTAACCTAAATATCTAAATATTAAATGATTAAAATTATTTAAGTGAAGTGGTCAAAGTGGGGTCAAGAGGTGAAAACCTAAAATACCTCATCTCAACCTCAAGTGTAAAACACGTCGGGCTTGGTGGTGGTTTAGATAACCACCACCATAAAGCAATTAAAATATCTAAGAAAATATCTCATAAGGTTGGTGAGTTAGTTAATGTAAAGTGTAGGTTAAGTTACCAAAGGGAGTTAAGTCTCATTTTTTCCTTTCTCCCTCTCTTTTCATTCTCATTTTAATCTTTCACTCTCCCATGGCCGTCCCACACTAGGAAGGAGAAGAGAAGAAGAAAATTAAGGAAGAGAAGAGAAGGAAGATGTGGAAATCTAAGCAAAAAAAAAATTACTCTAAGATTAAGGTTATTCCCTCCCCTCTCATCATCTCTCCCTTTCCCTCTCTCAATTTAAGCTCTACTTTGGCAGATCCTAAGGTTGGGGGTTTCCACCATTGATTAAAGATCTTGACCTATCAAAGATCAAGAGGAAGGAGAGAGGAGGCTAAGGAAACCGACGGGAGCGGCGGAAGTCGGAGGAGACGACGGATGGTGAGTAGTTTCTTAAAAAAGAAATTTTGGATTTTTAGGGTTTAAGAATTGGAATTTATTTTTATGAATTTAATGGTGGTTAGATAATTCTATGTCACGGATGTTAAACCCCTCAAATGTGAGGGTGGAAGATGGAGGAAACCCTAAGTGGGAAAAATTAGGGTTAGGTTAAGAAAATAAATAAATGGGTTATGTGCATTATGTAATTTATGAAATTTAAGCATAGAATGGGATGATTGGAAGAAGAATTATTGGCCATAGGGTTCGGCCATGTAGCATGACCGAACCCCATGGTGGGTGATTTGGTGGTTGGTTTAATTGGTTAGGGTTTTTGATTAATGAATTTAGGGTTTTAATGAATGCATGGGAGTAAGGTTTTAAAATGAGTTTATGATAAAAATGCAATGGAGTCTTATGGTTTTGAAATGCATGGAGGGAATGAGCCTTGAACCATGGGTTCGGCCACGGTATATGACCGAACCCTATGGTGATGAAATGATGATTAAATGGTGGGTTTAAAGGATAATGTGTTGATGAATTTAGGGTTTTTAAATGAACAAGTGTAATGATCCAAATGGGGTTAAGAATATGGTTTAGATGCATGATTTAAAACCACTCATGGGAAGACTTGTGATAGATCTAAAATGCACCAAAAGATTCAAGGAAAATGGGGAACAAGACATCATGGGTTCGGCCATGGTGTGTGGCCGAACCCATGACCCATTTTGTAAGTCATTGTATGAGCTAAGGTTGGGTCCATGTTTGTGTTTAGATGATGGAAAATTTTATTAAATTAGTGGCTGATTTTGTTTCATATTGGGTCATGGTTAGTGAATCCTTAATGGATCTAAGTTATGGATGAATTTTAGACTTAAAATATACATGAATGGGTGAATGATTAAACATGGAAGGGAGAGTGGCAAAATGGTAATTATTAGCCACATTGAAGAACCATAGGTTCGGCCATGGTACATGGCCGAACCCCATGTATATTGGACATGAGCTTGGATACATTAGGATGACCTAATGAATGATTTAAATTGAATGGTGAATGGTGTTTGTGGTCTCCAAATGAAATGAATGAATAATGCACTCATAGTAGTTAAATGCATGAGGTAAATCCCATGAAAAGATTTGATGAATTTGATGTTTTTGGACCCAAGAAAAAATGGAGAAAGGAACATCATGGGTTCGGCCATGGTGTATGGCCGAACCCATGCCCCAAATTGTAAATCAATTTGGGTTTAAAGTCAATGGGTATATATGTGATTAAGTATGGGGTTTGAATGGGTTTAAATGAGTAATGGTTAGATTAATTACATGACAAATTTTAATGTTTTGGTAAGTCAATAATGGACCTAAGTTAAGGACCTAAGTTGTGGATTAAATTTTGGGCTTAAGTAGGCATGAATTAATGAAAAATTGTTTATGTGAAGGGTAGTGGCAAAAATGGTAAATATGGGCTAAAATGAAGAAACCCACTAAGTTATGATTTATGGGCTTGGAAATGATTAAAACTTGGATTGATTTGGTAAAATTAATAAGGTACCGGATAGCGCGAGCGGTACGCTAGTCGGTAGGCGGATTGTCGAATGAAAACGAAATAAAGACGCGAGTCGGTATTCGGTAGGATTCCTACATTTTTGTAAGCCATGGATTGGGTGATGTTTTCTTTAATTTATTTTGGAAAGCATGTGGTTGTCTTTAAGATGAGTTTTGGATTATGCATCTTGTGATGTTTTCCTTTAAATTATTTTGGAAATTATGTGAATGCTTATGATGGGTTTTGGATTAAATATTGTGGGATGGTTTCCCTTGGATTTAGTTGGTAATCTTGTAATTGTTTTAAGATGGGTTTTATTACTATTGAATTTCATTTATTACATGGCATATGGTATCTACATCTCATGCATGGCATGGGAGGCATATGACAGGGGAAGGATAATGAAACCGGAGTCCATGCTTCGTCGGGGCGACCGATAAACAGCATGGGGACATTTCACATATGTATTATTATACCTTGGTGAGGCTTTGCCATCAAGGGGGGACTCTTGTAATTATGATACCTTGATGATGGTTTTTCCATCAAAGGGGGATGCCTAGTGTGGACCGCATCTTGATGAGGCTTTTCCATCAAGAGGGTCATAGCAAGATGATGGTATGGATTTTATTTGGAACACTATGGATGGTTGAAAAAGGGACATTGTAGAATGAGGATGAGATTGATGGGTGGGATTCATGACATAGAACACCCATTGCATGACATTGCCCAAAGTGCATGGTTTTTTCTATAATATTATTTGCATGCTGTTATTACTAATCCATGTGCTAGCCCTACTCGGAGTCCTACTGGGCGCGTGTTCTAACGCCCTACTTCTACCCTAGCTAACGATGCAGGAGATGGCGGAACGGAAGGACAGGACGGGAGTCAAGCTTAGGAGCTTGGGAAGGCGAACTAATTATTTTGTTTAAGTTTATTTTGGGAAAATGTGTATTTGTATAATTTAGCTTGTCGGAAATGTAATAACTTAGATGTCTTGCTATGTTTTATAAATTATTTTGGACAGTACAGTATGAGGGCATTTTAGTAATTTAATGGATATCTCTTCCCTGCTATCTGAAAATTGGTAGAATAGTGTCTATTATCATCCGCATTGATTTTTATGTGCTGCGAGCTTTCTTTCTACGCATGAACCGTACTCGTGGATTTATGTTCCACGCACGCGTAGGGTTGGCCAGTTAAGGGCTGGGCTTTAGAAGCTCGGAACTTAACTCGCGTCGTGACGTCCGTGCCCTTTGTCACTTTTATGTAAAAAAAATAGACTCTGATTTTCAGTGAAAAGGGGCGGGTGTTACATGGTTAGTATAAAAACATGTATATATCATAATATATGATCATCAAAACTCATAAAACAATGCTATGTATGTATGCAAATGTAATGAGTCCCACCCATCACAAGTATACATAGCCATCACTTGACGGGATTCTCATCGTCAAGGTAATTCACAGTGTTCTTTCATTTCCTCTTGATGGGACTCTCATCATCAAAGTATTCCTCTTGGTGGGACTCTCATCACCAAAGGAGGCCCCACAGTTGCAACACGGGCATTCCGACGGAGTCTGGGCTCCGATTTCCATAACCATCACCCCATGTCATGCATGAGATGTCAATGAATACATGTAATTTGTAAATAAATATTAACATTCAAATCCCATTTGAAACATAATACTTTAACATGAATAACTCAACAAAATAAAGATAAAACATCAAGTATTATATGTGGTTACAAGGAGGTAGGAAACCTACAGAAAGTTACTTAAGTTGTCCTTTCTTCTCAATCCGTCACCCATTCACGACTTGTGCGCCGTTCAAGTCCCGTTACCTTGTTTACATAACAGCAAGTCAATCCCATATCCTTTTGATTTCTAAATAAGTTTAAATCCCAAAAATCATCTTGTGGGGTTCGGCCATACCCCATGGCCGAACCTCACCCACTTTGAATTTGTCCTTCCTTTGTTTTGGATCAACACCATCCAAATAACTTTATTTAGAAACCTCAACCTACTAACCATAACTTGGTGGGGTTCGGCCATACAACATGGCCGAACCTCACAATTTTGGTTTGAGCCCCTTTTTCACGTCCTTTAATCTTTCATTCCATATTTACAATAATGCCACTAGGCTAAGCCTTGTTTAATTTTTCTTAATAACCAAGGTTCATAATATATCCACCTTAGTGGGGTTCGGCCATACAACATGGCCGAACCTCACGACCTTAAATTTGGTCTTTTTCAATCCTTCATTCATAAGATTACTTACCAATCAATCCATTTAATTATCTTAGTCCTTAACCATCTACTAATGTCATTTTATGGGGTTTGGCCCTATACATGGTCGAACCCTATATTCCCTTTTATTCATCAAAGGATGGTTCTCATAACCCCATCCATTGGAATATTTTAGACCTTTTAACAACCAAACACCATACATAGCACTTGGTGGGGTTCGGCCATACAACATGGCCGAACCTCACCCCTTTGGTTTTGGTGCTCCCCTCTATCATCCTTTATGATGAGCGTAATTATCCAAATCCCTAATTCTTTCAGCTATGTTAAATCCTTTTTAAACATCAAAGATTTAATAATAATTCTAACCATATTCATACTCCATTTATCCCATAAAATGGTCCATGGGGTTCGGCCATACACATGGCCGAACCCTATGGTTCTCTTGATGCAAATCTCCCAATAATTATACATAGTTAATTCACTGCATCTTAGCCATAAAAACAATAGGGTCCAGCCATCCCATAGCCGACCCAAAACATTAGTCTTAATCTCCATTTAAAACACCTTAAAACCTTCAATCATTGTATGGTTTTTATCTCTCAAAACCATATAATTATCAAATCATTTTCATGGGGTTCGGCCATCCAAAGTGGCCGAACCCTATGATCCACTTTCTACCCTTTTTAAACACCATCTTCCATGGTTTAAACTTTTGATAAATTCGGCCATACCATGGCCAAATCATGCTCTCTTTAACCAATTTATTAAACAAAATTCCATAGAGTACTTACCAATCTTTTTAGCTTCTCTTCTTGCCTTTGATCCTTCCTTCCTCCCTTCTTGTTCCTTTAGTCCTTAGCTGATTGTGTGCTTTGATCAATGGTGAAAACATCAAAGGTTGATTCGGCCAAGGAGGTAGGTTTTTGAGAGAGGAAAAGAGAGAAGATTTCTATGTTTCTTTGAGATGGAAAATTCGGCCAAGAGTGTAATGCACCTCTTTTGTATATCAGCCCCTTAAACCACTCATTTACCCTCATGATTATTGGTTTAACCAAGGAGTCCCATGGCTTAACTATGGGACACTTGGCCTAAGCTTAGACAATCCTTCCATCTCCCCATGTTGGGCCTTGGGTTTCCATCATGAGATGGAAACCCTCCAAATTCCCAATGTAGATCTTATTCCATTTCATTAACTTTTATGCATGGGATATCACTCCCAAGTACCCAACGTGTGGGACTTTGCCTTGTGGTCTTTGAGATCAACACAACTCTCATTTACCCACTTGACTCACTTGTATTAAAAGGTCCCCATGGCTTCCCATCCAACTCATTCAACTCATTAGCTCAACTCACCCCATTTAATACCACTCATTTAATGCACTTGAGTCAACTCCATTATTTGATTCAAATCCAACTCACTTCAGCTCCAACTCAACATAATTTAACTCAATCCTTTTAGCTCACTTGATGGTCCACATGGTCAATGTGGTCAACATGGTCAATTCGACCCATTGGGTCCCATTTGAACCTTTTGACCCAATTAGGCGCCATGACCCATTTATAGGTGGTTTTCCCATTTAAATGTGGTTTACATATTTGCATCTAGCCTACCCATTTATCCTCCATTTAATTCCCAATCAATTCAGCCTAACTCAATTAAAATTGAGCTCACCCAATGGTCAAATAAGTCTACCATGACCCATTGGGTCCCAATTGGGTCCTTTGATCCAAATAACCATCTTGACCCAATTAGATGTACATTACCCATTTAATCTAATTTGATCCTTATAATATGTACATTGGGTCTTAATTGAACCATGGGCCCCACAATTTTCTCATCTACGATCATAACCTTCTAATTTAACATTCCACTGGTTTTTTTTTAAATAATAATATCTTTGGAAAATCGGGATGTTACAGGTATGGATGATTTTTTGATGGATGGTATGATTGGATCTGAGATGGTTGATATGGCTGACCTTGATATTGAGGGGGTCCTTGACCTACTGGAGGTTGATTCTGACGCCAAGAAAAAATTTGGATGGTTCCGTCAATTAGGATTGTATGTGGCAGAGAAAGGGGTTCCCTGCTGTCTTTCAAAAGTATTGAGTGCATTGGCCTGCTCGGTTGAGCACTTAGCATTCAATCATAAGGAAGGACAGTTTTGCGCAGTGTCTCCTATGTTAGAACATAATGGGCAAACCTCAGCATGCATTCCTAATGATGGGATCATCGCCTGAGACATCGCTAAAACATCTATTTTTTTCGTTAGGCTTGCGATCGCAATCTTAACATCACAGTCATTGTTAACCTTATGTAAACCTCCTTTCTTTGAGGTTTGTGCTAAATTATCTCATTTGGAGAAGTCACATCGCTAAGAACTTTCTGCCAATGATCTAAGAAATTCCATCCATTGTTTACAGTTAGCTGTAAAAATTCCCCACCCTTCATAGACTCGACCATTGTGTGGTTAGATGTAGTTAAACCATCATAAAAGAACTGCATGAGTCTCCCTGTTTCATAGCCGTGGTGAGGGCATTTACTCAACGAATATTTGAATCTTTCCCATGACTCACAGAATTGTTCACCATCCTTCTGATTAAAGTTTTGAAATTTCTTTCCTGAGGGCGTTAGTTTTTTATACAGGGAAAAATTTATTCAAAAATTTGTTGGCCAACTGATCCCAAGTTGTGATGGAATTTGCAAGTTGAGAATTTAGCAAAGATTTCACTTTTTCTTTGAGACAAAAAGGAAATAAACGAAGTCTAATAGATTCATCAGTGATGCCTTGAAGTTTAATAGTGGCGCAGATCTCTAAAAATTCTTTAATATGTAAGTAAGGGACCTCACGATCAATTCCATGGAATGTGGGTAAAAGATGTAATAGGGCTGGTTTGAGTTCAAAAGCCACATTAGTTGCTGGAACAACTATGTCGGATGGTGTGTTGGGTATGGCTAGTGAAAAGTAGTCTTGAAGGGTTTTCTCTTCGAATCTTTCTCCGGCCATGTTAGGTGGTAGTGGTGGTGGTGAAGGTGAACTATCTATGACTGAGCTAAACTAAGCTCCGGACGCAATGGTCGGTAAATCGACGGAAAATTTAACTCAAACCAAGCGATTGTGAGAGTCACGACACTAATAATTCATACACAGACACGATCATTCACACTCAATCAAATCCACACAAAATATGACCTAAACCTAGACTGACATACATATCCTAGTCTCTAGACTGCTCCTAATATCCTTTCCAGAAAATTTTAGCCTCCGAGGAGAATTTAACCACAAGCATGGCCATGTAAGTTTCCAGGTAGGTGGAGCACAATGGCAATCGACTTAAGCATCCACTTATCATTTCGGCTATGTACACCTTGGTGACAAAACTAACCTAGACACCGTGCTCGAAGAAAAACTATTCACTGGTAAACTAAAAATAACTGAATTAAAGATGGTCCTAATGAGCATGAAAACAATGGTTCTAGATTGATTTTAATTAGGTAATGCATGAACCAATTTTACTAATCTTTTTGAATTTTTCTATTTTTTGAATGTAAGCCACCAATGTAAGATTCAAGCAAATATGAAAACACTAAGCAAACAATTTAAGCTAATGTATTAACTAGCAACCTAAATGCATGAACAAATTAAATATGAGATTTTTTTTGTTTTTTTTTATGCAAAATAAATGCAAGACAAGCTAATAAAATCTATATGAATGCATGAAAATTAAAAATTTGAAGAAAGAGATTGAATGCACGTACCTTGGATTTTTGTTTTTATTTATTAGCAAGCACAATTTTTATTTTTTAAGCAATTTTTCCGCAAGAATTTTCAAAGCACTTGTACAAAACAGAACTCAAAACCATGGTGAAGCTTTTAATCACATAAAACATGCATGATTCCTACACTAATTGCAGATTTCCTAATGTTATAACTAGTGGAGGAAATTAATTGATTGTACCTAATTAAGAACTCTAAATTAAATTAAGACCATAAAAAATTTTAAATTAATATCCACCAAATTAATCCAAATCAGATTTTCAAGTATGTCCAAAGTTGTTCCATGATTTATTTTTTTTAGACATTGTAACTGGAACCTTCCAAATTTAGATCTGTTTTCTAAAAATAGTATATGACTAAATTAGATTAAAATTCTAAGATTAGAAAATGCTAAAAAGAGAAACTAGCTATTTTTGGAAGTTTCTAAAAATAGAAGTCTCGAAAAATAAAAAAATTCTAAATTTAGTAGTGATTTCAAATTTAGAGTCTCCTAATTTTTATTATTTTTAGAAACTTCTAAATAAGGTAACCTTCTAAAATTAGAGTTTCTACGAAAATAGAAACTTCTAATGTTAAAGAGTTGCCAAAATTAGATATTTCTAAAATTCACATTATTTCTAAAAATAAATAATTCAATGGCGATTATTTTAAGTTCTCCGGCAACGGCGCCAAAAACTTGTTGTGCAAATTATAAATTTATAACTCGTAAGCACACGAGCAATTAGATCATATAGCGATTAGGTGCAAGGTCGAACCCATCGGAATTTAGGATAATATATCTGTGAAAAATATACCATTGAATTAAATATTTTAAAAAATTTAGAAAATCATAGAAATAAATCTTAAACATGTGATTAATTCTCTAATCTGGGAAATCTAATTTTAATGTAGAAACATTCTAAGAATAGAAAAGAAGTCCAAAAATAGGAATAAAATCAAAAATTAGAAATTAACCAATCAAGAGATCTAATTTTCATGGAAAACACAAAATTCATCTAATTTCAATTAAGATGGTGGAATTAATCTAAAAACTATAAATAATCTCAATCTAACTTAGAACACAAAATTAAGATGCAATTAAATTATTTCCAACCTATATCCACAATTTTTCAAGAATTTGAATTTATAAGCAAAAGAAAATAAAATAAAACATATATACATATTTACAATGGAATTTGGATTGAAGATTAAGGAGGCATTATTTTCAATATTTTAAAAATAAAATCAAAACCTAGAACATGGTGCTCACATTTATTAATGATCATTTATTCAAATTCTTCAGTCATAATTAATCTAATTAAGAAAAACATGAGTTTCATGAATGAATAAATAATCAAAATAAACCTTAGGCTTAGAGTGAATTCAACATAAAATTCCAAATCTAAATTCTTCTCCTACTCTTAAAAAAGAGCCTTAGAATGAAAAATTAAGGTTCTAAACTTTCTCAAAAATTGGATGTTTAAGATGAAAATTCTAAGATTAAATTAAAACATGCATTTATAAAGAGATTAAAAATCAAATCAAACTATCATAATCAACAAACATTAAATGGAAAACCATAGATTTAAAAAGCTTGTCTTAATTTTATTAATAAAACAAAGAATTAAAATTACATAACCATAGAATTCTTGGAATATGAAATTACAATGGAAAGTTGAAACACCAACTTGAAACCCATTGTGGAATTTGAATTCCACACTGTCTTCCCTTCTCTTTGTCTTCCTTTCCTCCTCCCTATGCTCCAAAAATCAGCAGCCTAAGTTCAATTTTCTCAATGGGAGAGGGATAGTATTTATAGATGAAAAGAGGTGGAAGTGAATGGCTTAGATTTAAAGATTTAAATAAAGAAAGGGACACTTGGATGACTGATGTGGTTTGTGCTAAACATGGAATGACTTAAATGAGGCAAGAAGGTAGAAAAAATAGTAAAAATCGTAGAAGGAAAGTGGGTGCAAAATCCCATTTTTAACACATATAACACTTTGCAGCTCAGGTTTGACCCAGTTAACGTCCGAAACACAAAAATTCATAAACTACAAAGTTGTAGCCCTTAAAGTCTTATTTCCTTCCCAAAAAGAGTTAATGCAATCGGACATCGGAGTGGAACGTTATGGTGAAACTACTGAATCTGTGTCAAACTTTTCTTCTTTTTCTCCACTTCTTATTTTGTTTCTTTTTCCTTAATCCACTTGCCAAATTCGAAAATCCTCTTATAATGACTTGTAAATTTCAAATTTCCTCATATGTATCTTAAAATGATTAAAATAGACTTCACACATGTGGATTTCTTCATGGGCTTTTCTTAATAGGCTTAATAATTGGGGTTTTTTAAACTATGGAAAATCTAATAAATAATTTTACCACTTACATTCAATTCTAAAAATGTCTAAATTAATCCAAACTCTCATAAATGGATTTTAATTAATTAGTTTATAAATAAAACTCCTAAAATTGTGGTAAAATAATTATTAAAAATTCCAACTTTCCAAAAATATCAACTTATCCATAAATTGCAAAATTCACCATTTAAATTCTCATATCTTGTATTTCCCTGTAAATCCTACAAAACATCCAAAATGCTATTACACATATCCTAAAATGCACAAAACATAGGGTAACTAGTCCAAATATAAGGGTAAAATAGTCATTTTCATGTGCTCATCGTGTTGTACCATATCAAGAAGTAAATAAAAAATAATACAACTGCCGTTGCAAATAAGAAGAGGGGTGAATTAGATATAGCAAAGGGAAGAGCTGCTATCCCATGAGTGTACCATCCTTTGCAAAGAAGCAATCAACTGAAAGAAAGTATATAGAGAAGAAAGCAGGGCCGATCTGCAAGAGAATCCAGCTTTGCAAACATTCAAGGGATGATCAAAAGTAGCCAGAAATCAAGATTGGATCTATTAAATGAGTAGTTGATTAGTGAGAATAAGCAGAAACAGTAAGTAAAAAATTGAGATGAAAAACAAGAAGAAGAAACCCATTTTGCAACCATTGTGTAGTTGAGACCTGACAAAGCATGACAGCAAAGATCTGGATTTGTTCAGCCATACAAGAAGCCCTGTAAAATCAGTAAGAAGAGGACGGTGGAAAGAACAAAGAAAAAAAATCAGCCAGTCAACATTGTCTTCAAATTAAAAATCAAGAAAAGACGCAGTAAAGTGTTCAAAGCAGGAGAACCAATCCGCATAGAAAAATCAAGGGACTGTTTTTGTTGAATTGCAGCAACACGTGAGAATGAAAAAGCAGAGGAAAGAGGCAGCGAAATTGAATAACAAAATATGGAGAAAGAAAGAGAGTACAACAGATGAATCATGGACCGAGGCACAAAAAAAATATAATTGCAGCAGTAAACAATGTTGACTGAGGAATTCTGCATTGCAAACAAACCACATCAATTGGTGAATAGTTCCAAGCAACGAAGTACCGTGTAAGTAGGATTACACACGGGTCTTCAGCATACTGCAATAGTAGAAAAAAAAAATCAAGAAAGGAAAGAAGAAAAAAGAAGAAGTGGAAGCTAAGAAAAGAAATCAACAAAAAAGGAAGTTGTCATGCAATGAGAGAATTCGCATACAGCAAAAGATAGGAAAAAACCGGCAATACCTTCATCGGCTGAATTGAATTGGGGAGTGGTTCCCACCTGGCCTTGCCTTATTTTGTCTCTACAATTCTTATAAATTAAGCACCCCTCCATCAGTAGAAATCGAACCTGGATAGTGGATTTTAGGAGAGGGAGAAAAAGGAAAGAAAAGACTTAGAGAGTTTTGTCTTTTAAAGGTTGGTTGTCTTTATTTCATACAAGTCTTTTCTTGTATTCTTTAAATTCCATTGCTTTGTAATTTAAATTCCATGTGTATTAATAAAAGAAAAGGTGAATTTATTTAGAATTATAGTTGTCCAATTATTTATTTTTTGTGTGATGAGAATTTGATTTTGTTTTTATTCTTTTTATAATTTTATGATTGAAATTATTCTAAGATATTCGAGGAGAGTAGATGAAATATTTAGGATAGGTAAAACTTGATTTTTCCAATTCAATGCTCTTTTTTAAAGAGTGGATGAAATATTTGGATTCAGAATTAGCAGTTGAAATTTTATCTAGACTAAGGCATGAATTGAATTTTCTTACTATAATGAATTTCATGATTATTATAATAAGAGTTTTAATGAATGAAAAATTGAACTGCATGATTAATAATTTAAGTGAGCTCCATATTCTAGGCCTTGATTTTATTTTTAAAATATGGAAAATAAAGCCTCCATAATTCTTTGATCCAGTTCCACTGTAAATATGTACAGAGGTAGTTTAGGTGTTTTAAATTTTATTTATTTTTTTAAATTAAAAAAATATCAAATTGGAGAACTGGGTTGGTAATTAAGTAATTGCATCTTAATTTTGTTTTCTAAGTTAGATTAAGATTGTTTATATTTTTAGATTAAATCTACCATCTTAATTTGATTCAGGTAAAAATTGATTTTCCATTTTATTTTCTATCTTTAGAAGATTTCTAAATTAAAATTAAATTTCCTAGATTAGATAAATAATTTCATATTTATAATTTATCTCCATGTTTTCTAAATTTCTAAAATTATATAATTAAATGGTGTATTTTTCACGGATATATTTTCCTATATTCCGATGGATTCGACGTTGCACTCAATCGCTATACTATCTAACGATTCGTCGCTTGCGAGTTATAGATTTAAAATTTGTACAACAAGCTTCTCGACTATCAGGTCAACCCCTCTTGAGTTTAAAAATGCCTTAGATGTTCTGAGGACTACGAGACCTTTGGTATTGGATCTTTGCCACTTTCTAGCAGTTAGTAAAAGAACTTATTTCCTCACCATCAATATTGCACGAACGACATGTATACACCCAAATATAAATATATATATATATATATATAACATTTACACTTAAAAACATCTGAGATCCAATTAAATATCATTTGATAACACACCAACCATACATGGATGTCCATTTTTTCAGTATTCATTCGACTAACGCAGGAGATAGAGAGGGAATGACAGCTTGAAGAAGCCACCTTTGTATGTAAAAGAAGATAAGCAGTATGATGCATTGGCATCTCTTCTCTTTCGAGAATTAGAATTCAGGATGATATCTAAACCATGTTGCGACGTTTCACACCAAGCAAGACCCCTATAATAAGATAGTACATTGACTCAAATCATACTTCATATCCTTTCAGCTAAACTTGATTCAATGATCCCATACTTTTTTTGTCACTGGCAATTTCTTCGTGTGAATTTTGATCTGCAACAGTGCTTGTCTCGTTGTCAATCTTCTTTATGTCAATCGGATGTACCTCAGTATTTACCATCGTGCCGGACATGATAGTGTTAAGGACAAGCTCCGGTAATTTCTGTTCTTGTGTTACTTTCTTTGCATTTTTGTAGACAATGTACAGGATCATTTGAAGGACCCCAAATGCAAACCCAAACACATTTGGAATCTGTTTTTAACAAAAAAAAATAAACAAAAGTCAAATGATAAGTTGGTGAAAACCTATGTGAATAGCGTCATAGCGACGAGGAAGTGAAATAAATGAGCTTACAGCTATGAAAAGGTCCTTGTTCAGTAGACCATAGGCAAACCACATCACTGCACTCAAGGTGAGGAAGAAGGACAAGGAAAACGGCATAAACTCTACGCTCTTAGTACGTATCACGTGCCTCTACACAAATATGAAACAAATTATTAAGGAGACATAAAAATTACTTGCTGGGAGGTTTATTAGAAATGAAGAACTCAAATATTGACTTCAAATGAATGAAAAAATGAGTTGAAAAACAATTATGATGATGGTGAAAAAATGTAGAAATATATACTTTTGTCAGTAGAAATGCCCTCTACCCTACATTGAGCACACCAAATTTATTCAAATGTATAAAAGGATCATATTAAGAAAAATGATTGACCACTTTAGAATAACAGCATGGCCTCTCTATGGACTTTAGCATGTTTGTTTGCCAACTATTGCCAAAGGAGGTGTAACAAATACTCCGATAGGAAACTAAATTAGACCACATGATTATATGAGCATTTTTTTAAAAAAAAAGGGTAAGTATTGAGGGAAAAACATTCCCAAAAAAAATACAAAGGCACCCAACAATAAAGGCGCAAAGAATCAAAAAGCCCACAGCCCGGGCAAGACAAAATCAAATCATGGGAGAGCAACCCAAATATTAGAAAAAAACTAAATATTAGTATTATTAAGCACTCCAGAACAGAAAGTGGACAAAATGGGAGTGTTCAGAGTTTCTGCCCAAGCGAGGAGTTTTAGACCATTTGATTATATGAGCATTTAGTAAAGCCTATTTGATTATTCTGTTTAATATGTTTTTATTTATGCACTAGACTTGAAGATACAGATAGCTTGGATATCAAAAGAAGTTACTTCTTAGTAGGGGAATAAAAGAAACTTCTAGCTTCTCCACTCGTTTTAACTTTTTCTAAATGGATGTGTTACTCATGGTGTTGTTATCAGCTAATGGTTAAAAGGATGTGGGTGAAGATGAATTTATTGAGCCATGCATTGATCAAAATTTTACTTGTATGCAAATGGCAAAAACATTAGGCACGATATTCATAGCGGCTTGTAATGGACAACAGGATTCAACCGAAGTGCACCATAAGTACATTATTTACTCCATTTAACCCAACCATCATCTTCATAGTTAAAGTAAGGATTTAATGGAAAATTTGTAATCAAGGTTAACAAAAGAAAATAAATGGATCAGTGACCATAGGAATCATTACCGTAAAAGATAGAAAATTATTATCATCATTATCTAAGTCATTTTACTTATCAATCTAGAGTTGGACTCTAAATAAATAATAATAAACTCTAAATAAATAATAATAATTCGTTGTTCAAATAATTGTAATAAATGTTTAATCATAATTGTTCATCCTCACCATGATACTTAATGGTGCAACAAAGACACTGACAGAGAAGATCAAACAGATCCATCCCAGAACTTGCATACGACGCGGGCCCCTTGTTAAAAATTGACTGATGAGAACGATCAGAGAAAACAGACCTATATTCAACAATAAGAGTATTTTTGTTGTGAATATCTGCAATAAGATTTGGACCCATGTTAGACCACAATCTGGAACACCCCCAAGAAACATATGGAAAAGAAAATTGTAGTTGAGCAATGGATAAGAAGAATTGATGGATAATTCCTACTTTTCATACCTTAGCCTCCTTTGGTGCATAAATGAAGTATATCACTATGTAAATGGTCTCTATGAGACATCCAACTGAGTTGATGGTTATCAAGAGGAAGCCGTTCGTCTTCACAAATGCATAATAGATCCATAGCATTGCACTGAACAATGCAACTACATATGGAACCGATTGAAACCCCTCTGTTGATTTCTTTTTGTAAACTCGTATAAATGTCGACCTACAATGAAATTAAGCTTCAGCTCTAATTCATGTACCATTGGCTTCATCAACAGCTAAAAGTCTTAAAAGAATTAAATTAAAAGGCAAAGCATGTGAATTTACAAAGGAGCAAGGTACACCATGAATGATACGATATTACCTGAACCATTAGAGAAAAGAGTGTTAATGTTCTTTTAATGTAATTGATAAAATAATACAGTAATCAATGCCACTGAACATTTTGAAAGTATCATGATTTTTTTTAAAAAATAAAACTATAATGTTAAGAAGACTCAAGTAAGTATATTATTGCTACAGAGAGATTGAATTGTCTTGATTTTCATGATGTGGAATATCTTAACTTTTGAACGGGTTCAACAAGTTAAGGAATTCTCATAAATTTGAATATATATGATAGAAAGAAAATGCAAGATTATCTTATTTCTTTTGGCCGTCAACGGAGAGTAACTGCACCACGAACAAGATTGATCCTTCCGACCATAAAATCATTCATGTAAATGGAATATAAGATAGAAATATCGATCTTGTATGCATAAAATGCTACTAAGTTTCTTGGACTGAAAACAATTGAGTAGCTTGGATAATAGTAAACGAGTAAAAGTATAGTGCGAATATATGGCAGACAAACATTTGTTAGTTTTAGATATCTAGTTGTAAAACAGAATGAATAATCTTAGCAAGAATTCGATGCCTAGATAAGTACCATATCAGTAGACAAAAGTGAAATAAAGGGTATTGAAGGACCAGTAGTTTCTCACTTAAGGAACATGGAATATGGTAATGAAGAGATAGAGAGAGAATGATGCAAAAGGAAGAAAAATCACATCATGAACGTAAAAACTAGAGTAGAAGAGGAAAATATTTAGTGCTTTTGTTTCAATAAATGATTCGATAAGAGAGATTAAGATGAGAAAACGTGAACCAAATTGGATGAATAATTTTAATGATGATATCAATTTCCACCATGTTCATGTCGGCCATCAATTTGACTTTAGATTTTAAGTCTTCCATCACCCAAAGGAAGAAGAGAAGGAGATGAGAAGTATTATGGCACAAGATGAAAATGTTCAATATACCTAAGACTCCAAAGACAAAAGCCAATGTATGTTGGAAGCCTTCCATCTCTGCAAATGTACAAAAGCCACAAAAATTAGGTTCTATTGAGGGTGAAGAATAATGAGGGGTTGGGTTCTTGACTTGGAAACCCTATAACACTCCTTCCTGTCTCTCTCACTCAACAAGGGATTCTTGCTGTATCCTTGGCGCGACGGTAGTTGGGTTGGGTCTTATGCATGGGATGGAGGGAGTGGGAGAGAGAGAAGCTCTTTAAATAAGAAATGAGTAAGGAATTTTTGCCCATTTTAGGTTGCATGAGTGGAGATTATATGTGGCATTGAAGTGAGATGATCAACTTTTCCAATTTAACAATAAGATGTATGGCATTCATTTACGACCTAGTTAAACAGGTTTTGTATCAATTAGTCGTTAATCATCGTTAATTTGTGATTTAGTGTTGATTCAGCACATAGAATTTTATGTTTACTTATTAGAGGAGGGTTGTTCTCTCTCATTTAGAGAGCCGAAGGCCAAACCAAACCCCTTTTATTGGTAATTTTCCTCTCATTTTTCAAAATATATTGCATCAAATGTGATGTCTCCACTAGGACACAAAATATCACTCTTTCTCAGACGGCTACCCTGTAAGGCTGTAAAACTGCTATGCATTTTTTTAGTTCAGACATGGGGCCCCATCCGGGGCCCACTCAAGTTGGACTTGGTATTTTTCATTTTTAATTTAAGTTTAATCTTTCTAATGTCCATTTTATTTATTCTAAGTGTTTGATTGAGCATTATAGACAAAACATTTATTTAATAATTTTATTTTAATTATAAAAATCATGAGTTAAGATTATCTAATGACATCCATTTTCAACAATTTGATAGACTTTATAAGAATCTCATCCACCCATCTAACTTATTCATCATAGAGTAGGTTTCACTCTTTTCTCTACTATCAAATAACCTTGGTTCTTAAGCTGGGTCATCTCTGAAAAACCCCACCCGAAGTGTATTAGTTTTTTCAAGTAAATCATCTATACCAAATAATATATATTTATATCTACTTTAATTTTATATTATTCTAAAGAATTCCACCATAAAGCAGTTCCGACGAAAATGGAAAATTAGACATATTGAATTCAATAATAACTTTAAACTTGACCATTTATTTTCATCCATTTATATTGAAGGCATATAAAATATTTTTACAAACATTTTTTTACAATTAGGTGCATCTGTCAAATATATTTTAATGATATGGTCATTCGACTCTATTTTTATTTTTGAATTTATTTATAAAAAAATTAGTTTATAGGACCCACCTTGACGTAAAGCTTCTTAGCTACGTGCAAGTAAAAATAAGTAGATTTGTTAGATCGTAAATGAGGTGTCAAGGTGGGTCCTACATGATATTCAGAAGACTGAAATTCTAAAAGTTTGAATCACTGATTTACAAAATGAGAATTATATTAGCATCTAAGAAGACCACTTAAATATGTAAAATATATGAGAACTCATTTCTAAAAATCGGCTTATAAGGAGGGGAATTCATAAGCTTATAAACCCCATAATCTCAAGGTCCACCATCAAGGTGAGATATTGCTAACACTTCCCCTCAACGTTAGGGTTGAAGATACTCGACTCTCTCCCTCCATGCAGGACTGGAAACATGAATCCAACCCATTCATGTGGTATTCCCTGCTATGATATTGTATTAAACACATGATTAGAACGCTTCCTTAAAAATCGACTTATAAGAAAAGGGAACTCATGTACTTATAAACTCTATAATCCTAAGACCCACATGCAATGCGATGTAAGATATTACTAAAAAATATATCTATACCCACAAATCAACTCCCCCTATTTGTTGGGATGAAGTCAAATTTCATCAAATTAGAATGATATTGACCGTTGGATTGGACCATCATATGTTGAAATTGTTGAAGTCGTGACATCAAAATATTATTGTCAATCAAATCTTATTTCGGCATTTCTAATTCTACTCACTGAACTTCCATTCCTATCATCGTACTAATTCACTTGTAGATCCCCACCAAGAGCTGAGGGGAGGGGTTCTTTTTACATCCATAGTACGACTAATGTTCTATTAATTGCTTTTGAATTCAGTCATTAATCGAATTTTGTACAAGTATGTTGCCAGAGAAATGGACAATCCAAAGTTTAGAACAGTTATTTAAAACATTTTGTTCAGAGTACTTCTGAGAGTGAAGCAAATGAATATTTAAGAAATTAAAATGTTAAAAAATACTATAATATAAAATATTTCAATCATCATAATAAGGAAAATAATAAGAATACTAACAATTATATACATTATATAGTTGATTCAACCTATATTTTAGGTACAATGATTATCTGCATTATGTAGTTGATTCAACCTATATTTTATTCGTGATACCTAAGGAGCACACCACCGATGTGGGGAGTCCCACATCAGTAATAAAGGATGAAATGTTGGGGTTTATTTGAGGCCACCCCATGTACTCTAGTGTGACGCGTTTTGAGCCGGGCCATGTGGGCCCTGGCCTAAAAGCAAAAACTATGCGGGCTCGCTTGTGTGCGAGGCTCAGAGCGGACAATTTCCTACTGAGTCAAGCCCTAAGCCCTGTATTCGGGTCGGGTCGTTAAAAATTTGGTATCAGAGCTGAGTTCAATACTTGGACTGTGCGGGCTTTCCTCCTTCCCTGGTGTTGCTGAGTTGGGCCGAGTCGAGCCGGGGGAGGCTCGAGGCTTCAGGGGGGTGATTGTGATACCCCCTGTCCAATTGGGCTAAGGAGCACACCACCGATGTGGGGAGTCCCTCATCGGTAGTGAAGATTGAAATGTTGGGGTTTATTTGAGGCCACCCCATGCACTCTAGTGTGACGCATTTTGACCTGGGCCCAAAAACAAAACCGTGCGAGGCCCAAAGCGGACAATTTCACACTAAGTCAAGCCCTAAGCCCTATGCTCTGGTCGGGTCGTTACATTACTTACAACGATAATATTATGTAATGAAGATTACAATTGGTTTAAATATTAACATATCATACTTCAATTTAATCTAGAAATTCATTCATAAGCTAAGTAAGAATAGGTTGGTTTATTTGCCAGACAGTGAGTAATGATGGGATATGGGTTGAGCTTGGTCATGACGAGTAATAGATTATAGATACTATATTTGGTTTGATTGGATCATCAATCAGTTCTTAAGTTGTGGATTGGTTCATAGGTTTGTTTAGATTGACCATGAGACAAAGATTAGATTGGTTGGGTCTTGAATTGAATAATAGATAAAGTCTATTGGGTCATGGATCGGATCACTCGTCATGTTTGCATTGGATCTTGGGTAATAGTCTATGGTTTGGGTTTTGTACCTTAAAATCTACAAGTTGTAGAATTTACTTTCCGTTCCTGTAAGACTAAATATGACCCACATTAAATTTAGGGCTCTACATAGAAGATTTTCTCTCTCTAAGAATTAATTTTCCCATTTGTTTTGTGGAAAATGATCAAGACACCAAAAAATTTTCCATGAAATAATTTCATATGAAAAAATGAAAAATAATTTCAACATAAAAATTATTTTTTATTTAAAAAAAAAAAAGATTGCACATACACTTGTCTTAAATTTTATCACTGCACTAGATTCCACATCTGCTAAAAAAAGTTAGACGATTCAATGTGTAGTGTGTTTAAGCCCATTTAGAGAGGTCTAGTCCCAATACTTTGATTGTGCCTTCCACAGATTGAGAACATCTTCAAATCCAATGAATCGTGTATATGTAAGTACTACAAACGATTCATTCAATGTACTCGATCAACTGATTAAAAACTTCTCATTACTCAAATTTTACTACAATATACATCTGAAAGGATTTAATTTTATTCTTTAATATTAATGTACCTAATAAGATTACTGTCATTTTTTAGAAGTTAAATGATTTGATTGTGTTATAAGCAATATGTACACACTACACAAGACTGGTAGTGGGGATCATGTGGAAAATTGTTTCTTAAAGAGCCATATGTGTCCTTTGTTATGTTGGCAATTACCTAAAGCAAAGAAGTCTCAATGTGCAAAAAAATGACTTTAAAATATATACTAGTTATTTGGTCTAACTTTATTATTTTGAATAATTGGCTTTTAAAGATTTAATTGGTTATCATTACCTTTTCATTTATCCGATTAGTATGTGGCATTATGGTTTTGTTTGATGGGTATGGATTAGAGAGAGAAGCTTCCATTATTTTGAAAAGAAAAGATGGGATTTCCATTAATGGCTTTAATCAGATAAAATTTTGTGCATGATGATGTAACCTCTATCAAACGAAGAGAAACGATCCGGGTTTCCATTAATGGCTTTAATCAGATAAAATTTTGTGCATGATGATATGTCATTCAAACGAGGAGAAATTACCCAGTGTGAATAGAATTAAGTGAGCGAGACATTTCAAGCGAGACACTTTCAGTTAGATATGTCATTAAATAGATAATTGATCATATATGTTTGGGTTCATTTGATAGATACTTACGTAAATACAAAATATATAAAATTTTACTATCAATTGATAATCTAAATTATATAATTTTAGCGGTTAAATTTTGATGAGTATAAACTATTAATTTTTAAAATTTTAAAATTAAGAGATAGAATGATCAACTAGAGGTGAAACATTATATACTAAATATTCAAATAGTTCTCTATATATCACACCTAACCATATGAGCTTTGAGATCCATTTGATGATATGCCTTATTAGTGTGTCTCAGAAGGATTTTGTTATGAGTAAATTTATAGAGTGCTTATATTTACATTATTTTTCTTTTTCATACTCATTACCATCTCATGAACATTATTTATATTCAAATTGAAATTATTTCGAGATGCGCTAGTTGAGTTAAGTTCAAGTCCTATCAATATTTTTTTTAAAATTATTTAAAATGATTTTTCCAAATTAAATTGTATAACACTTCCTATTGATACTAAATTTATCAAACTAACTCAACTTCAATATCTAATTTAAGAGTTATAAACATTTAGTCATTAGATTTATAATAATCAATTTACAAAGATTACTTTCTTTAAAATGATAAGACTTTTTAGAGAAATAAATATCTACATTTTAGATATTTTTGTGTACTTTAATAAAAGAAAGCCATTCCAAACAACTGAACAAGACAGAAGACTGTGATAGAGCGCCAGCCCCTTAAATAGTACTCCCTCTATTCCAATTTAGTTGTCTGATAATTAGATTTTAGGATTGTCCTAAAATAGTTGTCTTATTCATATTGGAGTAGCATAAAGTATATTGAAAATAGATGAGATCACATGCAGTGCTAGTCTTATATAGAGAGTTCCTAAAAAAATACAAATATTTCAATGAGACAACTAAAATGAAACAGAGAAAGTAGAAGCCAGTAAAAGATAATTGTCCGAGTTCTATCAAAAATATATAAAACAACTTATTTAGGACAAAGAAGTATGCTCCATTAGGCCAAAAAAAAAAAAACAAAATTACTTTTTCCTTGGTTATGTGATCCTTAAGATTGTATGGGAGTTCAAGATTCTTCTGTCAAATCAAAGTGCATGATCTGAATTTCGTTTAACAGCTTTCCGAGCAATTTGCAAAATATCAAATAAATACAGAATCAATTTTGGTTTCAGTCGATGATGTGAATATTTTTAGAATATTAGCTCTTCTATAGGTTAATTATTCGACCAGCATTTTGTTTGGTAAAAATGATTTTTCCCCCTTATTCGAAGAAGTACAGAGCAACAGGTTCATTGCAAAGTTTTTAACTCAAGTCCAAGATAAGGACGCGGTCAATTACTGGACTAGTTCCATTTGGGGGTGAAATTTGTGTTGGATTTTAATCAGATCTGCATCCGATCTAAGAAATCAGGTGGGTTGGAGTAATTAAATTTTAAAATTTGAGTCGGGTTGAGTTGAAAAAAAAAAAAACTGAATTTAATTTGGATTGAATTGAATCAAGTTTTTCTTAAATTAACTCGACGCGACCAACTCAAAAAAATTATATATATAAGTAATCGAATGCCCTAATCCTCCAAATGTCCTAATCATTGAAATGCCTCTTCCTGTGAGAGAGTTCGAGAGCTTGAGAGAGTAAGAGTGACAAAGATCGAGATGACCCACAAAGAGAACGAGATCAGCCCAAAGAGAGTGAGGCTGGTGAAGAGTGAGCCAAGTGAGATGAGAGCGACATCGACCTAATCCTCTCTGCTCTTATTCTCCATCATCGACCACCATCAGAGCCCGGTCACAGCCCCTTCTCCATCAACTTCAGTCCAAGTATTTTATTTTAAGCTGTTTCTTTTTTTAAAAAAAAAAATTGGCTAAAATAGGCTGGGTTGATTCTCAGGCTAGAGGTTTTGTCAGGTTGGGTTGAGTTTAGCTATTTTTACATGAATTGGGTTGGATTTATCAAAACCCGACCTAACCCGTCCGACTTTCAAACCTAGTTCCATTCCACTAAGTAACTCAACGGGTAAATCAAGTATGTTAGATCAATTTTTTTATTAACCAAGTGACCAATGAGACAATAGAGTGACATCTCTCAATTTTATACACTTATTTTTATTAATCTATTAAAATATAAAAATTGAAAATTTATACCGTCAATAATTCACTGAAATTAAACCATTTTTTTAAATAATTATGAATCTTTTAACTAAATGATTAAAATAAATATAATAATCACTCCCTTTAGTGTTACATGGTATGTGTGGGTAGGAAAGTTTGCATATCTCCCAAAGATTAATCAGATGCTCTAAGAAGCGTGAACACCTTGGTCTTCAAAAAATATATTATGCATAACTTCATAATCATCACACAAAATTTTAATATCCATTCAAACAACTTTAGATTCTAACAAATAAAAAAGTATTTTCTATTTAAAGTTCTAATCTAGTTAATGAAATGATTTAATCTCTGTTTGACCTAGTCAACTTGACTCATTAACTTTTTAAATAATAACCTGACGCATTTAAATTAGAAACTCAATTCCATCTAGTCTGTTCCTACCTATCAAGTACATGATTGACCAGGCAAGTCTGGAAGCCTAGCTAGTTCCAAACTTGGCACCACCTAGTTTGATCTATAATTTTTTACTTGGTTGAATTGACTCAACGAATTAACTTGAAACTAAACCCTATTAAAAACTTTTAATTTATTTGCATTTGTATGTCATTCATTAATTTACCAGATGGAACATTAATTTATAGAAATAGATTGGTGCACCAACACTTTTAACTTTGGTACACCAAAATTGAATGAAATACTCATTTTGTCCAAACAAATGAAAAGAGTGTAAGAAGAAGGATTAAAATAAATTAGACAAAATAGATATTTGACTTACTTTTCGTGTACCAGAGATAAAAGTGTTCGTTTCTCCTAACCCACTCAATTTTCTCATCGTATCTATTTATGGAGATTAAATGGTGACAGGATGTCAGCCATGTTTAGCTACTTGAAATAAAAGGAACGATGTGATCATTCTCCAAACTGTAAATCCTCTAAATAAGTACATTTTATGAGGCCCGACTGCATTGGCTGTTTTCTATTATTGTCTACCATTTTTATTAATTGTATTGGAAGTGTGCTATATATTATTCTAATGAAGGCGATCGTAGAAGTTAATAAAGCAAAGCACCCTCATATTTCAGGGAAGCAGAAAAGATTATTTTATTTTATTCTTTTCAAAGAACATTCGTAATATAAGAAAAGCGAGAAACATTTTTTGGATCACATTGTTTCGATGTTTGTTTAGGTGGGTGCCAACCGAAGATTAGATTGGATATCTGGCGAGCATAAAACAAAGAATACAAAGTTAGAGATGGTGCAGCTGTCGTGCATCTAATGTCATCCCATCTCTCGAAATTTCTGAAACTGCTGAAAAGGGAATGAGAGAAAAAGGAAAGAGTGAGTCAAGTGGATGCACTTCTTCATTGGTTGGCAAGATCATACTAGGGAACGGAATTAGGAATTAGGAATTAGGTGGGTCCAGTTGATGTTGATTTATGACAAGAAAAGTTATTTTTTGAATATGTGATTTATCAAAAGTTATTTTAATAAAATTATATTTTAAAAGTTATAAAGTTTAAAAATAAAAATAAAAATAAAAATAACATATAGCATTGTACACATGATCCTCCTTATTAGGTGTATTTTCCACCCTCACGGCTACTTTTATATGCCATTTAATATAATAAAGTACTTTCCATACTTTAATACTATTTTATAGTCATCTGTGAAGTACATGCACACATTTACAAATGTAAATTGAATAAGGTATAAGATCGTTTAAATCTACTCTAACCAACCAATGTTTAAATTTAATTAAGATGTTTTAATCTGATCGATCACTTTTATTGATGGGGACATCCAGGAAGGTTTGCATGAAGAAATCCAATTGGTTGTACAATGTGATAATAAAATTTTGAGAGTTGAAAGAGCCCGTCAATATCTCATCAAAAGACCATTAAATTCACGAAAATAAAGCATGTGGACTTACCATGAGGACCCAAGGATCCAATTAGGTGTTTGTATGCCCAAATATCCAATTATGAGACCCATATTGTTGGGAGAATGAAAAGTTACAGAATTTCTTATTTGAAGTGGTCCCAAAGAGTCAAAGTACGGGCACTGGTCAAAGAGGAAGGCAGTCAAAGAGCAACAAGCTTGGGTGCTTGCTATGGTCTGCCACTTTGGTCCCAAACAATGCTAAAAGCAGCAGTGTAGATTCCCATCCTATTTTTCCTAAATCGTGAGATGTAAAGCTAGTTGAGTAGGGCGCCACGTGTTATTCAGTTATGATGACACTCTCTATAATTATTTATAAAAATTTGAGCGTCCATAGTCATCCCATAGGTCTTTTGAAACATCTTATGAGTGTGTTATATCTATCACGTCTAAGGGCCTATGCAACCAATCACAGCTTGTGAAATGATTTTGTTTTGGCTGAGGTTTGACAAACAATATCCGAAAAAAAAAATAAGAGTCCAAAAATTCAACTTTATTTATAGAGTTTAGATTAAGGTCTCTATTAATCTAATTAATTAAAGATGTGGAAGCAATTGATTAAAAGAGATTAATGAGAATGTAATTAAATTCTTAATCTAAAAATCATAAAACAAAAAAGATTTATAACCACCAAGACTTCCTTGTAAGATAAAGTCAATCTTAATCCAAAGATAACGGCTTTCGCCACGGCCGAAGCCCAATGTCGAAACACCTAACTCCAAAAGTCTTATTTTCTTCAAAAGTAAACCCTTGTCTATTAATTTTGAAAATTACATTGGTATTTATAGGAAAGAATAATGAAAAAACTAAAATACCCTACTTCATCACCTAATCAATCATAGTCTTCTATCTTGCCATCACAACAATTCCAATGGCTAAGATTTTATTCTAAGAAATACTAAAAAATAGGAGAGAGAATTCCTCTCCAAAACTTGCCCTACAATAGGATTTTTGCCCATGGAGAGAGTCCACTTGCATCTTGATTTTGACCTAGTAAACGTCTGAATCACAGAAGCTTCATAAAAATACAAAGTTCTAACCCTTGAAGCCTTCTTTTTAATACAAAACGAATCAAAGCAATCGAAACTCGGAGTGAAAAGTTATAGCCAAAATATTGAGACTATGTCAAAACTTTCCTTCCATAGTGAAATTCGCCCACGGCAAGGGCTTATCCCTATGTGGCGCCATGTCACTCCTCCAATACCTTATCCTCTCTGGATAATGCACTCTCCTCTTGACACTTGGCACACTGTGAGATGATGGATCATTCTTGGGCTTGGTGGAGTGGGCTTGTTGAGGTCTGGTCTGTTTAGAAGTGGGCCTTGCTTGATAGGTTATGCTAGTACATGTTGAAAAGTTAGGCCATGACTAATAAACAGAGAAGATTTATTAGGCAATATCTAATTATGGTGACCTCGATCAAAATGGTCCTATATAAGCTATGGCAATCTGCTTCGCTGTTATTTTAATACTGATTGGAAACTAATTCATAAGAACTAAGGCTTTAATATCCAAATGATGCAGGCCTAGAGTCACATCTGTGAAAAGTTATGGCCAAAATATTGAGACCCTGTCAAAAATCTCTTTTCACTTATTATTTTAAATGAGGTGGCCCAACACAATTGGGATAGAATCATAACCCTAGTTATGTTATTTATTTAACATGTCGAAAATTGACAGCTATGGTGACGTCTATTGTCATAACAACGGTCAATTTTGAAAAAAAGAAAACACTGTTTGTTTTGTTTGGTTAACAAGATTTTCTTTTTAAAAAAATTGTGTAGGTTATCAGTGTTTTAGTAATAGATTCTCTTTGAGTTAAAACAAAAAACGAAAGGAAAGAAAGAAAAAGAAATATCCAATGAATGAGATTGACCCATCCTCTGGATTTTGGGTGCTACTGTGATCAATGATTCAGCTCAATGCCATGGATGAAGGATGTCCCCAACATTCTGTCTAATTTTGGAAGTTCACACAACAAAATGAACTTTGATAGAGTTCTTTTGCGAAATTCATACTTGCAAGAATTAAATTGTTAATCTGTAGATTGTTTTTAGTGTTGCACAGGCAAAATTGATTTATAAATTTTAATCATAAATATCAAGAAAAGTAAATAAGATAAATATTTTTAATAATGGAGTGCAATTCACCCGTACAACATCACGCATGCACAATAGACAGGTAGGCCTGTGGGCCCATTGAGTGGGGTCTAAGGATTACGTCCATTGAAAAGGTAATTTTTAAATAATACTTATCATAAAAAATAAGATCCTATTGAATTTTAAAAGCTATGATTTTGATGACGGTAAGAGTAATTTAAAATGGATTTAATCTGGGATGGATTCCATTTAAGGTATAGGGTAAGGTTTGAGGGGGTAAGAGGTTCAAATGTATCCTCGTGAGCCCCATGTTACTCTTCTAAAAATGAGTGTTTAATAATGACAACAGTAATTAGGGCTGAAACTCGAGCAGGTTGGACTAGGTTTTCATAAACTCAACCCTAGCCCATGTAAAAATTGGTTAAACCCGATCCGACCTGACCTGAATTGGTAAGCCGAGTTCGGGAACCCCACCCGACCCGATGTTGAGCCCGAGAATCAACCCGACCCGATGTCGAGCCCGAGAATCAACTTGACCTGTTTCAGAGAGAGAGAGAGGGCAGGGGAATAGAGAAAATCTAGTAGATCTCCTGATAGAGGATGGATTTGATCGAATATTTCATAGGCATTGCAGACAGCATCAAGAGGGGCAATGCAGTGCTCAGGCAAGGCTATGCAGGCGCTACTCAGATGAGGGGCGTAAGGCAGCAAGGGACGCACGACGAAGGCCATGGATCTGGCTGAGTGAAGCTGTTCATGCTTCACTGCTCAGGCAAGGCTCCATGTTTCTCAACGGAGGCAAAGAGAGGGAAAAAGACGAAGAGAGGGTCCCATGTTTCTCAATGGAAGCAGGGAGAGGGACTAAGAGAAAGATGGAGAGTGGTTGAGAGAGAAGGAACGACTGATACATTTGTTTTATAGTTTTTTAGTTTTATATTAAGTTATGGAAATCAGGTCGGGTCGGGTCAAGTCTTGTCGGGTAGGGTTGAAGTTTAAAATGTTAAGCCCAGCCTGACCTGAATTTCGTGTGGGGTTTTTTTTTCTTTTAATCCAACAGAACCCGAATTTCAAAATTATAAAACCTAACCTACACAAAAATAGGGTCGGGTCACCCGAGTCAGGTCAAAACCCAACCCAAGTTTCACCCTTAAAAGTAATTGTCGAATCTATATGCCTATATGTGTCGAATCTAAAGTTACTCTGGATAATTGGGAAAAGGAAATCTATTTGACATTTTCTTTTCATATTTTATGAGAACAGCGGAAATAAACAATAATCGAACGGGAAAATAAGCACAATCCAATACAAGCAAATTTACGTGGTTCGGCCCCACCCGGCCTACGTCCACGGAGCGTGAAAGATTTTATTAAGAGAAGAGAATAAGAAGATATACAATTACAAGAATAAATTCAAGAACCAACTAAACCAGCCTTTAGATTTCGTGGGAACTGTTCTGCAGAACTCCTGTATCCCGACATACCCACTACAATGGACTGAACACACAAAAGCCTTGGAATGAGAACAGAGACTGACCCACTCTCTCTTTTTATTCACTGAGCTGTTGTGGCACAATATAAGCTGCCACGGTAATCAACCTCTTGTGACAATACCAGCCTCTTGTGCGATAGGGATCTCTTTCCTTATCTGCACACTTGTAACTTCAGGAAATCAACCCTTCACTGATTTCTATCTCCTACAATCCTCTAAGACTTCTCTTGCCTCTCCTTCAAATACACGACAACCCCTTCTTGTGTGTAGCAGTAGTCCTTATATATATATATATATATCAGTCGGCCTCCTCCTATATTTCAATTGAGTTCCACTAATTGAAGCCAACCTCTTGCCAAGTCTCATGTGCTGAGTTTCAGGCCTAGAAATCAGCCACACCCACCCTCTCTTATCAGTTGCAATAGGATTAGAACTGAGATTCCTATGAATATGTATTACCACTTTACTGTAAACTACTATTATAGGAGTCTTTTCTTCTGTGGACTTAGATACGAGCCACCCACGTCAACAATCTCCACCTTGGCGAGAATATCATCAACCCTCAGGACAAACTGACCTCCACTGCACCTCCAACTTTGCACCTCTGTGCACACCGATCGCTCCCGACTGAGCTCCACCTACAACTGCAGCCCATCTGCATCTCTGTGTGAGATGCGGGCACCCCCACGCTCTGGGGTGCTCCACTTGTCTTCTTTAATTAGCAGAATTGCCCAATCCCAAGCCTCATTTGAACTTGACGCCCGTCATCGGCTTTGTTGGACCCGTCACCGACTGTGTGAGACCTGCGGCCTCTATGTGATTTTTCGTCCCCTACGCTTTTCCATCTCTGCTAGCAACATGGAACTCGAACGGACCATCACAACCTACAAAAGAAACTTTATTTTTGAAGTCATACCTGTCACCTGACTTTTTGTTTCTTTTCCTCCTTCCTACGGCCCGATTAGTAGGATCCCTTTGCCTGTCGATTACTGTACTTCCCTCCAGTGTGTATAGATTATTTTCCTTCTTCCCTTTAATGACGATCAATGACTCCTTTAGAAACTCTCAGAGCCCCATCATTTGCCTTGAAGGTAAAATCATCAGTGTCCAGTGTCCCCAAAGAAATCAAATTTTTCTTTAACTCAAGAACATGCCATACTTTTCCAACGTTCTCTACATGCCATTGAACATCCTGATTTTGATTGTCCCAACGCCAATAGTTTTACAACTCGCACAATTGCCCATATAGAAAGGTCCCTCATCACAGGGTTTGTATCTGTCAAATGACTCTTTGCGTGGACACATGTGGTAAGAACACCCAGAATCTAAAATCCACTGATCAACTGGATTATTCATACCTGTGGTGACTGCGCACACGACAACACCTACAATATCGTCTGTGTCATTTTGTATGACATTTGATTGATTTGAACTTTGCGATCTGATTTCCAGATCACGCTTCATTTTGTTGCAGTCCATCATCTTATGCCCTTTTTTCTCACAGTAGAAACATCTAAGCTTTCATCCACCTCTTCCTTTGGATTTTGACCTTGACCCTCTGAACTTGTCATGGTCTTGAGGTTTTCTGTTGTTGTTTCTCCTTCTGTTCTCTATATAGAGAGACTGTGTCTGAGAAGAACCCACCGAAGACTTTCTTCTTGTCTCCTCGTTCAGCAAACTGCTTGTCACAGACGTCATAGTGACAATACCCTCTGGCGCTGAATTACTGAGTGACACCACCAAGGTCTCCCAACTCTCAGGTAGAGAATTGAGAAGTAGTATGGCCTGCAACTCACCATCAAGAACCATCTTCATGGATGAGAGTTGATTGACTATACTCTGCATCTTATTTAGATGCTCCGCATCGAAGTACTTTCATTGTACTTCAGATTCACCAACTTTCAGATTAGGAACGTTTTGTTACCCGCTGTCTTTCTCGCATATAATCCCTTCAATTTATTCCAGAGAGATTGCGCACTCGTTTCAGTGCACACCAGATGAAACACATTGTCATCCAGCCACTGCCGAATAAACCGAGGCACCTTCGATCAAGATTGTTCCATTCATCATCAGACATCTAGACGTTCAGGTTTGTCTTCCCCTTGTCATCAGAAGACTCCGCCACTAGTACCTTCGGTCTCCCTGCAATCGCTTTGTAGAGATCTCTATAATACAGAAGATCTTCCATCCTTGCCTTCCACAATAAGTAATTTGCTGATTGAGATTAATCATTCAGGCGGTGTTGATCTCCATCACCTCTGACAACCCGAAGCCTCCCTGTGCGATATGATCCGTTCACCCACGAGTCCCTGGTTTTCAACCAAAGCCATTGATACCACTTGTTAGCGCTTACAGTGGAAATAAACAAGAATCGAACGGGAACATAAACACAATCCAACACAAGCAAATTTACGTGGTTCAGCCCCACTCGGCCTACATCCATGGAGCGTGAAAGATTTTATTAAGAGAAAAGAATAAGGAGATATACAATTACAAGAAAAAGTTCAAGAACCATAGGGGCTTGGCTTTCAAAGAGAAAACTTTGACATTGCCAAAATCTCGATTAATTGGTAATATGAAAGCCATCGTGGTTAAGTGGTCCTAGTGCTCAAGGACTTGGTGCATGTGATCTCAAAATGTTAAACAAAGGAGAGCATGTTACACCCCGCCCTTTTTCACTCTCCACAAATCAGAGTATATATATATATATATATATTTCAAATGAGTGAGAGAGGACAAGACGCCACGACGCGAGTTAAGTTCTAGTTTCCAAAAACTCGACCCTTAACTGGCCACCTTTACATGTGCGTAAACATTTCACACGTTTTCTATATATATATATATATATAAGGATAAGATGCTATCCATAATCATGTCATCATTAAGCAGGGAAACAAATCACCTTCCAATTCCAATTAAAACTTATCAATAATCAATCCATAGCAAATAGTTTCTAAGTTATTACAATCCAAAATATCAGTCCTCCCAATACATCATAAACATAAAAACTAGGTAAATTAAACTTCATTCATTCCAAGCTCCTATGCTTGGCTCCCTACATGTCTCATGTCTGTTTCGTTGTCATTCCATGTTCCATCATCTATAGGGTAGAAGTAGGGCATCAGTCAACATGCCGAGTAGGTATTCCAAGTAGGGTTATGGTACATATAGGAGTAATATAAATCAAGATAGATACATCATATCATATTTGTAAAACATCTCATAAGTAGTAAAAACAATGCATGATGTCCATATCATAATCATGTTTATATATGTGTCATGTCATGGGTGTCAATGCCAAATGATCTCTCACCCAATTTCCATTTCCAATCACATCATATATAAATAGTTTCCTTGATAAATCACCATATCAAGGTGTTCCATTAGCCAATTACGTACTGCAGTGTTTTGTGACGGCACCACTAGGTCATTGTATACCTCCCCACAAATTAATCAGAATTACCGATGGAGTGTGGACTCCTCCCTTTGCGCAGGGTTTCGGGACTGCCTACCCAGAAGCTTTTTTGCCCAAATTACGCCTTACCCATTTCTAGCAACCCGGACAAGGCCAAAATCTCAATAGTTCACATAGCTTTATACAAGCTAGTCTCAAGCCCAAGTCATGTCCGGACCGCTCATAACTTGGCTTACTAGTCACATGTATTCCCTCTCATGCCATGCATGAGATAATGTATGCAAGAATGCCATTTTATTTCAAATTACATAATATCATTGAAAATCAGTTCATAAACATATACCAATTTTGTTTAACCAAAGTAAACATCAAATTTGGAATAAAAACTAGTGTCATATATAATCCATAGTATCTCAATAAGGTAGGAATCCTACCAATGTCCAGTACACTATCCTTGCCGTCTTGTGAGGATAACGCTTACGATCGCGTAAAACGAATCATGATCCATTTGCCGAATCTTCTTACCTTATCAAATTCAATCACATATATTAATTTGATTTCCCATTTAAATTTGATCATCCCTTACATCTTTCCAGATAGATAGAGGCATCTGGAAAATAATTTAAAAATGAAACATTCTAATTCATTCCCAATTACTATCTTTTCCTTACCCTCAAGCTTTTAATCGACTGAATCATAAATTCAGTTGGCTGACTTTAGGTCAAATCCTCTGTGTTCTTGGTCAGTACACTTTCAGTCGACAGAATCACAGATTCAGTCGGCTGACTTTGGATTAGATCATTTGTGTTCGGCCAGTCTACATTCATTCGGCTGAAACACACCAGATCACTTACTTGTTTGGTACATCTACGTTCAGTAGACTAAATCCTAGATTCAGTCGGCTGAAATACCAATAGACCCCATCGTGCTTAGCCAGTGTACTTTCAGTCGGCTGAATCATAGGATTCAGTCGGTTGAAACTCCCAGATTACCCTTGTTTGCTTGGCCAGCACCCTTTCAGTCGATTGAATCCTGATATTCAGTCGACTGACTTTTTGTCAGTTCTCTCTGTTTGCATGCATGGTTAGGCCCTTCTTCATGAAATCCATAGTTATCATTTTTAAACATAGATTTCATCTTCCATACCTCTTCTTTGTGAACTTACTCTACCCACTAGCCAAGGCTAGGATCTTTTCCATAATTCATTTAGTCTTTGTATCATTATACCATGGTTTTGGATTCAATCCTTTGGTTGTTTGTTTCAACCCATAACCATTCCTTGAATGGATTTCCAACTCCGTGGCCTTATAACAATTTGGCCATCCATTCCAACCAATCAAAAAACCCATAGGTTCGGCCACACCATGGTCAAACCTATGGTTTCTTTAGACTTATTCACATATTGTTAAACCTTAAACATACCTTCTTCCCATCTCCTTATTTTCTTTTTGATATGTATTTCCTTCCTTAATCCTTCTCCTTCCTTCCTTGCTCTTCAAAGATTCTCCAAGCATAAAGGTGTAGAGGGGAGACAGAGAGGAGAGGAAAATCCTTTGCTCACAAGTGGAGGAGTCGGCCAAAGGGTGTGGTGTGCCCCTTGGTTTGTGTCTTTTTGCATAACAGCTAGTCCCTTCATTCCCTCTCATTATATCTTAGCCTTTAACCAATGAGTCCCTTAGCTTAATGAAGGAGACCCTTGGTTTCCCAATGAGTCTCTTGGCTTCGTGCCCTCTGAGATGAAAACTCTTCACCTTCCCAACTCAAGCCAACTCAACTCAAGACTTGAACTCACTTTTGGTTGACCAAGTCAACCCATGACATGGCCGGCCATGCATGTGGTGACTTGGTCACCACATGGCATTTAGGTCCCACCTTGGCCATGTCACTGGATGATGTGGCTACCTTGTCTACTAGGCTTTCATGTGATGACATGCATGCCACATGGCAAAGCTACATCACTCACATGCCACCTCACTTGATGAGGTGGACTCTAATGCATTGGGTCTTAATTGAGTAATTGACCATTTAATTTAAACTTACCCAATTACTTTAAAATCAAGCTTACCCATAATCCATTGGGAAATTGACCCATTTACTTTAAACTTACCAAATTATTTTAAAATCAAGCTCACCCATGATCCATTGGATCTTAATTGGGTAATTGATCCATTTCTTGCCCATCTAATGCCAATTTCCACTTTTTAAATTTCAAATTCCATTAATTCGCAATTCAAATGGACTATTCCAATATATTTATAAGTAAGGAAAAATCCGGGGTGCTACCTGAGCATGCCTTGGAAATTTTAATGGAAGAAATTAGCCTCCATCTTCCAAACACTTAATGGAGTTCCAAGGATCAGTGTTTGTTCCTTCATTGTTTCTCATTGGTGTATATTTTGATAAATGAACTTGTCTCATGGTTTGATGCATTTATGCTTTTAGTGGTAAATATTTTTTTGCATCATTGTGTTCACTCATAAGTTGTTTTCATGGAAAATTCTTGAATGAGCGATTCCCTCCTCAAGGCATGTATAAATGTTTGTTTTCAAATTTGGAACAAGTTTTGAATATGCATATGCCCCTTGTACTCCATTTGAAGTCCAATAATTGGGACTTGTTGAAGGACACTGAATTGGTAAATCAGTGTTTCAATGCCCTTTTGTCAATTTATGACAAAAAAGGGAGAAAAATTAGAAGATTGATTCATAGCATCAAGTGTGGGGGAGAAACACTACAGCCTAGAATTACCTTGGAGTACACACTAATGGGGAGAAAGATTAGAAGATCTTAGGGAGAGAAGATCATATCTTTCAAGGGATTTAGTCCATGTGTTATGGGGAGCATTATGTACTTATGGACTAACACTTGAGGGGGAGACCTCTATGCTTCCACCATTGCTTGCATTGTTTGTGTGTACAGGTACATGTACAGGATCACAAGGAAGATGGCAAGCTAAACATGAAAATGAAGAAAACATCTTGAAGCATAGAGTCTAGGATATTTTCATTTGAATATGTATTGTAATTGGGAGAATTTATTTCAATTCAAATGTATAAGGGTTGGGTTAAGTTATTGAGTCTGTAATTTATAGCTTCTAGGTTTTTGTCATGTAATTGACAAAGAGGGAGATTGTTAGTGCCCTGGCTTGCTAAGTCACCTATTTTTCAATTACATGACTTAGGTGAAACATTGTCTCAGAAGGATGATGCAAGTAATGAAGACTCAAGTGTTAGTTGAAGATTGAAGATTCAATGGATCAACATGTGTATGGAAATCACTCAAGGTAAATTGGCCATAGATGACATTAGGTGGTATCCAACACCATAGGATGCCCATGCCTAGGCTTAGAGAATACATCTGAATTAAGTAAATAAGCCTAGAAGGTGTTTCACAAAAATCAAGAACCAAGTGGACTTAAGTCCAAAACATTGAATATACTGTCAAGCACAACACATTGTGTCAGGCGATCAATTGCCAGTGACAGCAGACGATCAATCGTGGTTCAATGATGCATCGTCTGAAAATCAGTGGTTCTAGTTGGAATGAAGTCGTCTCAGGACACGACCAAACGTAAGATACGATCAATTGTTGAGACAGGGGTAGAACACTTCGATCATGCAATCAATCGCCTGAAGCCTGGATTGAACACACACAGTAAAATACAGTTAGGCTCAAGGACGATACATTCCTTTGGTATCAACCCATCTTGTGGTATAGAGCACGATACATCGGACGTACGACCAATCGCCGAGACAGGACTACGACACATCGGCGCATGATCAATTGTTCGAACACAGCCATAATTTTCATTAGGGTGAACCCAACACCTTAGGAGGACCTTCCCTAGGCGTAGAACTCACATTGGTAAAACATATGTAAGCCTATAGGAAATTGACCAAAACCTTGGAGCATCCTTTGAACTTAACTTGAAAATCCTTTAGTGTCAAAATGTCATGAATTTGGAGACTCTTTATACCAACTAAATGTAATAATCAACTGAGAAAACCATCATGGTTGGATAGATAATTGACAAAGCTTTTCATAGAGACCAAAAGCACTCAAATCGGAGCACGGGTACCCAAGATATGGCCGTTTTAGTGGAGAGCAGTTTCGCTAAAAAATTGTCTAGATGGCCGATCGTGAGCCTGCGATCAATCGCCCGAGGAAAGATAGTTTTGACCGAAACAAAGGATATATATATATATATATATATATATATATATATATATATATATATATATATATATATGTATGTATGTATGTATGTATGTATACGCATGAATGCAAGAACATCATGATAACAAAGGCTCTCATTATATATATATATATATATATATATATCATGCGCATGAATGCAAGAACTTCATGATAACAGAGGCTCTCATGCACATGCAAAACCCAGCAACATCACAAACTAATAATCCACTGACCAAATCCAAGACATCATCACGGTAGCCCACACCGGGTCCTCTAGTAAATTCCGTTCTCCCTACGAGTGTTATTAGGAGACTACTCAAAATGACCAGCCCAATGAAGAGATAATGCATATTACCTGTCAGCAACCTATATATCATATGCATGAATGCAAGAACATCATAATAGAATGAATGTCTCTTTATATGAGTACTCAGCTATACTACTAACCAATGGTCCCACTGACCTCCGAGACACCACTTCCATAACTCACAATGGTCCTCCAACAACTCCAATCTCCCTACCAATACAACCGGAGACCATACAATACACAACCCCCTCCACCGCCGGAATGCAACAGGGAAACCCGCATCCCCTATCGGGGTCTCAACCACCGGAGCATAACGGGGAAGACAATCTCAAGGGCAGACACCTTGACCGCTGGAACGCAATGGGGAAACCCGCATCTCCTATGGGGGTCTTGACTGACGGAGCGTAACAGGGAAGTCCTCCAGACAACCAAAATCATCACGTCATCATAATACATACACATGTGAAAAATTCCTCAAATGCATGCACGTAATATCATGATCATGCGAAACAACATAAGCACATGACAAGGTCACAAAACATAAATCCCCATACTCATCATGATCTCATTCACATTTTAAAAATGCACACTCAACAAGATATCATTAAGTCCCAAGCATCAAGTTGGACATCCAAAACATCTTATTCTCATCATAAATTCATTCACATGTTATAATTAAATACGTCACATGTTATCAATAAGTTTCAGGCTTCATGTTCAATGTACATTCATCCGATCAGAATTTTTTTTTGTTTAATCGTATATAGTTTATATGAGTGCACCCGAATGGATCCCTTGGCACAGTTTTATTCAACGTTTCCCTTACTGAGTGGCTTAATCAACGAAGGGCCCCATTCAATTCACCCCATGTCCAAGGTTAAAGGTTAAATAGATGCGAATGCATGCTAAAACAGTGATAAGTTCCCTCACCATGTGCATTTTCGAAATCCAAATGAAGAAACAGGTTGAAGGATACAAAGCACAGGACCGGGCTTGAGGAACTGGGGCGAGTTTGCAAAACTAGGATGGTCCCGTAAAACTAGGACGATCCCACAAATCTGGTTGGAAACGTTCTTGAGGATGAGCCTGCAAACGGCCTAGAAAAAGCTAAAAACAATCTGAAGAAGATCCAGAAACAACCAAGAAACACTCCAAAAGCGATCCCAAAACAGGCCTAAAATGGGCTTGGGCAGGGCCTAAAATGGGTTGGGTAGAGCTATTGGGCTGGGCTGGGCTATTGGGTCAAGCCTGACTGCTGGGCCGAGAGCCTAGATGGGTCAGATTGGATCTGCTGAGCTGGGCTTACACGAACTGGGCTTGCACGAGCTGCACTTTGGGTCGAGTTGGGGGTAGAGGATTGGGCCAAATGAACATGCTTGAGTTGGATTGGGCCTAGGGCAAGCTGGTCCGAAGCACTAGGTTAGGGTTTCTTGGTGGAGGTGATGAAGAGAATGGGGGAATAAGACATAGAGGTGGAGGGACGACGGCGGCTGCGGTGGCTCAAAGGGGAGTTAGGTTTTTGATGAGGTTGTTAGATAAAGACGGATCTAAGGTTTGGATGGAGATGGAAGAAGGGTTGGAGAAAGTCGAGAGAAGAGGGGGGGGGGGGGGGGGGGGGGGGGGGAGAGAGACGACTGAATAGAGAGAGGGATGGGTGAAGAGTGTGGCGGCTACAACTTAGGGTTTTGAGAGGAACGAAAAAGAAGGGAAAGTAAGGAAAAAGAAGGCCGAGAGAGAGAGAGAGAGACATGGATGGGCAGCGACTAGGGAGAGGGCCTTACAGCGGCAGCGGGAGGAAGGAAACACAAGGGAGAGCTAGGGTTTCGACGGTTGTAAGAGAAAGGAGAGGAAAAAGGGTAGAGGGAAAGAGGGAGAGAAGAGACGCATGGAGGGGATTGCGGCAGCGGCGGCTAGGGATGGATCTTAGGGTTTGGGTTAGGGAAAAGAGAGGGAAGAGGAAAAAAGAAGGGGGATGGAGAAATAAAGAGAGTTTATATATGAGAAGGCTAGGGTTTGAGTTTTGAGCACTTTTTTTTTAAAAAAAAAAATCAGAGCCTAGAAACTCTTCATTTATTTTATTTTATTTTATACGACTATATATATTTTATTTTATACTATTTATCTATTTATTAGTAATATTCTTTTTTTTTTTTGAGAAAACTTCTCGAAATGTGTGAAAAACAAAGTTTCAAAATTGACATGGAGTTTTCAAAACTAAAATCTAAAAGAAAAAGTTAGAAGTCAAACATCGGGAGAAAACTATGTGATTTTCAAATATTTTGCATGAAAAAATATAATAATTTAAAATTACTAAAATGTCATTCGAGCTCCCGAGCTCGAAACAGGCAAACTCAGGCACACCATGGAGCCCACACTTTCTCCAGTGTCACCAAACACCTGATCCAAATGGAGATCCAAAAAGCTCCGCAGAAATTCCGACTGATCGGATCGGGTCGTTACAACACTACCACCTTTAAGGAAATTCGTCCTCGAATTTCAAACTAAACTCATGCTCCTAAACTCTAACAGGGTAGGGAATTGCTTTCACATTCATGTGTCATTCTCTCAAGGAGAAGACTCTCTGCCTCTGCACTGCCAAACCATTAAAATCAAGCGAAAAGACTTGTCACGAAGCCTCTGATCTCTCGAATCTTCAATTCGTACTCGTACCCCATACGCTCAGCAAAACTCTTCAGCCTGGTCTGGACAGTTAACAACCATTGTCTAATCAATCTCACTTGCTCAAAGGTCTCCATAACCATACTAAGTCCTGACATCAATGTATCACTGATCTAGACCCACAAAAGGGTGATTTGCACGGTCTGACCTACAAGGTACATACGGAGCCATCTTGATATCAGCCTGGTATTTGTTATTGTAAACGAACTCAATCAAGTGTAACTAACTCTCCAAACTACTGCCACGGTAAAAACACGAACTCAGAGTATATGCTCTAAGATCTGAATGGTCCACTCCTACTGGCTATCTATCTATGGATGGAACACTGCACTGAAACACAGTTGTGTATCCAACTCTTTCTGCAAGCTCCGTCGGAACTGAGAAACAAGTTTCTAGTTCTGATCTGAAATAATCGACATAAGTACACCATACAGTCTGACGATCTCTACCAAATATATCGACTCAAAGTCTCGAGAGAATCTCTCATCTTCATGCCAATAAACCGAGCTGACTTAGTCAATTGATCCACTATGACCCATACTGCATCATGTCTTCGAGGTGACTTCGGCAACCCAATCACGAAATCCATAATAATAAGATCCCACTTCCACTCGGAGATCGAAAAGACTGCAATCTATCATCGGTTCTCAAGTGCTCTATCTTGACCTGATGGCAAGTCAATAATGGGTTACAGACTCAGTCACTGGCCTCCTCATGTCTCTCCACTAGAGCTGCTGAAGCAAATCAAGACACATCCTTGCACGTCCCAGATGTACAACAAATCTAAAGTGACGGAAGTATCGTAATACCTCCTCGCGGCACTACCCTTCTATGGGTACGAAAAGCCTACCCTGAAAGGTCAAACCACCATCTTATCTCACAATCCATCCAAAAGGTCCACTGCCACTGACCACAACACTCCTTAATGCAATGCATGTAGCGCCCTGCACTTTTTCACTTGTCGAAAAATCAGAGTATATACTTTTATTTTTTTATAAGGAGTGAAAGAGAGTGGGTAACGTCACGACGCGAGCTAAGCCCGGGTTTCCAAACCCGACCCTTCACTGGCCAACAATACGTGTGTGGACCAAGTCCACTAAACGGTTCACACGCTTTACAATTAACTGTGGAATTATTATATGAATAGAATACCATCCATATCCATGATAATAATAGGCAAGGAAGCCAATCACTATTAAATTAACTGAAACTTAAATATTCAAAACATCATCTAACCATAGCAAAATAGACTAAGTGATTATAATCCCTAAACTGCTAATTATCTCAAATACATTGTTCCAAAATCAATTAAGTAAAGTATACATAATCTTCCCAAGCCCCTATACTTGGCTTTCTTCACATCCCATGTCCTTTCCATTTCCTGTTCCATCATCTAAAGGGTAGAAGTAGGGCGTTAGTCAAAATGCCCTGTAGGAATTCCAAATAGGGTTATACACATAGGATCAATATAAAATTCAGAATAAGAATATCATATCAAAACTACAAACATATCATAGTACCAAAAACAACGCATGATAATCATATCCAAATCATGCAAATGTATATGTCATGTCATGGGTGTCATATGCCAATGGTCCCTCACCCAATCTCCATATCAAACACCATACAAATCATAACAACATTTTCCTTGATATAATGAAACCATATCAAGGTGTTCCCTTGGCCATTTACGTCCGCAGTGTTTTGTAAAGGTACCACCAGGTCACTGTTATGCCTCCCCACGTGTGTTAATCGGAATTACCGATGGAGAGTGGACTCCTCCCTCTGTGCAGGGTTTTTGGACTGTTTACCTCGGAGCTCTTTGGCCATATTACGCCGTACCCCTATCTAGCAATCCCGAACAAGTCCAACATATCAATGGTTCACATAGCTTCTTCCAAGCTAGTTTTGAAGCCGTAAGTCATGTCCGGACAGCTCATAACTTGGTTTGCTATCCCATATACTCCCTCCCATGCCATGCATGAGATCATGAATGCCATAATGCCTTTTTATTTCAGATCACATGTTACCATCGAAATCACATGTTACCATCGAAAATAGTTCATAAATCAAAGTAAGTCATCATGTTGAGAAATACAAAATCAGTAACACAGATATAAATATAGATCCACATGTATTTCAATAAGGTAAGAATCCTACCAAATCCCAATATAATAACTTTGCTATTTGCGAAGATTCCGTACGACGATCACGTCACAACGAATCGCTAAACCTTTTATGAAATCTCTTTACCTTAATGAATTTAATCACATATTTATGCAATTTGATCATCCATATAATTTAAAACATCCCTTACATCCTTCCAGTTAGACTGAGGTTTCTGGAAACATCAAATAAAAATCGACTTTTCATTTCATTCGACTGAATCAGGGATTCAGTCGACTGAATCACACTCAGCTACAGTGTTCTGTCTTACCGCAGTCTTTCAGTCGACTGAAATACACTTTCAGTCGGCTGAAACCCAACTTAATACTGTTTATTCCTTGACTCGCTACCTTTCAGTCGGCTGACTCTGAGTCAAGCCCTTTGTATTCTCGGTCAATCCTCTTTCAGTCGACTGAATCACAGATTCAGTCGGCTGACTTTGGATCAGATTGACAATATGTTTGTCAAGTATAGATTCAGTCGGCTGAATCCTCGACCAACAGTTTATGTGTTTCACAAGTATTCGTTTAGTCGATTGAATCATGTCAGATCACTTTACTTCTTCGATACGTCTATGTTCAGTCGACTGAATCCCAGATGCAGTCGGCTGAAACTCCTAGAAATGGTTTTCTGCTCTTCAACCAACACTAGTTCAGTCGACTGAATCCCATATTCAGTCGACTGACTGTTTGTCAGTCCCTATTGTTTGATTATTTTGTACATCCTTTCTTTATGGAATCCACCCCTTATCCTTTTTAAACATGCATATTATGACTTGTATAACTCCTAGTGGATTTTCTCTACTCTCTAGCCAAAGCTAGCATCTTTCTTATAACTAATCAATCTTAATATCTCCACATGGATTCGAATATCATCATATGTTTGTTTTCCAACCTTTAATCATTCCTTGAATGGATTTCGAATTTCCATGGCCTTAAAACATTTTGGCCATTCCATTTCATCTATTAAGAAATCCATAGATTCGGCCACTCCATGGCCAAGTTATGGTTTCCTCTTAATTTTCAATGCTATATTATCCTCATACCTTTTCTCGTCTCCTTCTTTCTTTTGCTCTATCTTTACTTTCCTTTCTTCTTCATTTCTTTGTTCTTCAGTAAATCCTCTAGGTATTGATGGTGTAAATGGTGTAGAGAGATAGAGAAGAAGAAGATAGGAAATCCTTTTTGCTCTAGAGAGAGTGGTCGGCCAAGGGGTGTGAAGTGCCCCTTGGTGGTTATCCCTTTATAACAGTCCAAGGCTTTTCCTCTTCCCCTCTTTATTTCTTTGTCTATTCAATGTGTCCCTTGGCTTAACCAAGGAGACACCTCACTCCCATCGAGTTCATTGGGTCTCTTCTATTGAGATGGAAACCCTCCATCTCCCACTTAACTCATTAAGAAGTCTCCTCAACTTCCATTCAACTCAGCTCAACTCACTTAAATTATTTTGAACTCATTTCCCAACTCAACTAATTCCACTTAACTCCTTTATACTCACCCACCGTTGACCAAGTCAACCATGGCTTAGCCGACCATGCATCTTATTGCATTTAGGTCCCACCTTGGCCTTGCCACTAGATGAAGTGGCACTTTGTCTTAGTTGGCTTCCATGCATGCCACATGGCAATGCCACCTCACATACATGCCACCTCACTTGATGAGGTGGATTTATGCATTGGGCTTCAATTGGGTAGTTGACCCAATTAAATTAATCCTACCCATTTACCTTCAAATCAGTTCATCTATGACCCATTGGGTGCCAATTGGGCAATTGACCCATTTAATTACATTTACCCAATTACTTTCAAATTGAATCCTATCCATGATCCATTGGATTCTTAATTGGGTTGTTGACCCAACTCTTTACCCATTTAAGGTCCATTCCAATTTCTAATCTTAAATCCAACCAATTTAGCAATTTAAATGGACAAATCCAATATATTTATGAAATGAAAAATCTGGGTGTTACAATATTACCCTCTTTTAAAAATTTCATCTCGAAAATCGAGCGAAATAGGGTTTCAAACAGATTCATAAATAGCTCAGGATGAGCTGCTCTCATTTCTGATTCAAGTTCCCAAGTGGCTTCCTCATTAACATGTCGGTCCCATACCACCTTGACAAATTGAATTGCTCTGTTCCGTAACACCATTTGTTCCGTATCCACCACTCTGACGGGCCTTTCGATGTAAGTCACGTCGCTTTGTACTTCTATGTCTTGTACGTTCAACACATGCGAGGGATCAGGATTGTACTTCCTCAACATGGATACATGAAATACATCGTACAGTGATGATAACTGTGGAGGAAGTATCATTTGATAAGCCACTTCCCCCACCCTCTTTTGGATTGGAAAGGGTCCCACAAATCTAGGTGAAAGTTTCCCTTTCTTTCCAAATGGCATGTGCCCCTTTTGTGGCGAGACCTTCAAGAACACTAAGTCTCCCACTTCAAACTCAAGGAATCTCCTTCTCTTGTCAGTGTAACTCTTTTGACGACTTTGTGCTAGTGAACAGATGCTGTCGTATCAACTTAATCTGTTCTGTGGTTCTGCAACTAGATCAGGTCCAATAAGTGCAGGCTCTCCAGCCTCTGTCCAACACATTGGTGATCTACAGGGTCTACCATACAATGCCTCAAATGGAGCCATCTTGAGACTTGCCTAGTAACTGTTGTTGATTGAGAACTCAACCAGTGGTAAATGATCTTCCCAACCACCCTTGAAGTCTAGCATACAAGCTCTCAGCATATCTTCCAACGTCTGTATTGTTCTTTCTAACTGACAGTCAGTCTGTCGATGAAAAGCTGTGCTGATTAACAAGTTGGTCCCCATAGCCGACTGCATGCTCTGCCACACCCTGCCAACGAATCGGCCATCTCTGTCGGACACAATGGTCCTGGGATACCATGTAGTTTGATGATATCCTTGATGTATCGTCGTCCCAAAGTCTCAGATGAATCTATCATCTTGATTGGGAGAAAATGCGCAGACTTGGTCAATCGATCTACCACAACCCATATTGCATCGTTGCCCTTTGATGACCTTGGCAACCCAGTCACAAAATCCATGGAAATATGTTCCCATTTCCACTTTGGCACTGGTAAGGGTTTGAGTAATCCTAGTGGTTTCTGATGTTCTATCTTAACTTGCTGACAAGTCAGGCAATGAACAACAAAATCAGCTACATCTCTTTTAAGTCCATACCACCAATAGTGTCTCTTTAGGTCATGGTACATCTTGGTGCGACCCGGGTGTATAGAGAGTTTTGTTTGGTGTGCTTCGATCAACAACTCTTTCCTGCAGCTTTGAGGGACATATGTCCTGCCTCGGAATAAGAGACCTTGTCCTGGTCGTAATTCCCATTCCGGTACAACCTCACCAGTAGACATCTTACCCCATATTTCTTCCACTTCCGAACGGCAATGGAGTCGCAACCTCCAATGAATCACAGGACCGGAATATGTTCTGGGACTTCCAACAGCAACGTTGCCCTTATTTCAAAGGGAAAGAGGGACCCGCAGAAGCTGAAAACTGGGTCGAGAACATCACAAAAATCTTGAAGCTGCTCAAGATCACTGGTAATGAAGACCAGATACTGTTGGCTACCTCACAATTGGTAGATGATGCCGGAAAGTGGTGGAGAGTTATAGAACGGCAGCAAGCACAGATCCTAGTAGGGGAAAGGACCGAGATGACATGGGACCAGTTTGTTGGAATGTTTCTGGATCATTATTTTCTAGAGGAAGAGAAGGAGCACCAAACACAAGCTTTCATATATCTTGTAATGCCCCGCCCTCTCCGAGAAATCAGAGTCTAATTTTTTTTAAAAATTATAATAGAACAACACCGAAAGAGAGCGGGCGGCGTCACGACGCGAGTTAAGTTCGAACTTTCAAAGTCCGACCCTTAACTGGCCACCCATGTGTGCATGGACTAAACCCATGAAAGATAAACACACACAGAACTAAACAATGTCATGCGGAATAAACTAGACTAACTGCGGAATTAAACTGATTAAATAACAAGTACAAGTCATTATTTTCAAATTACTTAACCCAAATTAAGATTCATCAAGGCATACTCAAACCATAGCAAATAACTACATTATTACATGTCCATAATAAAGTATTCAAATAACAGCAATTATAAATCCATTCCAGCACTCAAGCATTTACGCTTGGCTCCCCTCCTGGTCATCGAACCTTCTCTTTCCCCTTCCTTGTTCCTGCATTCTCCTCTGAGGATAGAATTAGGGCGTTCGATCAACGCGCCCAGTAGGATTTCCGATCAAGGCTACCACATGGTTAGATTATAAATCATGCATATATCAAATGTCTAATTATCAAAACATATAAAACCATGCTATGTATGTATGCCAATGTAATGAGCCCCACCCCATCACACATACATATAGCCATCACTTGACATGTCTTTTATCAACATATTAATCCTCCTGGCGGGAAACTCACCGCCTAAGGAGGCCCCACAGTTGCATCACGGGCATTCCGACGGAGTGTGGGCTCCGGTGTCCAAAACTGTCAGATAATCCTCCTGGAGGGACTCTCATCGCCTAAGGAGGCCCCACAGTTGCATCTCGGACATATCGACGGAGTGTGGGCTCCGGTTTCCACAATCATCATCCCATGTCCATGCATGAGATGCCAATGTATATATAAAACATGTAAATAATATCCATCATTCAAAACCAATAAAATAAACATGAGTCTCGTAAAAACCAAGATAAAACTGTGGTTACAAGTAGGTAGGAAACCTACTGAAGATTCACTTCAGTGTTCGATCTTTCGTAATCGTCACCCGTTCACGACTCAGTACGCCGTTCACGCAAGTCTCGATACCTTATTTACATAGCAGCAAATTAGACATTCATCATGTAATTCCAACTTGGTCTAAGTCCCAAAAACGCACTATGTGGGGTTCGGCCATACCCCATGGCCGAACCTCACCTATTTACCATTTCGTCTTTCTTTCATATAATTACAACCATACACTTAAACCATACCTCCAAATAAAACCTTGGTAGGGTTTGGCCATACAGCATGGCCGAACCATACCACTTTGGTTTGGGTCCATACATCCACTCCTATGATCAATCCATCTTTGATCATTTCATCCATAATTACCATTATGCCATTGAGACTAACCTTTTCCTTAAACATCAATAACCATAACTAAACCGTCTTGGTGGGGTTCGGCCATACACATGGCCGAGCCTCTCATCTTTATTTGATCATTTAAATCATTCTTTCACACATCTTTAATCACATAATTAGCTACACATTAAGGCCACCAATGACCCTTAGTGGGGTTCGGCCATACACATGGCCGAACCTCACCAATCTGATTTTTGTCCCCACTTTCCATCTTATATCATGTTGATCAACTTAATATTAAATCCATAACTAAGCCTAGGTAATTCTTAAATCAAAAGCATAAAACAAATCATAGTTTCCAATAGGATTTAATCCAATCATACCATCCAAAAACAGTCCATGGGGTTCGGCCATACACATGGCCGAACCCAATGGTTCTCTTGATTCAATTAGTCCATCATCTATCCCTGATTTAAATCAGTAACTTAACCATAACATTAACATGGTTCAGCCATATATTGGCCGACCAAAATCAGTAAATTTATCTTCATTTAAATCACATAAAAACCCCATGGTAATGTATGGTTTTTATCTCTCAAAACCATCATCATTAACCATAAAATTATCACACCATTTCATGGGGTTCAGCCATGCTCATTGGCCGAACCCTATGGCCTTTGGTTTGAACCTCTTAAACATTCATCTTATGTCTAATCTAATCATCCAAAACAGTACATCATTTCCATGGTTTTAACTTACAAAAACCATCAAAATTCCAACATCATTTCATGGGGTTCGGCCTATCCAAGGTGGCCGAACCCCATGAACCCTTTCATCACTTAATACCCAAGGTTTAGACCCATGATACATTCAGCCATTCATGACATCCGAATCCATGTTTTAAACCTTTTTAAAACATGCATTTTACGTCTAATAAAAACATCTAAAACAGTCCCACAATTGCATGGTTTCATGTTTCTAAGACCATCAAAACCAACCAATTATTTCCATGGGGTTTGGCCCTCCAAGGTGGTCGAACCCAATGATCCCTTTTATAATTTTTAAACCTCCATTACCCAAGGTTTAAACCTTGATGCATTCGGCCATACCCATGGCCCAAAACATGTTCCATTTGTTCCATCTTATTAAACAAAATACCCATGGGAATACTTACCAAATTCCAAGCTTTTCTTCTTGCCTTTGCTCTTTACTTCCTATCTTTCTTAGCCTCCCTTCCTTTGTTGGTTTATGCTTGATCAATTGGTGCAAACACCACTGCTGGTTCAGCCAAGAGAAAGAGTTTGGAGAGAGGGAGAGAGATGGGGATTCTTAAGATTTTCTATGTGAAAATCAGCCAAATGAGGTGGTCTATCACTTTTGCAATTCAACCACTTAATCCATTCATTTCCCTCATAAACTCTTGCTCATGTCAAAGGGTCACTTGGTACAACCAAGACACCCATTGACACCAACCAATGCAACCATTCAGCTCCCCATGCATCTCCTCCAATTCGCATGCATTTCCATTTAAAATTTAGCATGGAAATCACCATAACAAGTCCCCAACGTGTGGGACTTGTTTTGGTTTGTTTGAGACCAAAACAACTCCTCATATTCCACTTAACTCACTGAATTTACAGCCCATTTGATTTCCATTTTGACTCACTCAACTCAATGGCTTAACTCACCACATTAAATGCCATACATTAATTACACTTGAGTCAACTCATTTCTCAATTCAAAACCAACTCAATTCAGTCCCACTCAACCTGATTTGACTCACCATTGAGTTCATTTGAGGGTCCACACGGTCAACCGTGGTCAAACTTGGTCAACCCGACCCATTGGGTCCCCATTTAGCTCCTTGACCGGTTTTGACAACATGACCCATTTATGGGCTGTTTTGGCCATTAGCATTTGGTTTTCACATGTGCATCAAGCCTACCCATTTTTGCTCCACTTGATTTCCAATCTATTTAGCTTAACCCAATTAAATTTGGGCTCACCCAATGGTCTAATAACTCCATTATGACCCATTGGATCCAATTGGGTCCTTTGACCCAATTAACCATATTGACCCAAATTGATGTACATTACCCATCCAATCAAATTTGACATTAATAATGTGCTCATAGGGTCTTAATTTGAGCAATGGGCCCCACTATTTTCTCATTTAACATCATAATTAATAAATTTACCAATCCAGGGGCATTTTTGTAATTATCCATCTCATTGAAAAATTGGGGTGTTACATATCTGGTTCAAGGCACCACGACGGTTGCGGATTATTATCAGGAGTTCCTCTGTTTATCATGTTATCCTTTGTACATGGTAGACACAGAATACAGGAATGCTCGGAAGTTTGAACGAGGCCTACAACCTAGCCTAAGAGCCAAGGTCACAATATTCAAATCAGCGACTTTGGCGGAAGCGGTCAGCCGAGCTAGTATAGCTGAGCAAGAGCTGATGGAAACAGTCAAGTTTGTGGACAATCGCTGAGGTCAAAATGGGGGAAATGCCTTCCGACCGAATAAGAGATTCAGACCCAACTTTGGGAGACCCTCACCTTCTACTAGGGTCAACTGGAGGTTTTCGTCCCAATCAGCCCTCCACATCAGGATCCATTTCTCAGGTTCATAGAGATATTAGCACTTGTTTCCAGTGTGGTCAGCATGGCCATTTCAAGAGGGAGTGCCCACAGATCAATAGACCTTCTCACTCTAGGGGTTCATTCCGTCCTCCAGCTCGACCGCCTCATTCTCAAGCATCAAGGGCATATAATCTGACAGAACGGGCACCTATTTCGACAGGATCTGGACGACTGTATACTTTGGCTCCTCCTCCAGAGATGGTGGATCACTTGGTGATTCAAGGTATGGCAGTTGTGGGTAGTTCTTATGCTTTTGTATTATTTGATTTAGGAGCATCCCACTCCTTCGTATATGGTGCATTCATATCTGTTACTAGGCACTTTAGTACAACAACTGTCCACCGCACTTACTATTGTATCCCCTATTGGAGACACATCACTTGGTCTGATCTGCACTTCGGTAGATACTGAACTAGTTGGGTTCAGATTTAAGTTCAATTATCTAGTACTCGAGATGTCTGAGTACGATATCATTTTTGGCATGGATTGGTTCGCTAACTTCCAGGCCAGCATTGACTGCCATCTTCGCAAGGGTGATATTCTGGTCACCTGAGGGAAAACGATATGTGGTACATGCCGATAGACAGAGCATTCCAATGACTAGTAGATTGCACAAGGAAATGAATCGTCTAGTACTGAACAAAATCAAACTAGATAAGGCGCCAATGGTTGAACTACCTGCGATAATGAAAGAGTATACAGAGGTATTCCTGACAGAACTCCCTAGTTTACCTTCAAAGAGGGAGATTGATTTCGAGATCAAGCTGTATCATGGCACTGCTTCCCGTATCATTGCCGCATTCCCGGATGGCCTCAGCAGAGATGTCTGAGCTGAATAAACAAATTGATGAAATGCTCAGACTACGCTGTATCTGGAACAGCACATCATCCTGGGGAGCACCGGTATTGTTTGTAAAGAAGAAGGATGGTATTCTTCGGATGTGCATAGATTACCGGAAATTGAACCAACTGACAGTTAGAAACATGTACCCTCCACCCAGAATTGATGATCTATTCGATCAACTTAGAGGTTCCAGTCATTTTTTCCAAGATTGATCTGATGTCAGGATACCATCAAATCACGTCAGGGATGAAGACATAAAGTAGACGACTTTCAGAACACGGTATGGACTACATGAGTATGTGGTCATGCCGTTTGGACTCACCAATGCACCCGCTGTGTTCATGGATCTAATGAACCAAATCTTTCGTCCTTATCTGGACAAGTTTGTAATTGTGTTCATTGATGATATACTGATTTATTCTACAAGTCAGGAGGAGCATGCTGAGCATTTGAGGATAGTTTTAGACACCCTAAAGAAGAATCAATTGCATGCCAAAGCAAACAAGTGCGAGTTTTGGCTATCCGATGTCCATTTCTTAGGACATGTCATATCAGCAGAAGGAATAGCCCGTAGACCTGGCTAAAGCGGCAGCAGATACAAACTGGAATCCGCAGGATTGGCTGGTTATTATCGGAAGTTTATTATGGACTTCTCCAAGATTGCAGCTCCACTCACCCGACTCACTCAGAAAGGAGTCAAATTTGAATGGTATGATGTGTGCAACCGAATGTTCGAAGACTTGAAGGAGAAGCTTACGACTGCTCCTATTTTGATTTTACCGGAAAGAGGCAAGGGCTATGAAGTGTATTGTGATGCTTCAGGGGATGGACTTGGGTGTTCTCTCACTCAAAGTCATCATATAGTGGCTTATGGTTCAAGGCAACTGAAAATACATGAACGCCACTATTCCATACATGATCTGGAATTAGCCGCAGTGGTCTTCGCCCTCAAAAGTTGGAGACACTATCTTTATGGCGAGAAATTTGAGATATTTTCAAATCACAAAAGTTTGACATATCTATTTGATCAGAAGGAACTCAACATGAGGCAGCGTAGATGGATGGAGTATTCGCAAGATTATGAGTTTGCACTGCGTTATCATCATGGCAAAGCCAACAAAGTGGTGGATGCCCTCAGTCGCATGACACATACAACAGTTGCCAGTTTGACTATGAAGGAATGGGAGATGTTGACCACCATCTGGGAATTTAATTTGTATATCAAGGATCGTGGGAGTATGTACAATCTGATGGTACAGGTCCAGCATGGTTTCCAAGATTGAGCAAGATCAGCGGACAGATCCTGAAGTGGAAGAAATTTGGACTAAGATGTCTATTGGTGAGGTTGTACCGGAATGGGATTTACGACCAGGATAAGGTCTTCTATTCCGAGGTAGGACATATGTACCTCAAAGCTTTAGAAGAGAGCTATTGAATGAGGCACATCATACAAAACTCTCTATTCATCTGGGTAGCACCAAGATGTACCATGACCTGAAGAGACATTATTGGTGGCATGGACTTAAAAGAGATGTAGCGGATTTTGTTGCTCATTGCCTGACTTGTCAGCAAGTGAAGACAGAACATCAGAAAGCACCAGGATTACTCAAACCCTTACCAGTGCCAGAATGGAAATGGGAACATATTTCCATGGATTTTGTGACAGGGTTACCAAAGTCATCAAAAGGCAATGATGAAAAATGGGTTGTGGTAGATCGATTGACCAAGTCTGCACACTTTCTCCCAATCAAGATGACAGATTCATCTGAGACCTTGGGACGATGATACATCAAGGATATCATCAGACCACATGGTATTCCCAAGACCATTGTGTCCTACAGAGATGGCCGATTCACTGGCAGAGTGTGGCAGAACATGCAGTCGGCTATGGGATCCAACTTGTTGATCAACACAGTTTTCACCCTGTAGGCTGACGGACAGTCAGAGCGAACAATACAGACATTGGAGGATATGCAGAGAGCATGCATGCTAGACTTCAAGGGTGGTTGGGAAGATCATTTACCACTAGTTGAGTTCTTATACAACAACAACTACCAGGCAAGTCTCTAGATGGCTCCATTTGAGGTGTTGTATGGTAGACCCTGTAAATCACCAATGTGTTGGACAGAGGCCGGTGAGCCTGCTCTTATTGGGCTGATTTGGTTGCAGAGACTACAGAACAGATTAAGGTGATACGACAACATCTACTTACTGCATAGAGTCGACAGAAGAGCTACGCTGACAAGAGAAGGAGGTTCTTTGAGTTTGAAGTGGGAGACTTGGTGTTCTTGAAAGTCTCGCCATGAAAGGGACACATGCGATTTGGAAAGAAAGGGAAACTGTCACCTAGATTTGTGGGACCCTTTCCAATCCAAAAGAGTGTGGGGGAAGTGGCGTATGAATTGGTACTTCCTTCGCAATTGTCATCATTGCATGATATATTTCATGTATCTATGTTAAGCAAGTACAATCCTTATCCCTCGCATGTGCTGAATGTACAAGGTATAGAATTGCAAAGTGACGTGACCTACGTCGAAAGGCCTGTCAAGGTGGTGGAAACGGAACAAAGGGTGTTACGGAACGGAGCAATTCAGTTCGTCAAAGTACTATGGGACCGACATGGTAATGATGAAGCCACCTAGGAACTTGAATAAAAAATGAGAGCAGTTCATCCTAAGCTTTTTGTATAAGTTATTCGAAAACCTTACTTCGCTCGATTTTCAGGACGAAATTTTCAAAAGAGGGTAATATTGTAACACTCAGATTTTTTAATGCATAAATATATTGGATTTTGTCTATTTAAATTTTTAAATTGGTTAAATTTTATATTTATGGATGAAATGGGCCTTGGATGGGTAAATGAGTTGGGTCAATAACCCAATTAAGATCCAATGGATCATGGTCAGAATTTGATTTGAAAGTAATTGGATAAATGTGATTAAATGGGTCAATTACCCAATTGGGACTCAATGGGTCATAAATAAGCTAATTGTAAGGAAATGGGTAAGGATAATGTAATTGGGTCAACTACCCAAATTAAGACCCAATGTATAAATCCATCTCATCAAGTGAGGTGGCATGTATATGTGGTGGCATGAAAGTGACATGGCTGAGTGGGACCCCAAGTGCCATGTGTCATGGTCGGCCATGTCATGGTTGACTTGGTCAACCACAAAGGAGTCCAATCGAATTAAGGTGTGGTTGAGTTGGAAGTGAGTTCAAGTTTTGAGTTAAGATTAAAATACTAGAAGTGAGTTGGGAAATGAGTTCAATGGGATTTAATAATGTTTGAATTGAGCTGAGTTGAAAGGGAAGTGGAAGGGACTCCCATCTCAAGTGTGTTGGATGGGGAGGTGAAGAGTTTCCATCTCAATGGATGGAATCGATGGGAGCTAAGTGTCTCCTTGGTTAAACCAAGGGAAACCTTGAACAAACCAAGACGTAATGAAAGGAGAGTGAAAGGACTTAGGCTGGTATACAAAGGGGCAAACCAAACTCTTGGTCGGCTTCTATTCATTTCACAAAGAATTCTTCTTTTCTATCTCTCTACACCACTTACACCATCGATACCCAGAGGGCTTGCTGAAGAAACAAGAAAGGAAGGAAGGGGAAAGGAAAGGATTACAGAACTAAAGAAAGGAGGAGTCGGGTAAAGGTATGTCCCATGTTTATTTAGATAGGAATGATATTAAGGAAGTCATGGATTTGGCCATGGGTGGCCAAATCCATGGGCTCCAAACGTGTTAGAATAAAGTGGTCAAACTATTAGATGATCATGGAGTTGGTATCCATTCAAGGAATGGATAAATATTGAAAACCAACAATGAAAGAATAGAAATTAGAATTATATTGTGAAAGGCATAAGATTGAAAGATTATGGAAAAGACTCTAGCTTTAGCTAGAAGGTAGAGTAAATTCACTAAAGGGTATATGAATGATATTGTTTATGTTTAAATAATATTGGGAATAAATTTCACAGAGATAGGGTCGAGCCAAAACATCAAACAAAAGAGACTGACAAACAGTCAGTCTGCTGAATCTCGGATTTAGTTGACTGAACTGGTGTGGCTAAAGTCCGAAAACCAATTATGGGAGTTTCAGCCGACTGAATCTTTGGATTCAGTCAACTGTACCATGTCTGGATTAAAATATAAGGGGCGTAATGATGTTTCAGCCGACTGGATATAGGATTCAGTCGACTGAAAGAAAACGTATCAAAGAAGTAAAGGGATCTGACGTGTTTAAATTTAATCGACTGAATGATTACTTAGCAAACACGTAAACTGTTGGCTGATGATTCAGCCAAGTGAATCATGGATTTAGCCGACTGAATATGTACTGGCCGAACACACAGTTAATCTGGTCCAAAGTTAGCCGACTGAATCTCTGATTCAGTCGACTGAAAGAGGATTGACCAGGGATACGAAGGGTTTGACTCAGAGTCAGCCGACTTAATCGGTGATTCAGTGGACTGAAAGGTAACGAGTCAGGGTAAGAATAGTTCCGAGTTGGATTTCAGCCAACTGAATATTGTATTCAGTCGACTGAAGTCTGCGGGTAAGGCAGAGAACAGTAATCGGGCAGGTTTCAGTTGACTGAATCCTTGGTTCAGTCGATTGAAATATAATGTTATATATTTGGTTAAATTTCCAGAGACCTCTGATTATCTGGTATAATGTAATAGTGATGGAAATGAAAATCAACAATCAAATTAATATATATGGTTGAATTTGATAAGGTAACGAAGTTCGATTCGCGCAACCGTTGGCATTATTCCTACGGAACAAAGAAAGGACAGTAAATCAAACGTTGGTAGGATTCCTACCTTGTTGAGATGCATATGGATCTTATATGTAACTGGTTTTTTATTTCAGTACAATGTTTATTTTAGTAAATCAAATAGTATAAGTTTTATTAAATGTGAAGCGTGTGAAATGTCTTAGTGGACTTAGTCCATGCACACGTATAGCTGGCCAGTTAATGGTCCGGTCGGAAACCCGGACTTAGCTCGCGTCGTGACGCTCCCTCTCTCTCTCACTCTTTATTAAAAACAAAAACATACTCTGATTTTCGACAATTGAAAAAGGGGCGGGGCGTTACAATTCGTATCTCCTGTCCTGCGTAGAGGGAGAGAGCCGAGTGTCTCCAGCCCTGTCATTGAGGACAAATGTTACCAGTGTCTCACATCGCCTGTGGACTTTGGGATCTTGAGATCTATTAATGCATAGACAACTTCTCCTTATAAGTCGATTTTTAAAGATGAATTTTACTCATGTGTTTTAACAGCGCAAACATATATTGTATCCATCTAAGACCTCATAAGAATTGGTTTTGGAGGAAATTCGTTACATATAGTCATTATCCAATTTCTTAAGTTTTATTTTGTAAAGTTATATGTCAATTTTCAATTTTCTTAAAAATCTGAACTATAAGTATTTTCTCCTTTTATTTTTCACCATAAAAGTGGCAAATGACTTTTATAGATCATGTTTTTCGTACAAGAAAATGCAAGTCATAAAAAACTATAAATCTAAAACATCATATTGAATTATCATTGACCGAATCCTCACCCTCACACCTAAACACAAAACTATTTAAGATCGTAATAAAAAGAGAAAAGAATAAAAGAAAAAACAGAAAAATAAAATAGGACGGCAAAAAATGACAAAAGAATATAGATTAGAGGAAAAAATGAAAGCAAAGAGCTCAACGGATGAAAAAATATTTAGTGAAAGAAATATGTCCATGTCATCTATCTAATTTCTTTTAAGTTTCATTTATCATTAAAAATCAATTGTATGGATTGGAAACGGACTTTACGAACTATACATGAATCAAATTTAATCTATAAATTTAAATTTCAGTCTATTAATTTTATTGATTGAAATCACCAGTTGTCCTCAAAAAATGGAAAGACACCTGATGATTTTAATCAACAAGATCAAGTAATTAAGAATTAAGTTTGAAATTATGATTTGGTCATGTGCATCTTATCAATTTTTTTTTTTTTTATAATCCAGTGCAATTGATTTTCATACGAAGATATGAAAATTAAGAAAAAGGACTACGTGTGATCCATTATTTCTCCATGCATGCACGTGCAGACACAATTCTTTTTTATACAAAGACACTTTATAGCAGTCGAGACTAATATAATAATATTTTTAAACTATTAAAAATATGTATATTCTTTTGTTGAAAAGAATATCTTTATTAAAAGCAAGTATATTCAAATTTTACAGAAGTAGGTAAAATGACTAATAAATAACATTTTTTATCATCACTTTAATAGGTAAACTTTAACAGTGTCAATCAATGGTTTGAGATATAATGATAGTGAGAGTTACTGATAAAATAATTTAAAATTAATTGCACATGAAATAAATATAGCAGATTAAATTATATTTATCTAGAAAATCAAGTTACTTTATTGAATTTAGCAAACTTGAACTATAAATTTAATAAACTAAAAAAAAAAAAATAATCTACTCTAGTAAATCAGCAAATTCTAATAGGTATTAACTTACTAATTTTCAATTCAAACGCAAATTAGTTGAACTTTCAACTAGATTCCACCTCCATTCATGGACTCTCATTAACTACCATCTTGTTCTTATATATATATATATATATATATATATATTTTTTTTTTTTTTAAACTTACTAATTTTATAACTTTAAAATTCTTTTACAGTCAAGTTTGGAAGAGGAATGCATTACGTTCTTGCTTTACATAGATAATAATCTAGTACATTGTACAAATAGAATGAGTCGTGTCCAATGCTTGTATTATACAGCTACTCCGTTTATTTTTTTATTTTGAATTTATGAGTGGAAAATTGTGTGAAACTCAGCGTAAAACTTCCACGGGTGATACCCATTGCCCTTAGGGCACACCAGGTGAGGCCACGGGGGCTCGAACCTGGCACCTCCCACTTCTTGAGGCGGGAGATTGCCAGTTGATTTTTTTGTTTACTTTAATATCTTTTTTTCACCATCCTTTACATCTATCATAAATAAAAAATATATATAATACACCGATCCTAAATTAGGCTTAATTGTGTGATTATGACCCGTTAAGTGTGACTTGTGATCCATTAATCATGAAGATTATGGTGTTGGTTTTTCGAAAAGTCCAAGTTTGGCCTAATTCGAGCTCGATAGCTCATTGATCCAACTCATTAAAGTTGGAAGGGTAAAACTGTAAATATCTGAACATTAATTATTTATGATCCTAAAACAATTATTATTTGGAAAACCCCTCATTTGGAGTATTTGAACTCCCAAACTCACATACTCGCCATAATTTTAAATTTTGAGTCTAACGCACCCTTCAGTTTGTCTTTTTGAATTCCAGAAATATAACTATTTTAACCCCTTTTAAGGTCCCTACTCATAAAACCATAATTTAAAAATAATTATGATAGTAAAAATTTACAGAAAAATATTTTGTGTTTAATCCGTGTTTTAACCGACCGTTTCATGTTTTCAGATTTTCAAAAAAAGGTATAAGACGCCCAATCTACACCTTTAAATGTGGACTGTCTTTTTAATGTAAACACTTCAACACAAGGTTTTGCTCAGATCGTGTGGCTTTCAACATCAAAACTTCTTTGAGCTTTAGAACTTTTTCATGAGGCATGTTAGTGTCCCGACTTGCCGAGTCACGTATTTGTCAATTTCATGATTTAGGTGAAGCATTGCCTCAGAAGATTAAAGCAATAATACAAGACTCAAGTGGTGGTGAAGACTTGAGATCAAGCATCACCATGTATATGGCAATCACTCAAGGTATATTAGCCATAAATTACTTTAGGTGGAACCCAACACCTTATGATGGCCCTTCTTAGGTTAAGATCTCACATCTGGATAATCTAAGTAAGCCTAGTGGATGTTTGACACCAAAATCAGAACATTGACGACACATCATGTCGATGATACATCGCCATTGATAGGGACGATCAATCGTGGTATAGCGATGTATCGTCTGGAAAAATGAAGGTTCTAGTTTGGAATGGTCAGTCAAACACTAGAGATCTTACGACGATGCAATTGTGTAGGCGATACATAGCTGAGACAGGGTCGATCCAAACGTGGTCTCGATTGATCAGTTGGACTTAAATGGTCTGGTCTGAAATGGAGTTTCATCATGGTCGATCAATCTGCCACACGACCAATCGTGTGGACAGGGCTCACACATCAGGCGTATGACCAATCGCCCTGGTTCTGGATAATGCGTGTCTTGACAAAGCACTGTCAAAACAGATAGCGGATACATTTTTGGACCAACGATGAATCACCAATAGACATGGACAATCAATCTTGAGGCACGACCAATCGTGCTTGACCATTTTCTATCCGTTGGAAAATAATTAATGTGCAATGGTCGCTTAACAACAACTTTATTTCAAAGCACGATCAATCGTGGGTGCATGATCAATCGCTCGTTGTAAGTTCAGATTCTCTCTGTTTGCCTATTTAAACTCTGAACTTTGTTGGGTTTTGGTTGGACACTCTTGATAGGAAAATCAAAAGGTGTTTCTGGAGATCCCACTCCTCTCCTTACATTCCACTTGGTGAATCATTTAGAATCCAATCATCTTGATCGAGATTAAGAGAGAGAGAGAGAGAGAGAGAGAAATCAAATCTAGGATAGAACTTACAAATCTTAAATCTTAGAGCCTCCTCACAAGGATTGTGATTGTTATACACTCGGAGCATCTTCGTCAACGAATGACATCACATTGGGAAGAACATATTCAAGAAGCACACATCTACAAGTTTGAGCTATCGAATGACAAGTACTTCTTAGTATTTGAATTTTATGTTCAAATTATCATTGTATAGTGGAGTAAATCAAGGTGATTGATTCAATCTAAAAAAATAGAGGAATAAAGACGTAGACCGAGGTTGGTCGAACCTTTCAAACTCTTAAGTGTTTGGGTGAAATTCCCAATCATTTGGATAGATGGAAGTTTTATTTTATTCGTGAGGGCGTAATTCCCCACATAGTGTATTTGGGATATCCCAAGGTTGGGTGAGTCCAACAATGGATGTAGGTTTGTTTGAACTGAACTACTATACATCTTGTGTTGTGGGTGTTTGGTCTTTATTTGTGCGATTAATTTTTTATTGGTGCACTTTTGTTATCACACAACACATATCTCTTGATTAATATTGTTAATTCCGCTGCATACATTGTAATTAATCAAGAAATTTGTGAAGACTGGAAAAATTGGTTATTGCCCTATTCACTCCCCACCCCTCTAGGGTTAATCTTGAACCACGTTCTAGCACACTTGGGAACTTTCTATTGATATCTAAGCCTCGTGCTAGAACATTATCATGGATGCCCAAAAAATTGTTTTTAGATCACTATTGTTTATTTATTCTATATTGGTTTATTTGAAAACAAAAATAGAGAATATACTTGCATCCCTTGATGAAAAAGATTGGACCTCTATCCAAGATGAGACTATTGAAAACTTTTGCAAATCTTTGGATAGTTCAATGGATGGCTTCACCTCTCATACCCAATTGTAGAATCATGAGAGGTGAAAATTTCAATTGTTTCATTGCCTCCATTGGTGATGTACAAGAAGCACCCTCAAGTGAAGAAGAGGACGATGAAGAGGAAGATGACCTCCAAGAATCCTACAATCGCCTTGTACATAGATAGTATGAGATTGGCAAAGGATCTTGATAAGGTAAAAATAGAGAATGCCAAACTCTCTAGCCCACTTCATGTGCAAATGATGAAAATGATTCTCTTTTTTCAAATTTGAAAAATGCAAATGTTGAAATCATGAATTTGAGAGAAAATCAAAAGTTGTTTCAAGAAAATTTAAAGGTATATGAGAATGATATCTTAAAGCTTAGAGAAGTTGAAAAATGTCTTAGAGATAAAATTGTTAAGACATCTCAAGACATGGTTCTCAGTCAAACCTAAGGAGACCTATGTACCAATCCAAGTTAGATAAAATCCACACTACACACTCTTCTATTGTAAAATGTTTTTATTGTGGATTAACCAGGCATTGATACCCGAAAAATTGTGCCTCCATTGGTGATGTACAAGAAGCACCCTCAAATGAAGAAGAGGATGACGAAGAGGAAGATGACCTCCAAGAATCCTACAATGCCTTGTACATAGAGAGTATGAGATTGACAAAGGATCTTGATAAGGTAAAAATTGAGAATCCCAAAATCTCTAGCCAACTTCAATGTGCAAATTATGAAAATTATTCTCTCTTTTCAAATTTGAAAAATGCAAATGTTGAATTCATGAATTTGAGAGAGAAATCAAAAGTTGTTTCAAGAAAATTTAAAGGTATATGAGAATGATATCTTGAAGATTAAAGAAGTTGGAAAATGTCTTGGAGATAAAATGTTAAGAAATCTCAAGACATGGTTACCCAAGGTGAGCTAAAATTGGAAGACTCTATTTTGGGTAAACCTCATTGTGATTGGCATAGTCTTGTTCATTCTCAGTCAAGCCTAAGAAGACCTATGTACCAATCCAAGTTAGATAAAAGCCACACCACATACTTTTCTATTGTAAAATGATTTTATTGTGGATTAACCAGGCATTTCAAGGATAAGTGCAAGACAAGAAGAATGCAGGTTAAATCAATGGTGGCTCATGGTCTTCCTCAAAGAGCAGTGAAGAGAAAGAATGAGGTGATTGAAAATTATAACTGACCTGACCCGTGAACAAGGTTTAGGATTCAACTCAATGAGAAATTGTCCGCTTTGGGCCCAAAAATGAGCCCTCACGGTTTTTCCTTTGGGCTGGTTCAACCCAGTAGGCCCAAAACACGTCTCATGAGTTAAGGAAGGGCAACTGCTTATAAACCCCATCCGGAAGTCCTCAACTTCCGATGTGGGACTCTCCAAAATTCCCACATGCACTCCCACTTGCTGGGCTTGTCGGATCCAACCGGCCCACACTGCTAGGTTCGACTGACAGGGCCCAATTTCACTTGGATCAGCCTCTCTAGGGCCTGGCCTCTAGTTCATGGGTCAGGATATCACAATCCACCCCCGTAAAGCCCATAGCCGTCCTCAGCTCGACCCAACTGAACCAGTGGAAGGCAATAAGCCCTACATAGTCCGAGTGTAGAACCCGGAGCTCTGATACCAAATTTGTAACGATCGGACCTGTGAACAAGGTTTAGGGTCCAACTCAATGAGAAATTGTCTGCTCTGGGCCAAAAAATGAGCCCTCACGGTTTTACCTTTGGGCCTGGCTCAACTCGGTAGGCCCAAAACGCGTCTCATGAGTTAAGGAGAGACAACTACTTATAAACCCCATCTGGAAGTCCTCAACTTCCAATGTGGGACTCTCCAAAATTCCCACATGCACTCCCACTTGCTGAGCTTGTAGAATCCGACCAGCCCACACTGCTGGTCCGACCGACAGGGCCTAGTTTCATTTGGATCAGGCTCTCTAAGGCTTGGCCTCTGGCTCATGGGTCAGGATATCACAAAATTCACACCATGCAAAGAAAAAGAAAGTAAATCAATTTGTGAATATTCATGAAAAATATATTGCACCTCACTCTTGCATCATCCCTACATTGGGACATCTTTTAGGGATAAGTTAAGACCTTTTTATACTATGAATTGGAACAACAAAAGGAGGGACTTGTCTCAAACCTTCGGAATTGGGCCAAATGTTCAAATTGGTAGAATCAAATTGCCCAAATTCCAAGGATTTGAGAGGAAAGGTTCGGATCAAAATTTCCTAAAGATCCCTAAGGGATAGGACCTTCTTCATGCCCTACATTGATCTAAGAATTGTGCATCATTTGAGTATCTATAGACCAATTGTAGTTGAACTCAATATTTGTTTATGTGAGTTCAAACAACCATGGGTTGTGGCATGTCACACTTGACTCTTTCAAGCAATTGATTGTACTTTTCCTAGCTATAATATGTATCATGCTTGAAGAGTCATACATGTGTGAACTTAGATTCTAAGTCCTACAGTAATAAGATCTGATGTGTTATGTTTTTTATATGGTTAAAACATTTGAAACATGTTTTGGAATCTTAGTGTATATCTTGTTTTCTTTCTATGTTCACTATTGGTGTATGTTTTGTGGATTGAATTTGAGCAAGATAATTGAGTGGCATATATGTTTTTATTTGGTAGAATCATGTTAATCATATGCCACATGATTTTTTAAATCAAGAGAGAGAGATTTCAAATTGAAAAGGATTTAAAAAGGAAAAATCTATGCTGTCATGGAGACTGATCGCCATATGACGATGCATCGTCTCTGCAACAGATCGCCAGGATGATGTATTGCCTGTGCACAGGAGATTTTGGTTAAAAAATCCCTCTTCTGAATTTGTGTTGCATTCCATGTTCTTAAAGTTGTTATATGCCTTGTGGAATGTGTATTTTACATGTGTGCTTGCACATTGTGCTTTTAATTTGGAATATCTATTGTTTCATCTCATTCCATGTATATTGTAATTTGTGTATCTTTTGGGAATGAATGATCCATGTGCATTGCATCATGTATATTTCTTGTATGTGTTCTTCTCATCTTTGATCTTCATTGGTAGAATCTTGATTATGAGATGACCTTGTGCACATATATAGTGTTGTTTCATTTCAAGTTTTCAAAATTTGTGAATCTCTTGTGGAATGAACTTTGCTCCATGCTTGTGAATGGTATTGATGATCCAAATGTGATCAAGAGATCAAAAGTTTAAATTGGTAATCCATTCACATACCATTAAAAAATTTAGACTTAAATGAAGTATTTCTCTATGAATGGTAATTTGGTGGCAAGCATGGGGAGCAAGCATTGGCAAACACTTGTATGCTTTACATGAGATCATTTTTCTCTTGCACCTATCCTTGATCTCATTTAGGTATATCCTGGTGCAAATTGAAAATGTTTTTACAAGTGTTTGTTTGATATGGCATGGCATGAGCTTTTATCATTGGTGTATATTTTGCATGCCATATATCTCTCATATTTCATTTCTATACTCTTTATTGGAATATTCATGAGAAATGATTGTATGTTGTATGCTTTTGGTTTTCATTCCTATTCCCATCAGTGGAATATCTCATGAGGAATGATTTTTGGTTCATGAAACACCAAGCTTTTTCTAAACCTAAGAATGACCTATCATATGTGTTAGTGCCCCAGCTTGCCGAGTCCGTAAGTTTGTCAATTCCATGACTCGGGAAGAAGCACTTCATAGAAGCTTGAAAACTTAAGGTGATCAAGAGTGAAGATCATGCTCCACCAAATTGAAGATCATCACTATGGCAATCACAAAACATGTATTTCTGCCGTTCAACGGTCGGGTAGTTGAATGGTAATATTTTTAGTCACTGACCCTTGGTGTGCCCGACCTATTGGCACTAAACTGTCCCGAAAATCTGGTTGCCTTCTATATAAATACCAATCTTTGTGCAATCAGATGGACATGCTTTGGCAATCCGTTGGACCCTCATCATTATCAGTGAGGTTACACAAGGGCCAATAAAAGGATCACTCTCTCTCTCGTGCCTACACTTGGGATATCTAATACAATCAATCATATGGATTGAGTTTGTGAGAGAGAGGGGAAAGGATATTCAACTAGGATAGATATTGGTAGAACCAATTTCAAGTCACCCTAATATTGTGATTTCTCAACGACGGCTAAAAGGCTTAGCGTTGGGATTAACTCGATCACACATTGGGTGGATCTTGGAGAAGCACACATCAACGAGAAAGAGCTTCAAATGCAAGTGCTTCTTGATGTTAATTTTTATTTAAAACCTTTATCCTATGAAGTGGATTAAGGAGGCTTGGCTCTGGAACCACTATAAAAAAATCTAGAGCGTCGTCTCTAGCACATGTTGTGGGCGGAATTCCCAGCCAAATGAATATGTGGAATTCCTATTCTACATGTGGTGGGTAAAATTCTCAGCCAAATAATTGAGGTGGAATTGCTAGTCTAATTGTGAGGGTGTAAGTCCCCACTTAGTGCATTTGGGGATAGGTCAAGGTTGAGCTAGTCCTAACAATGGATGTAGGTTAGCTAACCAAACCACTATAAATTTAGTCTTATAGTATTTGATCATTGTGTGTTGGTGTTTTCGTATTTAAACACTCTTCTCAACACACATCATTTTGCATTTGATTATCTTCATTTATACATTGTACACAAGCATTGATAATCAAGCAATATGCAAAGGGGTCTAAACTTAGTGTGATCATTTAAGTAATTGAAAACAATTTATCACACTAAACAAATCTCTTGATTAATATTGTCATTTTGCTGCACTTAAACTTAAACAATCAAGAAATTTGTGAACACCATGGAAACTGGGATTGAACTATTCACCCCCTATAGGGTCAATCATGTTCTAGAACCAAAGGGAGAACTTTTAATTGGTATCAGAGCCTCGTGCTCTTCATAAAAGATCTAACCATCCGAGTTGATCCGTGCTAGGACAATGGCTATGAGAGAAAGCCATGATATTTCCAAACCCCCATTTATGATGAAAAATGGAAAGCAATCATGAAAAACTTTAACTATTTTCATTAATAAATATGTTTGGAAATAGGTGAATAGAAAGTGGTCTAAGCCTATAGAAAATGTATTTGATAAACCTTCAACTTCCATGACCACTCAGTCCAAAGACCAAATAGCTTGGATTAGTGATGAAATGATCCTAGAGGATCTCCCATTGTAGTTTCATGTATTTCCTTGTTTTCTATTGTTGTATTTTTATTTAAAGACTTAAAAATTGAAGAAAATAAGTCTTTAATGTACCAGTTGATGCACCAGTCGACTGGTACATCATCTAGTGATTGTACTGTGTTACAGATCACTCTCTAATGGTACCAATTGATGCACCAGTCAACTAGTACATCATCTACTAAGGCTGTGAATAGTACCAGTCGATGTACCAGTCGACTGATACATCATCTATCACATGTCTGTAAGAACAGACTGTTCTCTGATAGTACCAGTTGACTGGTACATTATCTAGTACAGGCAATGTACCAGTCGACTGGTACGTGAAAACTGCCGACTGTTAGAGCAGTTTTCGACGGTTCTGGACAGTTTCTGCTCACTTTTATCCCTTTTTTTCTTTGTTTTTGGCAGTCTCCAACCTGTGGATGCAAGCCAAGACTTGTGATTGTACAATCCCTTTGAGAAATTAAAGAAAAGATAAAAAATAGGAAGATGCATCTTCCGAAAATCCTGCGTCTCTCTTGATTCTCATTTCATTCCACTGCATTTTCCTATCCATTGTTGCCCAAACATCGGGATTATCGGATCAAGTTGGTTTCAGAGCTCGGTTTAGTCTTCTTTTGGGAAACCTAGGATATATGGTCTTGACATGTGATCAATACCAAAAGTCCGGTGAAGAACTCTCAGAGCCCCTTTGTTTAGAAAGAAGGAGAATCTTGAGAAAGACGGATATGGCTGCGAATGATGAATTGAAGGAGAGTTTATCCAAATTGGAGGAACAAGTGACCGCATTAACGGAGTTAGTTACCAAGTTAGTGGAAGGTGCCACCTCAAAGTCCTCTCTGAAGCAGACGTCTTCAAGTTCGTCCAAGAAGAAGAGGATTGAACTGACGGATACAGACGAAGAGGAAGAAGATGAGGAAGAGGTCGTTCAGACTAAGATGGTAGACGGCCTAGATGGTAAGAAACCTTTCAGAGTAGATTTCAAATTAGAAATTCCTACTTATAATGGTGATGTTAATGCGGAGAAATTAGACAATTGGATAGATCAATTGGAGAATTATTTTACTCTCTGTGCATACACTAGTACACAGAAAATCAGTCTGGCACGACTGAAGATGTCAGGTCATGCACTAACATGCTAGAATGCTTATGTTAAGTGCCACAACATAGCTGAATTAAGTTGGAGCAAGTTTTAGAAGTTGGTTCGGAAACAGTTTTACCCAATTGGATGTGAGGAAGACCGGTGGATTAGGTGACAGTACTTGAGACAACAATCTCGCCAATCGGTTCAAGAGTACACTACTGAGTTTCACACTAAGGCTATTGTATTGGGCATCTCTATCAAAGATTGTAAAGTTTTTATGAAGTATGTGGGTGGTTTAGCTGAATACATTCGGAGGGGACTAAAACTTTTCAAAGTTAGCTCCATCGATGAAGCTACAGTTGAGGCCATACCATAGAGGCAAAGAACAAGAAATCTGATAAGGTTGACGTCAAGGTCGAATTTCAAAGGAAGAGCTGGTATGGGTGGTAATAACAAGGTTGAGTCTAGCCATCCGAAGAAGTTGAGTAATGCAAAAGGTCCTGCTTGTGACCACTGGAAAGGAGTTGGTCATATAAAGGATAAATGCTGGAAACTACATCCTGAGCAATGCTCGAAGAAGGACAGAAAGACAACGTTGAATGTCTGTGAAGTGGAAGGGATTGATGAGCTGAAGACAGTTTATAGTAAACTCTCACTCATGGCAAAAACTGCAGAGACTTCTAAGAACTCTAAGTTAAGAGAAGAACTTTTTCACTTGAAGATTCAAGTGAAGTAAAGCGTGATTGAGGAAATAGTCGACCCTGGAAGCCAGAAAAATCTCATTTCAGAGTGTTTGGTTCAAATGATGGCTTTGGTGACTACAACACATCCACGAACCTATCCATTAGGGTGGATACAAAAAGATGTGGAGATGAAGATCACAAGGTAATGCACCTTTAAATTTGCTATCACAAAGAAGTACATTGATGAGGTGACATGTGAGGTGGTTCCATTGGATGTGTGTCAGGTCTTTTTGGGTAGTCCATACTTGTGGGACCGAGATGCCATTCATTACAGACGGTAGCGCAAGTATCGGTTTGTGAAAGACGGAAAGGAGTTTCAACTGAACGCTTGCAAACCACAGACCACCACCACTTTGGTCATAGCTACATAGGCCAAGAGGATGGTAATGCTTGTGCGAAGTTTGTCCTGTTGATGATCAGACCATAGGAACAACCACCAACTAAAGTGGCACTCTCTATAGTATTATTCACCCCCAAACAGGAAACTAAAGTTGAGAAAGTCAAGCTGACTTTAAAGGATCTATTCGAGGAGGTACAAGGTCTACCACCACGGAGACCTATAAAGCATGACATATAGTTAGTTGGAGATGTTTCCCTACCTAACTTGGGTCTATATTGCACCTCCATTACAGAGAATGATGAGAACCGGCAACAAATCCAAGAGTTATTGGAGCTCGGAGTCATCAAACTGAGTTTTTCACCCTGTGGATCTCCAGTATTATTGGTGCCTAAGACGGACAGTGGCTGGAAAATGTGCATTGATTACAGGACCTTGAACAAGATTACAATCAAGAATCGGTATCGTTTACCGAGGAGTGATGACCTGTTGGATCAACTACAAGGAACCCATGAGAATGACACCTACAAGAATGCATTCAAGACAAGGCAGGGGTTGCTTGAATGGCTTGTTATGTCATTTGGATTATGCAACGCACCGGCAACCTTCATGCGATTAATGAATGAGGTATTGCGTCCTTTCATTGAAAATTTTGTTATAGTTTATCTAGATGGCATTTTAATTTATAACAAGTCATGGGAGGAACATATTTTTCATTTGAGTAAGGTGTTTGGGGTGTTGAGGGAGAAACAACTCCAGCTGAATGGACAGAAGTGTGAATTTGGGAAGCAGTCGTTGGTGTACCTGGCTTTTGTAGTTGGAGCGGTAGACCCTTCAAAGATTGAGGTCATTACTAAATGGCTTGCACCTCAATCGGTGACTAAAATGAGGAGCTTCATGGGAGCTTGTCAGTATCTACGAAAGTTCATACGTCATTTCTCACAGATAGCAACGCCTTTGCATGCTTTAACAAAGACCAATAAGAAGTTTGAGTGTACGAAGAAACAAGATGATACATTTCAGTTATTGAAAAGGAAGATTTCTGAAGCCCCAGTATTGGCATTGCCAAATTTGCATCGCCCTTTTGAGGTTGAGGCGGATGCATCTACATATTCCATGGGATCTGTATTGTTGCAGGATGGGAAGCCCGTGGTTTATCATTCTGAGATGTTCAGTGTACCGGTGATGAATTACCCCATTTATGATAAGGAGATGTATGCTTTGCACCATGCAGTGAAGCATTGGCGTGTGTATTTGTTGGGAACAAATGTCATAATCCACACCAACCACAAACCCTTCAATTTTTACAAACTCAATCGAAGTTACAGCAAGCTCATCATATGAAGTGGATGTCATATTTGCAACAGTTTAATCTGGTGATAAAGTACAAGAAATGAGCCAAGAATAAGTTGGCTGATATGTTGCCTAGACCACCTACGCAGAGGAGCTCCACTCTCACAGTGGCAATGCAAATCCAGCCTATGGCCTTTACTGAGTATGCACAAGGGTATGACACTAATGAAGACTTCAAGGAAGTGCTTGAGAAGCTAGAGCAAGGTCAGACTATGGAGTTTGAACTGAAGGATGGGTTGATGTATAAGGGGTCAAAACTGTGTATACCGATAGACGGGGACATATTACAGTGGGTTAGAGAAGCTCATACCTCCTGAGTGGCGAGATATTTTGGGGTTGAGAAGACACTACTTAATTTGCAGAGGTAAGTCTTTCGGCCAAAGATGAAGCTATATGTGGCTAGATACATCAGAGGTTGCGTACTTTGCAACAATTTGAAGCCATCGAACAGGAAGGTAGGACTGTATACTCCTTTACCAGTACTTACAAGACCCTGGAGGAGTATTTCGATGGACTTTTTGAGAGGCTTACCGAAAACCAAGTTTGGATATGATTATTTGTTTGTTATTCTGGATTAGTTCAGCAAGATGGTGGAACTCATTCCTTGTAAGAAGACAGTGACAGGAGAGGCAGCAACGAAGCTATTCTTTGACCATGTTTGTAAGCATTATGGGTTGCCGACGTCGATTGTCTCAGATAGAGATAGTCGATTCCTGAGTCATTTTTGGAATTCACTTTGGGGAATGATGGATACTAGGATGAAGAGGAGCACTGTATTTCATACACAAACTGATGGACAGAGAGAAGTAGTAAATAAAACTATGGTGCACCTCCTTTGAGGCTACAATTCCAAGCATCATAAGACTTGGGATACTAGTATTTCCTATATGTAGTTTGCCTTCAATCTTGTTATTCATAGCTCGACACAGAAGTCACCTTTTGAAGTCTATTTGGGTTATTTGCCTCAAAGCCTTTTTGATTTGGCTTTCACCTTTGGGGACGGTCAGTTGGATGGAAGGAAAGAAGAGGACAAAACTAGAGCTCAACGATTTCTTACGAAGGTAGCTAAGGTGCATAGAGAAGTCGAGGCACAACTGCAACGTTCACAACAGAGAAACAAGGACCGACATGATCGACATCGGGTGGAATGTACATTCTAAGAAGGTGACCTTGTTTGGCTGAAGGTGGACAAAGAGCGGTGGAAGGGAGTAGGAAAGAAGCTGAAACCCATTAGATATGGACCGTTCAGATTATCAAGAAGATTGGAGACAATGCATTCCAGTTGGATCTACCACCATATATGAAGATGTACCCAGTCATCAATGCCGAGAACTTGAAACTGTTTGAACCTTTTATGCTTGATGAAGATTTAGACAAGGAGACGCGGCTACCATTCGTTGATGATTTGTGTGTTGAGCTGGCGGATCCACTGTCTGAAGATTGCATATTGGAGAAGAAGGTAATAGAGACTAAGCGAGGGACGTATGATTCTTACTGGATCGGTAAGAAGGGTCAGCTACCAAGCCAGTCGCAGTGGTATAGTCGGGAGAATGGAGCTAAGGAGTTCCCTCATTTGGAGTTTTGAAAATTTAGTGGGACATAAATCCCCTGAGTAGGGGAAGCCATGATCCAAGAGGATCTCCTACTGTATTTTCTTGTATTTCCTCGTTTTCTCTTGTTGTATTTTTGTTTAAAGACTTAAAAATTGAAGAAAATAAGTCTTTAATGGTACCACTCGATGCACCAGTCGACTGGTACAGAATCTACTAAGTCTGTGAATAGTACCAGTCGATGTACGAGTGTATTGGTACATCATCTATCACATATTTGTAAGAACAAACTGTTCTCTAATAGTACCAGTCGACTAGTATATCATCTAGTACAGTCTGTGAATAGTACCAGTCGGTACAAGTCAACTGGTACGTGAAAACTGTTGACGATTAGAGCAATTTTCGACGGTTCTGGGTAATTTCTACCCACTTTTATCCCTTTTTCTCTTTGTTTTTGGCAGTCTCCAACCTGTGGATGCACGCTAAGACTCGTGATGGTACAATCCCTTTGAGAAATTAAAGAAAAGACCAAAAAAAGGAAGATCCATCTTCCCAAAATCCTGTCTCTCTTGATTCTCATTTCATTCCGCCACATTTTCCTATCCATTGTCACCCAAACGTTCGGATTATCGGATCATGAAATGACTATGCACTTTATCAAACACTAATAGCGTTCATCAGTGTTGTTTCATAATATGTTTTTAAGATATTTAAAAACATATGAAACAACAAAAGAGGTTGTAAGAATCCACGAAAAATTGCCTCTTCTAGCCCAATGGATAACATCACCTATCATGACCAATTTGTGTACTGAGAGAATAGGCGACTGACTACAGTTCATCCATTGAAAAAGCCCAAGCTAAATCCTCTAAAGAAGAAGAGGATGGGGTAAAGGAACTTGATGAAGGTAGTGACCTCCAAGTATCCTATGAGGCCATGTACCAAAATGTTTGCTTCTTATGTTAGGTCAACATCATGGTACAAATTCTGGTGTTTTCATTCCCAAAGTCAAATGGGAAGGCATCCAAGATTATAACCAGATTTGATAAAAGGCCATCACTGGTTTGTGGACTTAGATTCCAAGTCTCACAATGTTATGTTCAAATGTGTGAAGAGATACCATTGTTGGTGTCACATTTGAAATATGTGTTGGAATCACTATTGTATCTTGTCTTCAATCCATGTTCTTGTTTGATTGTTGGATTGATCTTATGCAAGATACTCTTGTGTACATGTAGGTTTGTACTATAGTAATGGAATATACTTATCTCATTTCATTTCATATGCCATGTGATTTTTGCATCTTTAGGAAATGAATGTAGTTTGTAAATTACCTCAAAAATAGGGTGTGTATGGTACTCATACACAATTTTGTTTGATTCCAAGTTCTTAAACTTGTGAATCTCTTGTGGAATGAAACATACTTCATGTTTTTTTATGTACCTGCATTTTCCAGGGAATGAACCTCATTGGAGTGTTTTTAAAAGAATGGTAAAATTGTTTATCATGTTTGAGTAATTACATGATAATAGACATGAGAAATGAGTGGGTAGTGTCGTACTTCATTTCCATATGCATGTTAATTGTATTCAAAAAATGAAATGAATGTATGGTTTGTGTACTTAGTGCTTCATTCCAATATTCGTTATTTTATACATTATGTGGAATGATTTGTGTTCATAGACACCTAGTCTTTGTTAAACCCTGGAGATGCCACATCTCATGACATCACACACTTGGGAAATATGTTTAGATTGGTAAATTAAATGTGCTCAAGGTACTTGGATTGGGATGGATCCAGGAAAAAAGATCCGTAATTCATGTTTTGTGGCTACCTTCAGAAGGATGTGTTGAATCTTCTAATGGCACAGAACCTGTGTGAATGTATGTATCCACACTGGCATTGAAAGGTGTATAAGCAAAGCTTGATGAACTATGAATATCGCGAGCACACACACACACGCACCCAGTCATTCTTCAAATTTAAAAGCCTAGGTCGAAGGATAGACTAGTCGGAGGAACAGACATGTCGGTTCTGTTAGAAATCAGAACACAGACTACAAAGGGGGAAAATCCAAAGGAGAGACAGGTCGACACTTATTGACATGTTGACACAGACCGGTCGTTGGTCTCGACCTATCAGTTAGATAGAAAGATTAGGTTATAAGGTTTCTCTCTATGAAAACAACAGATCATTTCGAAATCGTCGTTTCTTCTCCCACTGAGCTCGGGCGATTTTCCCTTTGCCTTCCGTGCCCTAGACCAGTCAATAGGACATCTCAGAGCGATATCTAGATGAAAAACCATAGGGTTTTTGCTTCTCTCACTTCAAGAAGCAAGGGTGTGACGTTGTTTGTGAGATTTAGTGGTCGAGCAAGCCTTAGTCATCTCTCCTCTATTTCCAATCACTATTTGAGTAGTTCTTCCCAAGTAACCATGTAAAAAAGGGAGGCTTCAATGGAAAAATCCCTAAGTCCAGCTCCCATTTCCTCAGGAGATGACTTAGGTTCGTGCAAGATACTCTTGAATCAAGCTCTACTACTAAGAGTACCCCTCACAGAAAAATCCCCGCCGACTGGATCCAACCGTCGGTATCATCTTAGGTCTCAATTTGGACAAAACCTGAGAACCGAAACAGAAGTTATTTCTGTTGTCGACAGTTCTGATGAGGAAGAAGGAGTAAAGGTCAAAGATACTGACTGCTCTGAGTCTGGAAATACCCGCTTCTTCGGTAACCCTACTGTAGAACAAGGATGTGGTGAAGCAAAACCACCTGTGTCGCAACCCCTAACTCGATTTGTCTGCAAAACCAAAGTGTGTGTACCTCAAATAGAGGAGTAGCTGGATGCATAAATAATCGTGTGGAAAATGTAGCTCAGAGAGCTCATGACGACTATTTTGCTCTGCTTCGTCTTATCATCGATCTCTCCCGACGTATTGACCCTTCCCCTTCAGCATCTCTTCCTCAGGATGGCTCTGCTTAGGGTAGTTTTTCATGCTTTATGTTTTGAATTTTGAAAAACTATACTTGTTGGTATTGTATCTAAGCATCCATGATGCCTCGTCTAAAACCATATGTACTACACATTTAGATTATCAATGACATGACATGGTTTGCTATGGTTTGATGTGTGCATTGCTGTGTTTAAATGCATTCTATCTATTGTCTATGGTTAACATGACATTTGTTAAATAGACTAACATGCAAGTTTGAATGAGTTGGTTTTATATTGACATGTTAAGGAGATTGGGATCGAGCTATGAAGTTGCACACATCCTTGGAGTTTGGGGGAGCACAAAATATGTGTAACGCCCCGCCCTTTTTTTAAAATAAAGAGTGAGAGAGAGCGGGAACGTCACGACGCGAGCTAAGTCCGAGTTTCCAAAACCCGACCCTTAACTGGCCACCAATACGTGTGCTTGGACCAAGTACACTAAAACAGTTCACATGCTTATAAATAATTGCGGAATAAACATATGGCTAAGATTTCATCCATAACCTTGACATCAATATTAAGCAAAGAAGGCAATCACATAAAATTAACTAAAGTTTAAATATCCAAATATCATCAAACCATAGCAAAATAATTGTAATTTATTACAATCCCAAAATGCCAGTTATTTCACATTGTTCCAAAATCAATTAAGTAAAATATGCATAAGCTGCCCAAGCTCCTAAGCTTGGCTTTCTTCACGTCCCATGTCCTTTCCATTTCGTGTTCCATCATCTAAAGGGTAGAAGTAGAGCGTTAGTCAATGCGCCCAGTAGGAATTCCAAATATGGTTATATACACATATGATCAATATAAAATCAGAATAAGTACATCATATAAAAAATGTAAACATATCATAGTACCAAAAACAGCGCATGATAATCATATCCAAATCATGCTAATGTATGTGTCATGTCATGGGTGTCATATGCCAATGATCTCTCACCCATCTCCATATGAAAACACCATACAAATCATAACAACAATTTCCATGATATAATGAAGCTATATCAAGGTGTTCCCTTGGCCATTTACGTTTGCAGTGTTTTGTGACAGCACCAATAGGTCACTGTTATACCTCCCCACGTATGTTAATCGGAATTACCGATGGAGCGTGGACTCCTCCCTCTGCGCAGGGTTTTTGGATTGGTTACCCTAGAGTTCTTTGCTCCAAATTACGTCGTACCCCTATCTAGCAATCCCGGACAAGGCCAAAATATCAATGGTTCACATAGCTTCTTTCAAACTAGTTTTCAAGTCCCAAGTCATGTCTGAACAACTCATAACTTGGCTTGTTGTCCCATATACTCTCTCCCATGTCATGCATGAGATCATGAATGCAATAATGCCTTTTCATTTCAAATCACATGTTACCATTGAAAGCAATTCACAATCATATACATTCCTTAGATCAAAGAAAGTCATCATGTTTGGAAACACAAATTAGTAACTCAATTATATATATATATATATATATATATATATATATATGATCCACATGTATTTCAATAAGGTAGGAATCCTACCAAATCCCAGTATAATATCCTTGCTGTTTTGTGACGTGATGTGTAACGATTACAGTCAAAACCAATCACACACCCGTTTGCGAAGTCTCTTTACCTTAATAAATTCAATCGTATACAATAATGAATTTAATTATCGATTTAAATTGAATCATCACTTACATCCTTCCAGATAGACTGATGTTTCTGGAAACATCATATAAAATCAACTTTTCATTTCAGTTGACTGAATTAAGGATTGAGTCGATTGAATCATGCTCAGCTACAGTTCTTTGCCTTACCCAGACTTTCAGTAGACTGAAATACACATTCAGTCGGCTGAAACCCAACTCAGTACCGTCTATTTCTTGACTCGCAATCTTTCAGTCGGCTGACGTCTGAGTCAAACCCTTCGTGTTCTCAGTCAATCCTCTTTCAGTCGACTAAATCACAGATTCAGTCGGCTAACTTTGGATCAAATTGACTGTGTGTTCAGCCAGTATAGATTCAGTCGATTGAATCATCAACCAACAGTTTACGTGTTTGATAAGTAATCATTCAGTCGACTGAATCATAGGCTTAGTCAGTTGGAACACGCCAGATTCCTTTTCTTATTCATTATGTCTATGTTCAGTTGACTGAATCCCAGATTCAGTAGGCTGAAACTCCCAGAAAGGGTTTTCTGTCTTCAACCAACACCAGTTCAGTCGACTGATTGTTTGTTAGTTTCTTTCATTTGATTCCTTGGCTAGACCTTTCTTCACGGAATCCATTCCTTATTAATTTAAAACATATTTAACATCATCCATACAACTTTTAGTTGGTTTTACTCTACCCACTAGTCAAAGCTAGAGTCTTTTCCATTTATCCTTTCAATCTTGTGCCATGGAAACATGATTCTAAATTCCATTCTTTGGTTGTTGGTTTTTAGCACATATCCATTCCTCTCATGGATTTCTAATTCCATGGCTCTATGATGGTTTTACTAGTCCTTCCAACCAAATATGGAGTCCATAGTTTCGGCCACACCATGGCCAAAACTATGGCTTTCCTTATTCTTAATCTTATTTGTTTAAACTCATACATACCTTCTTTCCTCGTCTCCTTCTTTCTTTTGGTTTGTATTACTTCATTTCTCCTTCCTTCCTTTCTTTGTTCTTCAGCAATTTCTCTAAGTATCGATGGTGTAAGTGGAATAGGGATAGAGAAGAAGATGGTAGAAATCCTTTTTGCTCTAGAGAGAGGGGTCGACCATGTAACGCCTCGCCTTCCACTCGCCGAAAATCAGAGTCTATTTTTTTTTTTTTTTTTGAAATAAAGAGTGAGATAGAGAGCGAGATGCCACGACGCAAGCTAAGTCCGGGCTTCCAAAGCCTGGCCCTTAACTGGCCAGCCATATGCGTGCGTGGACTAAGTCCACTAAAACGGTTCACATGCATTAAGGCTATACTTGCGGAATAAACGTAATGCGGAATTATTACAAGATTGTGTTACTAACCCTCTCCATTTTTAAGCAAGCAAGTCCATCACAAATAATTAACTTAAGTTCAAATGTCCAAAATATAACCAAATCATGGCAAGATAGTTCTAAGTTATTACAGTCCCAATATGCGAATAATTTAATTTACATTGTCCGAAAATAGAACTTAAATAAAGTAAGTCTAAATTATCCAAGCTCCTAAGCTTGGCTCCTTTCGCGTCCTTCATTCGGTCCATTCCCTGTGTCATCATCTAAGGTAGAAGTATGGCGTTAGTCAACGCGCCCAGTAGGTATTCCGAGTAGGGTTAAACACATGGATTAGTATAAAAACAGAATAGATACATAATATCAAAATCATGCTAAGTCAATGCCATGCCATGGGTGTCATATGCCATGATTTCCCACACATCAACCATATCTCAAACACATAGATAATCCTCTTGATGAACAAGCCACATCAAAGTATTCATTGTCATGACTCCCCACGTATGCCTTATCGGTCCCACCGAACAGAGCGTGGACTCCTCTTTCATTTCAAACATCATATACTATTTCTCAATCGGAATTAGTGTAGATCCCTCCCCACATTTGTTTACCGGATACCCGAATGGAGCGTGGACTCCCCCCAGTTGTTCCCTCCCATGCCAAGCATGAGATGTGAGTACAAACATGCTATTTCATATTAAACATAATAGCATTGAAATTACATCCTTAAAACATAAGCATTTGATACCAAAATACATCATCAAACATGGGATTAAAAACCATTACATATACATAGTCCAAGTGTTTCAACAAGGTAGGAATCCTACCAACGTCTAAGATAATATCCTTGCCGTTTTCGTGCCGGTCACGTTCAATGATCACGTCGAAACCGAATTGCAAACCCCTTTGCGAGTCTTCTTTCCTTATTACATTTAGCACATATATAAATCAATTTGGTGATCCATTTGATTTCCATCATCCCCTACATCATCCCATGTTCATTTCCATTTACGCGTCATAGTCCTTAAACCAATTAAGACCCCCAATGGGGTTCGGCCATACCACATGGCTGAAATGTGTTTATGCCCACAAAAGCCCATCAATGGGGTTCGACCATGTTGGGTTTTTGACCCTCTTTTTAATCCTTGTTTTATTTTAAACAATACGAGTCAATCATCATTCATTTTTTTTCTTAATCTAATTATCCCTAGTTAGTCATTTAACTTTTTAAACATACCTGGATCCATAAAATCATCCATGTGGTTCGGCCATACAACATGGCCGAACCCATGGTTCTTCCTTTTCATCTTCTTTCCATCTTACATCACCTTCAGGATGGGTTTTTCTTAAAAATTTACATCTAACATGTTTTAGGTCACTTGATGGGGTTCGGCCATACAACATGGCTGAACGTCATCTAGTCTCTCTTTGAGTCCTCAAATGATCCCTATAAAAAAAATAGGGTTAGGCCATGCAAGAGGCCGAACCTTGTTCTTTGATTATTTTCTCCTAATCTTGGTATTACAACATAATTTTGAATATCCTTCCACATTTGTTTCAACCATTTAACCATTCCTTGAATGGATTTCAAATCCATGGCCTTATAATCATTTGGCCTTTCTTTATGAAATTTGTTCCTTATATTTAACATATATGTTGTCATCCATTAATCATGTATAACCATAGTCCTCATCATCACAACTCATTTGTACAACTTATCTTACCCACCAACAAGGTTAGGGTTGTCCATTTTTCAATCTCTAAAATCATATTTCGGATTTGAACAATACCTTACTTTTATGTTCATCTCATTGCTATTCCTTGCATGGATTTCAAATCCATGGCCTTATAACCATTTGGCCGACCTTTTCAACCCAAAATGGAACCCATGGTTTCTGCTATTCCATAGCCGAAACCATGGTTCCATTAGTTTCTTTTTAATCAATAAACCCTCTTTAAGCAATACATACCTATTCCGCGTCTCCTTCGTTTCTTTAGGTCTGATTTTGCTCCTTCCTTGGTGCTTTCTTTTTCTTCCTTCGTTCTCTAAGTCTAGAGCCGAAAATGTGTTTGAGAGAGAGAGAGATGAGAAAAGACAATGCAACCTCTTGTTCCACCTTGAGAATTCGGCCAAGTGTGATGAGAGAGGGAGAGGGATTGAGATGAAAAACTCCTAATGGAGGGTTCGACCAAAAAGGTGTGGGTTGAGAGGGGGAGGGAGAGAGAGAGGATGAGATGAAACTCTATATTTTCTTTGTCTCAAAGAGAGGATCGGCCAAGGATGTAGAGAGAGAGGGAGAGAGAGGATGAGATGAAACAATCTCTAACTCTTTTGTCTAAGCGAGGATCGGCCAAAGGTGTATTGGTGTGAGTCTTGTGTAAGCCCTAATCTCCCAACCACCCTCATCACTTCTGGGTCTTTCCTATGTGTCCCTTGGTTAACCAAGCAGACACATGGCTTACACTTGGAGCCTTCTCCCCACTCCCAATGGTTTTGTCTAGGGTTTCCTCTCCCATAAGATGGAAACCTGCACCTCCCTTTTACTCATTTCAAATGAGAGTCTCTTCACATCCCTTTCAACTCAACTCACTTTAAATGAAACTCATTCCCCTAACTCAAACACTTGAACTCATCCATGCAACTCAAGACTTGAATTTATTTCTTAATTAATTGATTCCTTAACTCAACTCACTCACTTAACCCTCTTGAACTCACCCATGAACTCACCCATGGTTGACCAAGTCAACCATGGTGGCCGGCCCTACATGTGACCTTAGACCACTCGCCACCTCACTTGATGAGGTGGATTTGGGCCCCTCTTGGCTATGCCACCTCCATGTCACCTCATACACTTGCCACCTCACTTGATGAGGTGGATCACATGCCTTAGATCTTAATTGGGTACATGACCCGATTAAATCAATTCTTTACCCATTTACCGTAAACATCAATTCATCTTAACCCATTAGGTCCCAATTGGGTATTTGACCCAATTAACTACATTTACCCAATTAATTAGAATCAACTCTATCCATGATCCATTGGATCATAATTGGGCCATTGCCCCAATTCTTATCCATCTAACACCAATTCTTATCCATCTAACATTCATTCCATCTATAAATCTTAAATTTAACAACTAAGATAGATAATATCCAATATAATAATTGCATTGAAAATCTGGGATGTTAGGGTTTAGGGTTTAGGGATAGATTTATTGATTGGTATCCCTTTGTAACAGCTCAAGGCTCTTCCCATTCCCCCGTTTATGTCTTTGTCTATTCAAGGTGTCCCTTGGCTTAACCAAGAGGACACTTGGCTTAAGCTCAAGAGTCTTTCCACCTTCCCAACGTGCGCATGGGTTTTATCTCCATGAGATGGAAACTTTCCATGTTCCCTCTCAACGCACATTGAGATGGGAGTCTCCTCCACTTCTCATCTTAACTCACCTTAATCCATTTGAACTCACTTCCCCACTCAACTCAAGTAATTTAATTTCCACTTCAAAACAATTCAACTCAACACTTGAACTCCTCCATGGTTGACTAGGTCAACCATAGCATGGACAACCATGCATCATGCACCATATAGCATTCGGGTCCCACCTTGGCCATATCACTAGATGAAGTGGCCCCTTGCCTAGTTGACTTCAATGCATGCCGCATGGCAATGCCAACTCACATGCATGCCACCTCATATACATGCCACCTCAATTGATGAGGTGGATTTATGCATTGGGTCTTAATTGGGTAGCTGACCCAATTAAATTAACCTTACCCATTTATTTATAATTAGCTCATCTATGACCCATTGGGTCCCAATTTGGTAATTGACCCATTTAATTACATTTACCCAATTATTTTCAATCAAACTCTATCCATGATCCATTGGATCTTAATTGGGTTATTGACCCAACTCCTTACCCATCTAAGGTCCATTTCGTCCATTAATTTTAAATTCAATCAATTAGCAATTTAAATAGACAAATCCAATATATTTATGAAATGAAAAATCTGGGGTGTTACAATATGTGTTGTTTAGCACCTGTCACTAGTCATGACAGTGTAGGGAGGAAGGATGATGCAAGCTTGAAAGAAAGCTTGGAGAAAAATAAACTTAGAGGCAGCTAAGTTTATGGGAGAGTTGAGTCAAAGAAGCTAGAAAAGATAGCTTGGAAAATGGGGGAGAAGACTCCAAAAAGGGAAGCTAGGTAAGTCAGATTGACCCCATTGGGAGAACACCTTTAAGACAACACAGATCTTAAAGGGGAAGAAGAAGAAAAACAGTAATGCAATGGCAATTTGCCTTGTACTGTGAGGGAGATCAATGCTTAAATGCATAAGAAGCATGCATTGATAAATGGAAAGATTAAATGAGTTGGAAGTAAACTAATGGAAGCACTAAATGCAAGAAGCATGGGAGAGTGCTTGAAATCCAATTCCTTCAAAATAAAAGGAAAATCGATGTCTGCCTATTAAACCTTTGTCAATTATATGACAAAATGGGGGAGAAATTAGTAGAAGTTATAAGGCATCAAAATCAATTATGGGGAGTAATTGATGAAGCCTAAGTGCTTGTGCCTCTAGAAAGAGAGAGTCATACAGGGGAGGAATATGAAGAAGCCAATAGACATAGGCGAATGTATATGCTTGGAGTTTGGGACTCCAGACTCAAAGAAGATTGGGGGAGAAAATCTTCTCAACACTAATAGCTTAGATATGCTATGGGTAGTGTTGGTTGCTAGGAAACCATTGGTGTATGGGGGAGAATGAATGCTAATCTTGTTTAGTCCATGGATGCATATTTATGTTTTGGACTACTTTATTATCTGTTGTTTTCTTTTCACTGGGCTGTGTAGCTCACATCCCTTACGTTACACCCGCATGAAGAAGGACTGGAATGTCCACTTCTGCAGTAGGGGCGGAGGCCCTATATGTTATCTTTCCCCGCTGTTGGGAATTCTCTATTATTGTTGTTTTTACATATTGTCTGTATGAACTTATGTATGTAATAAACCTTTTATTGTGTCTAGTTGAGACACGATAGACATGTAATAAAACTTCTATGTTTCTTATATATGATTTTGTTAGGTATGTGTTAGTTGACGGCGAATGTTAGGTGGAGCATGCTGACATTTATTACTTGGACTTAAAGGCAAGAGATCAAAGTAATAAATAGCATGTTGACCAGTAGTGTATCGACTTACCGCAGTGTTGGGTGGGTTCTGCCAAGGATTTGGGTTTTAAGTGGCACCATTGTGATCCCTCCATCTAACTGGGAACTTAACCACTGTGATGGTTGAGTCTGAAGTTGTCAAATGCTTTGTCCAAACTTCTGTCAGATAAAAGATCAAGTCCAAGTAGAGTTGTTAATTCCGCAATCGTAGGTGTTCTGTGTAAAGAAAAAAAAAATTAGTCTGTGCCTTGGAGGCCCTTGAGGGGCGGGGTGTGAAAAGATAAATCAAAGTTTTGACAAGAAACAAAACTGATTTTGAAGGTGTAATTCAAGAATTAAGCGAAAGGTCATTTTTCCCTAGGTTTCCAAAACTCCATTTTTGGAGCCTATTTTCGACCCATTTTCTTCCAAATATGTCCTTGAGCTTATAAGTCAAAGAATTTTTTTTTTTTTAATACATTCCTTCTGAGCTTTCACAGAGTTTCGGCTCCCCTTGGAAAAACCCACGAAAACTTCAAAAGCTGTAGAGGAAAAGGAAGGTGGAAAAGGAAAAACAAAGAAGTAAAGAAAAAGAAGATTAAGGAAAAGAAGAAGGAAACGAAGTGAAGAAGATTTAGGAAATAAAAAGAGCTTCCTTCAATCCAATTTGTATTTCATGAGCGTTCATGAGCGTAGGCGTGTAGTGGAAGAGGTGCTCCCACTGCCACCTACGACTATTCCACCGCAGCTTTGATGACTAATGGGTTTTGTATTATTTTATTATTATTTCATTTCTATTAGACATTTAACCGATTTTCACAGGTTGGTAACAATGGAGATCCTACTAAATGAATCTAACTAGTCTGACAGGTTGGGTACTAAAAACCAGTCAAGCCCTCAAAATCTTGAAAGAAATATACTTTAAAATTCTGATGATTTAGCAAAAAATGATTTTTTTTTTAAATTTCCACGAATTTGAAGTATCGTTTAGGAAAATTCTGACTCCGCAGATATGTTGGATAAATTCGTCAGATGTAAAATTTCTAAAGCTCGGAAGACTTTTGAAATCAAAAGGCACTCGATCCGATTGAAAATATGAGTTGAAGTGTACTCGCTAACCAACAATCCACATTCAACTGTATTGTTTATGCATTCACTTCATTTTGAAAATCTGAAAACATTTAAAGGTCAGTTAAAACACTGATTGAACACAAAATATTTTTCTTTCGTAATTTCATGACTTCCCTATGTATAGTTAAATTAGAGTTTTCAAAATAGAGTTATTTAAAAGGGTTAAAATATGTAAAACCATAATGAATGAATAGCCCGTTAGATCCGAAACTGAAAATTGTAGAGTGTGTGTATAAGTTTGAAATTCCAAATACTTAAAATAAGTAGTGAAATAAATTTAGAATCATTTTCTAATGAAATAAATAAAGTTCAAGTATTTACGATTTTGCCCTTCCAACTTTAGAGAGTTAGATCAATGAGCTATCAAGCTCGGATTGGGCAAAACTTGGACTTTTTGGAAAGTCCACTCCGTAATCTTCATGATTAACGAACAAATAAATCACACTTAACGGCTCATAGTCACAAGATTAAGCTCTAATTAGGGTTGGGGTATTACAGGTTTAGCCCATTTGGGTGGCTTTTGGAGGAAAACTTGTTAGTGTTTCGGCTTATCGAGTCACATGTTTATCCAGTCCATGACTCAGGAAAAGCATTGCCTTGGAAGATTGAAGAAATGAACAAGAATCAACGGTGATGAAGATTGAATCAAGCATTAAAGATGGAAGATCAAGTTGAAGAATCAAGCATCACCAAGTGTATGGCAATCACTAAATGTAAATTGGCCATAAATGACTTTAGGTTGAACCCACACCTCTAGGAAGCCCATGACTAGACCTAGGAATCATATTGGTAAATCTAATTATATCTAAATGTTCATTTGACAGCCAACAGAACAAGAGAACTCAAAATGGCAAAACTATTTTACTGTCTGTCGATACATTGAGTCTGCTGACCTATAGATGCAGACAAGACATACCCAACGTGGTCATCGATATATCAACCGGAATGACAAAAGTTCTAGTTGGAAGACACTACCAAAATGGGTTGCTCTCAGATCGATAGTATCGTGTTCATCGACCCATCGATATGGACATGACAGACCCATCGGTGAACATGACATGTCAACCTGGGTTTACAGAGTTCTGGTTGGGAAGACTGTGTATTTTTTTTTGTTACTCTCTAATCGTTATGATCAAGGTCACATACCAATCAAGAGTAACAGGACCGACCCATCAGTGGAATAGAAACGTCGATCAGGGTCAGATAGATTTCTGGATGAGAAACTCTGTATGTTTGAGTTAGCCTCAGGATGATACGAGCATCAATGTCGACACATCCACAATGGGCTCCAAGACCATCGAGGTACTCGACCCATCGGTAGTGACCATTTTATATCTATTAGAAGTGCATTATTCAAGTATCGGCCCATCGGTCTTGTCGACCCATCGATGACCTCGAGTTGGATTTTTCTGGATGGCTATTTAAACTTCAGATTTTGGAGAAATTGTCTGGGCACCTTGGATCCTTCACATGGGAATATCTAAAAGGCATTCCAAGAGATCCCAACCTCTCCCAACCTCTCTATATGCACTAAATGTTGATGAATCATTTGAGATCCAATTGTTTGATTGAGAGAGAGAAAGAGAGAGAGAGAGAGAGTGAGAGAGAAATAGGTCTAAGATCAATTGGCAAATCTTAAATCCTAGAACTGTCCCAAGCTTGTGATTGAGCATACGCTGAGGTACATCTTCGTCATCGATGAAAGTCAAGTTGGGAGAATCTTCAGAAGCACATCTACACCATCAAGTGTAACGCCCGCCCCTTTTTCACCGAAAATCAGAGTCTAATTTTTTTTTTTGAATTATTAAGGACAAAGGGCGCGGATGTCACGACGCGAGTTAAGTCTGAGCTTCTAAAGCTCCGCCCTTAACTGGCTAACCCTACGGGTGCGAGGAACGAAGTCCACGAAGAACAGTTCACACATAGAAGTAAGTGTGCGAAATGTTACATTTAATGCGGAATGATAATAGAGGCTAACCTACAATTTTTGGATAGCAGGGAAGATTTCATCATTTAATTACTAGAATGCCATAACATTATATGTTTACAATAAATCCAAAACATAGTAATAAGTCTAAAATATACAGTCCGACAAGTTAACTATTCAAATATACATTTTCAAAATAAAACTTAAAACAAAGTAAATAATCTGTCTCCCCAAGCTCCTAAGCTTGGCTCCCATCTCGTCCTTCTGCTTCGGCAGTTCCTGCGTCATCAGCTAGGGTAGAAGTAGGGCGTTAGACCACGCGCCCAGTAGGACTCCGAGTAGGGCTAGCACATGGATTAGTAATAACAGCATACAGATAGTAACAATATGAAAACTGGTAAACCATCATATAATGAAAATATAAAGTGAATGCCATGTCATGGGTGTCTATGTTATGAATCCCACCATCATCCCTACCCTCATGATGTCATATCCCCCTTGACGGCAAGACCTCGTCAAGGTATCCCCATGCCTGTTCTCGGTAGCCCCGACGGAGTATGGACTCCGGTTATAGCCTATCAGGCTATCCCCATGCCTGTTCTCGGTCGCCCCGACGGAGCATGGACTCCGGTTATACTCTATCAGGCTATCCCCATGCCTGTTCTCAGTCGTCCCGACGGAGCATGGACTCCGGTTTGTTTATTTTTTTCCGCCCATGCCATGCATGAGATGTAATGCATTATGCTATGTAATATTTATAACTCATAACCTTAACATATCATACATAGCCTAAACTTATAATGCACAACTTTAAAACGTAATTCATAGCCATATTCCATATAATACTTAATCATAGCCATAAGAATCCATCTTAAACATATCATAATCTTAAAACCCATCATACAACCAATCAATATAATTACTAAAAATAAACCAATAAACCAATTACATAGCATTTAATCCATGGCTTACAAATAGGTAGGAATCCTACCGAATACCGACTCGCGTCCTTTTTCATTTTCGTCCGATAATTCAGCTACCGACACGCGTACCGCTTACGATATCCAATACCTTATTACATTCACATAATCAGTCCATATTTTAACTATCTTTAAGCCCATTAATCATTTCCAAGTCCATATGAAAAACCGGTCACTATTTAGGTTTTGTGGGTCCCATTTCATCGATTAAACCTTTTAATCCCATAAGTCTTAAAAATCGGCCACCCTAGGGTTTATTAATCACTTATAAGGTTATTACATTAGAGCCCCTAAGTCCATGATCAATCTCCATGGAATTCTTGAATTTGGCCAGTAATTACGGTTTTACTACTACCTCTTTTCCATGATTAATCACTCATTTATCCATGCATGATTAAGTTCAAAATTGATCCATAACTTAGATATATTAGTGACCTATCAACCATAACATGAACTCATTAAAGATAAGTCCTTAACTTAACCTAATCCCAATCAATTTAAACACATTCATACTCCAATCTAACCATCAAAAGGCTCATAAATGGGCCATGGGTTCGGTCATACACCATGGCCGAACCCATGGTGTCCTTTTCCCATTTTTTCTTGGGTCTATTTACATCATTTAGATCCAAAATAAATCCTTCCTTGAGGTGGTTTAAATCACACTTTTAAACCATTACTCTTAACCCCATTTGGATCATTACATTTGGTCAACCTTAATTATATTTAAGGTTCATTCAAGCCACCAATATTTCCTTATTGTCTTCATGATCCAAATACTTTTAGATCCACCAAAAACCTCTCCATGGTTTTATTTTTTTTTTAAATCATTATTTCTACCCCTTTCAAAATCACTACATTTATTCATTTAAAACCCTAAACTCATTAACACATTAATCCATCTTTTCTATCCTTTAAACCCATTTAATAACCACCATTACATCACCATAGGGTTCGGCCATACACCATGGCCGAACCCATGGTTCAAGGTTCATTCCATCCATGCCTTTTAAGCCATTAAGAATCATCAATATCTCCCATGATTTTTCTCATAAAAACCCCTTTAAAATTATCCCCATTTTTATCATTAAAATCTTAAACCCTAAGTCATCCTCCATGGCTTCCATTTTTCAAAACCCTAAAAAAATCATACATCACTTACCATGGGGTTCGACCATGCTACGTGGCCGAACCCTATGGCCTTTGACTCCAAAAAATGTATATACATCCATGTTTAATCACATTAACCATACAATGTCCTTAATCCCTTTTATTTTTTTCTTAACCCTAATTTTTTCTCCATTAGGGTTTTGCCCACTTTCCTTTCCTTCCATTTGATAGATTTTAGATCCAAGGCATAAAATCATTTAACCACCATTAAATTCACAAAATAAATCCCAAATCTTAAACCCTAAAAATCCAAAAATTCTTGTTTAAGAAATACTCACAATCCGTCATCTCCTCCGACTTCCGCCACTCCCGTCGGTTTCCTTAACCTCCTTCCTCCTTCCTTTGGTAGGCGAAGATGCTTGATCAATGGTGACAACCTCCAATCTTAGGATCGGCCATGATAGGGTTTGTTTGAGAGAGGGAAAGGGAAAGATGATGAGAGGGGAGATAATAGACCTTGATCTTAGAGTGATTTTCCTTAAAATTTCACTTCTTTCTTCTCTCCTTCTCTTCTTTTCTCCTTAGCTTTCTTTCTTTCCTTCACCTTGGGTGTGGGACGGCAATGGTAGAATGCAAAATGGGGAGAGTAAAATGAAGATAGAATAAGAGATGGGAAAGAAAAACAAAGCTTATCTCATTTAAGTTGGGCATTTAATTCCTCCACCTACCGTAAGATATTTATTTTGCTTTATGGTGATGGTTGGGATGACCATGACCAAGTCCAACGTGTTTTGTGTTTTGCTTAAGTGGTTTGTGTCAGTTTAAAACCACCATTTGACTTATTTGACCCACCTTTGATTAGACTAATCAACTAATTAATTAAATTATTAACTTAGGTTAATCTATTCCCACTTAACCTAATTTCATCTCTTTAAATTACCTCCATACCTCCACCCATGGTTGACTAAATCAACCCTGGTGGCCGGCCCCACCAATCCTTGGGCCACACGCCACCTCACTTGGTGAGGTGGAGGTGGGTCCCACTTGGCCACATCACCTTGGCTTAATTCAAAATAACTTAGGTGATTTAAATCCATTCAATTCATTCTAATTGGATCACCATTGGGCCCATGGCCCAATTACATTTTCATCTTACCCATTTACCTTAGAGCTTAACTATCTTGACCCATTGGGTCCTAAATGGGTATTTGACCCAATTTGACCATTCTTGACCCATTTAATCATCATTGCCCCTTTAAATGAATTTAAATCAAATCCATAGTCCATTGGGCCATACTTGGGCCTTTGCCCAAACTTTAATCCATTTACCATCTATTCCATAAATTTTCCAATTTCCATCATTAAAACAAATAATATCCACATTTATATTAATTTAAAAATTCCGGGCCATTACATCAAGTGAGCTACAAATGCAACTTCTTCTCTGTGTTTGATTTACTTTTAAATCATCTTGTACAGTGATTAAAGCAAGGTGCTTGAACCATTATAAAAACTAAAGGGATAAGGACGTAGACCGGGATAGGTCGAACCATTCAACATATTAGGTGAGTGAGTGAAATTCTCATTCAATTGTGTAGGTGGAATTCCTACTCTATTCATGAGGGAGTAATTCCCCACATAGGGTATTTGCAAAAACCCAAGGTTGGGTGAGTCCAACAGTGGATGTAGAAGGGAATTACTCCGAACCACTATACGTCAGGTGTAGTTGGTGTTTGGATTTTTTGCTTGTGTGATTGTTGCATTAACTTGTACACTTTGATTTTCACACTTGATTAATCTTGTTTATCCGTTTCAAATCATTGGGATTGTCCTAGTCACCCCCCTCTAGGAGCAATCGTGTTCTAGCACACCGGGAACTTTCTATTACTATTAAGGCCTCGTGCTCTTTATAAAGGATCTAACCATCCGGGTTGATCCGTTCTAGAACAATGGAGTTTGGTGAAGACATCAATAGACCTCCTTGCCTTGATGGCTCAAATTTCACTTGTTGGAAAAAAAAAATGAAAAGTTTTCTAATGTCTTTGGACATCTATGCTTGTAAAGCCATCGTGAATAATTGGTCTTATCCCATGGAAGAAGTAACAATTGGTTCTATCAAAATGATTAGACCAAGATTTTTAATTGTTGGGATGACATTGAGAAAAACAAATACCATGGAATTTTTTTAGCTCTCAATGCAATTACGTGTGTTGTCTCATCAAATGATTTAAAGTCCATCATGAACTTTGAAAAAGCCAAGGATGCTTGGGATTATTTAGAAAATATTTATGAAATATCTGAAGTCCCAGCCTCGTCTGTTTATGGATGGTTCTCTCTCCTTAAATTTGGATAAATGCAATTCTGTGGAAGGCATTGCTTCCTTAACCCCTATAGTAGGTACTTTATATCAAAATCTATAAGCGTGTATCCCGTGGAAATCATGTGAAGAAGAAAATGATTTCATGGGAAAATCCTATAAGGACACATCAGAATCTGAAAGAGATTCAAATGAGGAGATTCAAACGAAAGGTAATGGCATCAGTTTTGAAGATGATTCTGACATGGGGTATCATGAAAAAGGTAAGACTCTACATTTTGGTCATTTTAAAAGAAAAAGACCACTTAACTTGCTTTTATTGTAATAAAATTGGTCATTTTAAATATGAATGAAAGTTAACAATGTTGCATTTTAAGAATAAAAGTGTGGATGACAAAAGTGCAAAGGGTATAAATGGGATCAATGGAAATTCACACCTTGCAAGGAATAATATAAATAAATTTAAATGTGTGAATTCTCTAAATAAGCGTAATGGTCAACACCATTATCATCCCTACATAGGCAAATCAAATAGGGTTAAGTTAAGACCTCATCATACTATGCAATGGAATATCATAATGAGGTTCTTATCTCAATCTACTGGATTTACCAAATGTTCAAAATGGAAGAATTCAAATACCCAACTCCCAATGATTTGAGAGGAAAGGTTCGGATCAAAATGTCAAATGGTTCCCTAAGAAATAGAACCTTGCTCATGTCTTACATTCGTCTAAGACTTGTGCCTCATTGGAGTATCTCTAGACCAAGTGTAGTTCAACTCCCTTTCCATTATTGTGAGTTCAAATAGTCCTTGAATTGTGGCATGGAACATTGACTCAAGCAAGCACATGATTGTACTTTTCCTGGTGAAAGTTCCTAGGGTTGCTAGAACACGATGCAAGATTGACCATAGAGGGGGGTGAATAGGGCAATCACCATCTTTTAATGACCGTTTCAAAATTCTTGATTAATAAAAACAATAAGCAGCGGAATAACAAGATTAATAAAGTGTTGTGTGACAAGAGAGAGTGCAAACTTGAGCAATCACAACAACAAAAGGCAAACAACCACAACACTAGATGTATAGTGGATCGGAGTAAACCCTCATACATCCACTGATGGACTCACTGAACCTTGGCCTACTCACTTGATTGTTATATCCATGACTCTTAAAATTAATCAATCAAGTAATTTAAAAAAGGACCAACAATTTTAGATTGACCTATTCACCTCCTCTCTAGGGTCAATCGTGTTGTTCTAGCTCCCAAAAGGGGACTTTCAACCCTAGGTTTGGTTTCTCTCCCTCAATCTCAATATATAAGGATTGGATTGAAAATGATTCTCCTAAGTAAGGTACATAGAGAGGAGGTGTGATATCTAGGATTGCCTTTGGATTTTCCTCTTGAAAGCTCTCTCCAAGTGTCCAACTAAACACAACAAGGTTTGGAGAATATATCGGCAAACACAAAAATCCAAACTCTGGGTCACCGATGGGTCGGTCTGGTCGACGTGTCGGCACTAGCATATTGTTGTTGTAATATGATCGTTAAGCTTCCAATGGATATAAAATGGTCAATACTGATGGGTCGGTCTCATCGATGGGTCAACATGACTTATGTTCGATGTGTCGGTCTGTCGATTGTATCAACCTGAGGCAAAACCATGCAGACAGAGTTTCAAGTCCAAAAACTTGTCAAATCCAGGTCAACATGTCGGTACTAGTGATGGGTCAATCTCAGTACTCTAGATAGGTCTGTGACCTCGATATGTCTGTCCGAGAGTAGTCTAGAGTTTTGAGTTCCAGAAGTCACTCAAACCAGGTTGATGTGTCGTGCTCATCGATGGGTCGTTTTGTCCTCATCGATATGTCGATGTGCACGAGACACTCGATCTGAGAGCAACCCCAAATGATTTTTTGTTCATTCCATAACCCTTGTCAATTCGGTCGACGTGTCGAAGTTCTCGAATGATCTGTACCGTCTCACTGATGGTTTGTTGGACTCGACGGGTCAACCTAACACTTTGTCATTTTTCCAATGTTTATCCCATTTGTTTCTATGACTGTCAAGGGTGCACTAAGGCTTGGTTATGTTATTACCAACATGTTCCACTAAGCCTAGGAAATGTCTACTAAGGATGTGGGTTCCACCTAAAGTCATCTATAGCCAATTACCTTTTGTGAATTCCATACACTTGGTGATGTTGAATCTTACACTTGATCTTCCATCTTAAAAGCTCTTGATTCAATCTTCATCACTTGAGTCTTGTTTTATTGGCATCAACTTTCCGAGACAATGCTTCACCTAAGCCATGAAATTTTAAAATAGGTGCCTCAGCAAGCCCAGGTACTAACAATTTGCAAAATACCTTGAAGCTAATGAATACAGACTCGATGACTTAGACCAACCCAATATAAATTTGAATACATAAGATACAACAATATTAAGGTACATGTTCAAATGGAAAAAATTCTAAACTCTATGCTCGACCTTCACCTTGCTTAGCTTGCAAGTTCCATTGTGATCATGTACATGTACTTATACACACAAACAATGCAAAATAGGTGGAAGCATAGGTCTCCCCCTCAAATGTTAGTCCATAAAGCACTACATTCTCGCCCATAACAAATGGACTAAGACCCCTTTTAGTCTTGATTAAACTCCCCTTTAATTAAAGACTATCCTCCTTTCTCCCCCTTAAGCTTTCTTTCAAGCTGCCAAAATCTCATTCCAAAGCTTACATCAAGCTTTTAATACTTCACCCCCTTTTTTTCATAAATTGACAAAGGGTAATATGTACAAATAAACCACAGTTAGTGTGCTTCAACAAGTCCCAATTTTTGGACTAAGAGGAGATGGAGAAGGAGGGGCAAGGGCCTCATGCATTTTCAAGAATTATACCATTTTTGAAAACATAAGTTATGCATGCAAGACGAGGGAATCACTCATGCAAGAAATATTCCATTAATGAACATATGAGTGAACACAATCATGAACTAAATAAATTATACACCAATTTGAGCACATAGTTCATGAAAACAAGATGATGCAAAAACATATACCTATATGCGAACAAGTGCATCAACCTACCAAATTCATTCAACAAAACATTCACTAATTAAGAATATTGAATGAACAAACATCCTATCCTTGGAAATTCATTATGCACATGGAAGATGGAGGCTTATTTCTTCCCATACATTTTCCAAGGTGTGCTCTCCAATGCTCAAATTTTTGAGAGCACAATGCACCAAGTCAATTAACATTTGGACCACTTAATCACGTGGGTTTTCACAACCAAAATCCATTTGGTTTTAAGATTCACCTTTAAAAGATGAAAGCCACAAGATAGGTGCATAAAACTAATTTTGGAGAAGGATAAATTTTCCTTATTTGAGCATTTCTCCAAAAATGCATTTCCAATGTCTAACGATTTTCAAAGATAGTGCATTACTAAGACATGGAAAGACATGAATTCATCCCTATATGATTTTCCAATTTGGGGGATGAGAGAGTGTGTGCTTGTGATGCATGTAGGTCCACAAGACAAGAAATTTTGCAATCCACCTTGAGTGCCAATGAATGTTCATACATTCACACACCAATTTGTGCCATTTGATGATTCAACAAAATTATAAACACATGCACAAATTGATTGAATTTTGGATTAATGTACCTTTGAAAGTGCATCTAAAAGATTTGATCCAACCCAAATCCAATACCCTTGGGCATATTTTAATTTACCATTTTAATCAACATACCCCATGTGTGATGTCATATGATAAGGCATTCTTATGTTTAGCAAAACATGATGGTTATGATCCACAATCATTTCTCTAGACATATACCAATGATGAGAGTAGGAATGAGGGCACAAACACACAAAACATACATTCATTTCACAAGAATATACCAATGAAGAGTATAGAAATGAAGTATGAGAAGAATATGGCATTTGACAATATACAACAATTACAAAAGCGCATGAAATGCCATAAACACTAACACTTTCAAAACCATTTTCAAATGCACCAAGGTATACCAATAAGAAAAGGTGCAAGAGTAAAAAATCTTTGAATGGTACATGAATGGATTACCAATGAAAAATATTTGATCACATATTGATCAACAAATACCATTCACAAGCAAGGGACAAGTTTCATTCCACAAGTGATTCACAAATTTTGTAATTTGGAATGAAACACACTATGTATGTGCACATTATCATCTCACAATAAAGATTCTACCAATTAAGAACAAAGATGAAACCAAGAAATGCAAGCACATACAAGAAATACATGAGGCAATGCACAATAATCATTCACTTCCCAAAAGATGTAGAAATAACTTAACATATGGAATGAGATGAAATAAGATACAAACCAATATTAAAGCATAAAGTGCAATCCCTACTTGTAAAATACACATTCCACAAAGCATATAACAAGTTCAAGAACATGGAATGTAACACAAAACCAGAAAAGGGTTTTTATCCTAAAATCATTCTGTGCATACACGATACATTGACAATGTCGATGGGTCGAAACCTCGATACATCGACTCCACGATGTGTCGAAAGAACCGAACATAGAATTTTCCTTTGTCAAATCCTTTTTCTTTTGAAATCTACGTCTTGATTTTAAAAACCATGTGGCATATGATAAACATGATTCTACCAATATACGTACGTATGCCACACAAATATCTTGCACATGATCATTCCAACAATCAAACAAGAACATGGAACGAAATGTAAGAAACAATGAGATTCCACAATAAGATTCAAATGTGTTGACCATACTAAAAACATAACACATTTTGAACAAACATTGTAGGACTTGGAAACTCTATGACCATTCAAGCATGATAAACACTATAGACAGGTAAAGTGAAATCAAGTGCTTGCAAGAGGTCACATGTGCCATGCCACAACCCATGGTTATTTGAACTCACTTATACAAAGATTGAGTTCAACTACACTTGGTCTAAAGAAAATCCAATGATGCACAATTCTTAGATCAATGTAGAGCATGAACAAGGTCATATCCCTTGGCAATCCGTATGAGATTTTGATGCGGATCTTTCCTCTCAAATACATGAACCATGGGAAATTTGATTCTTCTTTTTTGAACATTTGGTCCAAGTCCAAAAGATTGAGAATAGACCCTCCTTTTGGTCTTCCTATTCATAACATGAGGAGGTCTTGAACTATCCCTATTAGATTTCACAATGTAGGGATGATGTGAAGTATGAGGTGCACAGTGTTTCCGAGGAACATTCACATAATCAAAATGATATACCTTATTCTTTTTAGCAAAATGTGAATTTCTAATCACCTCAATCTCTCTCTTCCTTGCTCTTTGAGGAAGATCATTAGCCACCTTTGACTTAACCTGCATTCTCCTTGTCTTGCACTTAAGCTTGAAATGCCCGGTTAATCCACAATAAAAGCATTTTAGATTTGAAGTGTGTGTGGTGTGGATTTTTCCTAACATGGATTGGTTCATGGGTCTCTTTGGGTTAGATTGAGAAATACCATGCCAATCACCATGTGGCTTACCCAAAATAGGTTCTTCCAATTTTAGTTCACATTGGGTAGCCATGTCTCGAGATTCCTTATTATTTCTATTTCCAAGACATTTTCCAACTTCCTTGAGCTTCAAAATGTCATTTTCATAAGCCTCTAATTTTTCTTGAAACAACTTTTGATTTTCTCTCAAATTCACAATTTCAACATTTGCATTTTTCAATTTGAAGAAAGAATATCATTTTCAACATTAACACTTTGAAGTTGGGTAGAGAGTTTGGCATTCTCAATTCTTGCCTTATCAAGATCCTTTGTCAATCTCATACTCTCTAAATACAAGGCATCAAAGGATTATCGGAGGTCATCTGCCTCTTCAAGATCCACATCATCATCCTCTTCCTCACTTGAGGATCCCTCTTGGTCATTAAAAATGGAGGCAATTAGACATTTGAAATTTTCACCTCTTTCATGATTCTCCATTTGATTTAGAGAGGTGGAGCCTTCCATTGAGCTATCCAAGGATGTGCAAAAATTTTCAATGAACTCATCTTGGATAAAGGTCCAAAATCATTCTCCATTTTTTATTTCCAAGAAACCAAAAAGGCTAAAAATTGAGATTTGGACATTGTTCTTAGCACACAGATCTACTCAGATCGTTAAACCCTTTATGAGATCACAAGGCTCTATTTCTTGTTGAAAGTTCCTGGGGTGCTAGAACACGATGCAAGATTGACCCTAGAGGGGGGCCAAATATGGAAATCACCATTTTTTAATCGGCCTTTTCAAAATTCTTGATTACCAAAAAAAAATAAGCAGCATAATAAAAAGATTAATCAAGTGTTGTGTGACAAAAGAGTGCAAATACTAGAGAAATCACAACAACAAAAGGCAAGCACCCACAACGCTAGATGTATATTGGTTCGGAATAAACCCTTCTACATCCACTGATGTACTCACCCAACCTTGGGCTATCCCAATTCACTATGTGGGGAATTACTGTAATAGCTCAGATTTTCAATGCAATAATTATATTGGCTCTTATCTATTTTAATTGTTAAAAATTAAGATTCATAGATGGAATGGATGTTAAATGGATAAGAATTGGGGTAATGGCCCAAGTATGGTCCAATGGATCATGGATAGGGTTAATTCTAATTAATTCGATAAATGTGGTCAATTGGGTCAAATGCCCAATTGGGACCCAATGGGTCAAGATGAATTGATGATTAGGGTAAATGGGTAAGGAATGGATTTAATCAGGGTCGTGTACTGAATTAAGATCTAAGGCATGGAGCCCACCTCATGAAGTGAGGTGGCAAGTGTAGGAATTGGCATCAAAGTGGCGTAGCCAAGTGGGACTCAAGTCCACCTCATCAAGTGAGGTGGCGTGTGGTCTAAGGTAACTTGTGGGGCCGCCCACCATGGTTGACTTGGTCAACCATGGGTGAGTTCATAAGTGAGTCCAAGAGGATTACGTGAAGTGAGTGGAGTTAAGGAATTAATTAATTAAGAATAAATTCAAGTGCTTGAGTTAGGAGAATGAATTTTATTTAAGTGAGTTGGATGGGTGGTGAGTCACATGGAAGATGAAAGGATTTAAGTGAGTCAAAGGGGAGGTGGAGGGTTTCCATCTCATGGAAACCCTGGACAAGAAAATCGTTGGGTAGAGGGAGAGTACCATGTGTAAGCCATGTGCGCTCTTGGTTAGCCAAGGGACACATGGGAAAGACCCTATCTTGATGAAGGTGGTTGGGGAGATTAGGGTTAGAGACAACCAAAACCCTAGGGCTAATCCTTGAGACATTCATCTCATTCACTCTCTCCCTCTTCCAAGCCCTCCTTGGCCGACCCTCTTTAGACAAGAAAGGAGTTAGGGTTTTTCCATCTCAACTTCTCCCCCTCTCTAAAACCCTAAGGCAAGATAGAAAGGGCTCATCTCAAACCTCTTTGGCCGATCCACTCTTTGGAGAAAAATATAGAAAATTTCCCTCTCATTCTCTCTCTCTCTTTCTCTCTCTCCCTCTCTCAAACCTTCACCTAGGCCGAACCCTCCCTTAGGGTTCACCTCAAACCCTCTCCCTCTCAAGCAACCTCTTTGGCCGAATACATCAAGAAGGCTCTCAATCTCTCTTCCTCTCATTTCGGCACTAAGCTTGGAGAAACCGAAGAACGGAGGAGGAAGAAGAAAGGACTAAGGAAAGAGAAGGCTGGAGGAGCAAAATCAGAATTAAAGAAACGGAAGGAGTCACAGAATCGGTATGTATTGGTTAAGAAGGTTTATTAATTAAAAGGAAGTTACATGGCCGAAACCATGGGGTTCCATTTCGGATTGGAAAGTTAGCCAAATGGTTATAGGCCATGGATTTAAAATCATCCAGGGAATGTCAATGAGATGGACATAAAAGTGAAGTATGGTTCCAAATCCGAAATATGGTTTTTGGAGATGGAAAAATGGACAAAACTCTAATGGGTACGATAGGTTATATAAATGAAGTTGTTAAGGACTATATGTATACATGATTTATGACAACATGCATGATTGACTATAAGGAAAGATCAAACGGTTGAAACAAATAAGGAAGAACATGGTTCGGCCCTTGCATGGCCGAACCCTAATTTTTATATATATAGATCATGGAGGACAAAAAGGGATTGGATGAGGTTCGGCCATGATGTATGGCTGAACCCCATCAAAGGACCTAAACTTGTTGTATGTAATATTTTGTAAGAGAACCCATCCTCATGATGATTAAAATGGAGAAAGAATGGAAAATGATAGACAATGGGTTCGGTCATGTTGTATGGCCGAACCTAATGGAGGGATTTTTATGGATCTAGTATGTCTTAAATGATTTAAGAAAGGAGAAGATGGAAATGAAGAATCATGAGTTAGGCCATGTTGTATGGCCGAACCTCATGAATCATTTTTATGGATCATTTTGTGGGTTTATGTATGTTTAAGAAATTTAATGATTAACTATGGAACATATTAGGTTAAAATAATGAATGAGGATTGACGCGCACGAACCAAAATGAAACACGGATTAAAGAAATGGGATCAAAACCAAGAGAGTGAGGAACCCCACTAATAAGTTTCTTTGGACTTAACACATTTTTAGCCCTAAGGTATGGCCGAAACCCCTTGGGGGTTTTAACCGGGCTAAGGACTATAATAATAGGTGGAAAATGAACATGGAATGATGGCAATCAAATGAGTCATCGATTTGATTTATTTATGTGTAATAAGGTAACAAGATTTCACAAACGGACATACGATCGGCTTGCGCGATCGGTGATCGATTTTTGGACGAAAACGCAAGGGCACGATATTTGGATGTTGGTAGGATTCCTACCTTATTGAAAACCATGGAATACGTATATGTGATGATTTTACTTCTATGTACAATGAATTATTTTGGTATCAAATGATATGTTTTAATGTTGGGATTTTCATGCTATATGTGTAATATGAATAACATGTTTGCATTCATATCTCATGCATGGCATGGGAGGGATCAAATGAGGGGAGTCCACGCTCTATTCAAATATCTGGTAAACAAACGTGGGGAGGGATCCGTACTGATTCCAGTTATGATGTTTGTAATAAAAAGAGGAGTCCACACTCCGTTCGGTGGGACCGATAAGGCATACATGGGGAGTCATGACAATACATTGATGTGGCTTGTACATCAAGAGGAATACCATATGTGGTGATATGTTGATGGGTGGGATTCATGGCATATGACACCCATGGCATGGCATTGACTTGCACGGTTTTGACATTATATATATATATATATATATTATGTGTGATTTTTATACTAATCCATGTGTTTGACCCCACTCGAAGTACCTACTGGGTTCGCTGTCTAAAGCCCTACTTCTACCTTAGATGATGACACAGGGAATGGAAGGAGCGAAGGACGTGAACGGAGCCAAGCTTAGGAGCTTGGATGATTTGGATTTATTTTATTTAAGATTTCATTTTGGACATGTAATTTGAGTAATTAGCATTTTGGGACTGTAATAACTTAGACTATTTGCTATGGTTTGTTTTATTTTGGACATTGAAACTTAAGTTATTTAATGTGATGGACTTCCTTGCTATTTAAAATTGGATAGGATAGTAACTCTATTATAATTCCGCAACTATGTTTAATTCCGCAAGTTTAACCTTATCGTGTGTGAACCATTTTAGTGGACTTAGTCCACGCACACACATGGTTGGCCAGTTAAGGGCCGGCTTTGGAAGCTCGGACTTAATTCGCGTCGTGACGTCCCGCTCTCTCTCACTCTTTATTTCAAAAAAAAAATAGACTCTTATTTTCAGCGAGTGAAAAGGGCGGGGCGGTACAATTGGTATCAGAGTGAAACCGAAAGTATGAATCTTTCGAAGTAAGATAAAGACGGTATCATGTCTCACTCAAGATAAGAATCCCAACTGACCGACTCTTCGGAGTCCGCAGCAAGGGGGTCAGATTAATTTACTTTGTTAAGACTCAGACTGAAGCATTCAATCTGAGAGCAACACTTGACGAAAAAGGAATGATAGCAAGGGAAGGACAGTCACTATAAAATGGATTTATCAAAACATAGCAAAATAGGACATATTTTTCCCAAAATGAGAAACATCCAGATTTTTCCCCAAAATTGAGAAACAAAACTTGGTACATAGGAAAGTTTCCCCGAAACAAGAAAACAACAGGATTTCCCCAAATTGAGAAACAGTGATGGATTTATCAAACATAGCAAAATAGGAGATATTTCCCCGATTTCCTCAAATTGAGAAACAACACTTGATACTTAGGAAGTTCCCCAAAAACAAATATGCTTATTTGGCAATTTCCCTAAATTATGAAAACACAAACTTTACGAGAAAGCTAAGTCAACGATGTTTCAATGACTTAGGAAAATGCCTCCGAGAAGAACAACCCGACAAAAACCACATGTGGATGAAGAGGTGCAGCAACCACACTGGGAGGAGGAGCAGAATAGCGTGAATATTCTCATGGTACCTCCCGAGCTGCAGAACTTGGTACAAGTTGTGGTCACTTCCATTCTACAACAACATATGAACGGGAACGGGAATGCGACCACCCATGAGGCACATGATCAGAGTATGGTTAGAGATTTCCAACAGCAGTGTCCCCCTCATTCCAAAGGGAAAGAAGGACCTGCCGGAGCGAAAATTTGGCTGAGGAACATCACCAAGATCTTGACATTGTTGAAGATCACTGTTAATGAAGATATGATATTGCTAGCTACTTCACAGCTGATTGATGATGTCGACAAATGGTGGGAAGTGATTGAGCGACAGCGGGCACTGATTCCGGAAGGGGAAAAACTAAGATGACATGGGACCAGTTCTCGGCTATGTTGATCACTACTTTCCAGAGGAGGAGAGGGAGCACCACACACAAGCGTTCATATCCTTGGTGCAAAGCACCATGACTGTGGCGGAGTACCATCAGGAGTTCCTCTGTCTATCATGTTATGCTTTATACATGCTGGACACGGAGTACAGAAAGGCTCGTAAATTTGAGCTGGGCCTTCGACCAAGCATCAGGGCCAAAGTGACTATCTTCAAGTCACCTACATTGGTGGAGGTGGTCAGTAGAGCTACCATAGCGGAGCAAGAGCTGATAGAGACAGCGCGGTTTGTGGACAACCGCCGAGGCCAGAGTGGGAGAAGTGTTTTTCGTCCCAACAAAAGGTTCTGACCTAACTTTGGGAGACCAGCACTTTCCACTGGGTCCACTGGGGGCTTTCATTACAATCAGCCCTCCCCGTCAGTATCCATCTCTCAGGTCCCCCGAGGTGTGAGCACCTGTTTCCAGTGTGGCCAGTAGGGCCATTTCAAAAGGGAATGTCCACAGAACAGTAGACTCTCTCACTCCAGGGGTTCATTTCGCCCTCTAACCCGATCAGCTCATTCACAAGGATCCAGGGCGTACAACCAGATGGAACGGGTACCTAATCCGACAGGATCTGGACGACTGTATACTTTAGCTCCTCATCCAAAGAGATTGGATCACTCAGTGATTCACGGTATGGCAGTCATTGGTAATTCCTGTGCTTTCGTATTATTTGATTCCGGAGCATCCCATTCCTTTGCATCTGCTGCATTTATATCTGCTACTGGCACCCTAGTACAAAAATTCTCCACTGCACTCACTATTGTATCCCCCATTGGAGACACATCACTAGGACATATATGCATAGCGGTAAACACTGAACTCGCTGGATTTATATTTGAGTTCAATTATCTGGTACTCGAGATGATTGAGTACGACATCATCTTTGGCATGGATTGGTTGGCTAACTTCCAGGCCAACATTAACTGCCATCTCCGCAGGGTGATATTTTGGTCATCCGAGGGAAAACGATACATAGTACATGCTGACAAACAGAGCATCCCTATGACCAGAAGACTGCATGAAGAATTGAATCACCTTGTTTTGAACAACATTAGACTAGACAAGGCATTGGTGGCTGAATTGCCCGCGGTAGTGAAAGACTACGCAGAGGTATTCTCGACAGAACTCCCTCGCTTGCCAACCAAGAGGGAGATTGATTTTGAGATCAAGTTGTATCCTCGCACTACTCTAGTGTCATTGCCCATTACCGGATGGTCCCAGCTGAGATGTCCGAGTTAAAGAAGCAAATTGATGAACTGCTCAGACAGGGATGCATCTGGAACAACACATCATCTTGGGGAGCCCCAGTATTATTTGTGAAGATGAAGGACGGTACACTTCGGATGTGTGTAGATTACAGAAAATTGAACCAGCTGACAGTCAGAAAGAAGTACCCTCTACCCAGGATTGATGATCTATTCGATCAACTCAGGGGTTCCAGTCACTTATCCAAGATTGATCCAATGTCTGGCTACTATCAAATCCGGGTTATGGATGAAGACATAGAGAAGACGGCTTTCAGAACACGGTATGGACTATATGAGTACGTGGTCATGCCGTTTGGACTTACCAATGCACCAGATGTGTTCATGGATCTGATGAACAGGATCTTCCGCCTTTTCTTGGACAAGTTTGTAATTACTTTTATTGATGACATCCTGATTTATTCCAAAAGTCAGGAGAGCATGCTAAGCATTTACGGATAGTCCTGGACACCCTGAAGAAGAATCAGTTGTATGTCAAAGCAAGCAAATGTGAATTCTGGCTATCTGAGGTTAATTTTTTGGGGCAAGTCATATCAGCAGAAGGTATAGCCATGGACCGGACTAAAGTGGCGGCAGTCAGAGTGTAACACCCCGAATTTTCATTCCAGGAATATAAATATGGAAATTGTCCATTTAATTTGTGAATTAATGGAGATGGACCTTAGATGGGCAAGGAGTTGGGTCAATTGCCCAATTAAGACCCAACGGATTATGGATAAGGTTCAATTGAAATAAATGGGTAAGATTTATTTAATTGGGTCAAATGCCCAATTGGGACCCAATGGGTCATGGTTGACTTGGTCGACCACCAAATGGGTTCAAATTTAATTAAGGTGTGGCTGAATTGAATTGGATTAAGTTCAATTGAGTAAGTTCAAAATGGAGTCAAGGAATTGAGTTGATTTTAAGTGAGTTAAATAGAGTTGAACTAAAGATATGAGATGAGTTGAATAAGAAGATGGAGAGTTTCATCTCAAGGGACACCATCATGTACACACATTGGGGAGGTGGGAGTTTCATCTCAAGGGATGAAACTCCAAAGGAAATATTAATGAGGAGGTGAAGGGTTTTGTTGTTACACAAAATATATTCAAGAAGCACACGTTGGGGAGATGGAGGGTTTCCTTCTCATGATGGAAACCGAAAGGGCACAAAGTTGGAGTTTCATCTCATGGGTTGAAACCCCCAAAGTAAATATTAATGAGCGAGGTGGAGAGTTATAGTAGTTACAAAAGGGCATCAACCAAAAGATACCACTCTCATTGAACAAGACAAGAAAAGACTTGGAGTTTCATTTCACTCTCCTCCTCTCCCTCTCTCAAACCTATACTTCTTGGCCGAACCATCTCTTTGGGATTTCATCTTAGACCCTCTCCATCTCAAGCTCACACTTTGGCCAAAGATCAAGGAGGAAGAAAGAAGAAAGACTGAGGAAGGAAAAGATCAGAGGAGCAAGAAGGAGTGAAAGAAACCGGAGGAGTCGCGGAATCGGTAAGTACTTGATGAGATTTTATTAAGTAAGAAAAGATGGTCAAGGAACAATGGCCGATCTTGTTATGGCTAAGGACCTCTTGCATGAACAATATAAGGATTATGATCATGGATCATGGTTGGCCTTGCATGGCCGAACCCTAATTTTATTATGCCTAAGGACTTTATGCATGACCCATGTAAGGAATGGTGAATGATCAATGATCATGGTTTGACCCTTGCATGGCCAAACCCTAAATTTTATGTATGAGAACCATCAAGGACAAAAAGGGGTGGATGAGGTTCGGCCATGATGTATGGCCGAACCCCATCAAAGGATCAAATATAGATGTATGATTGTTTGTAAGAAAATGATGAACCATAAGGTTCGGCCATGTTGTATGGCCGAACCCCATGGAGGGAGATTATTGATGTTTAAAGGGTTTTAAGGTCGAGAATGATGGAAGAATATTAACAATGTAAATGGTCTCAAATGTTGTAAAGGGTGGAGAACCGTGGACCATGGGTTCGGCCATGGTGTATGGGCCGAACCCCATGGGGAAATATTGAATTACTTACATGTATTTAGGCCATGAGAATGATGGAGAAATATTGAATTATTTACATGTATTTAAAGGATGAAAATGATGGGAGCTTATGGTTGATTCTAAGTAGGTCTTAAATATTGTAAAGCATGGTCTCAAGTGTTGCAAATGGTGAAGAACCATGGACCAACATGGCCGAACCCCATGAAGAGATATTGATGGACATAGATGTATTTGGACCATGAAATTGATGGGGGAATGTTGGTAATTTTAATAGGTTTTAAATGTGGTAAATGATGATCTAAAGTGATGAACCTAAGTATATGATTAAACCCCCCATGGAGGGACTTTGGTTATGGATCTAATGTTGTAAAGGATTTAAGAAAGAGGATGAAAAATGACATCATGGGTTCGGCCATGTTGTATGGCCGAACCCCATGAACCCTTTATGGACCATTGATGGATCATTTGGTAGATCCATGTATGATTAAGAGATGAATCATCAAGCTAAGTGTAATAACCCGAATTTTTGATAAATATATATATTGGCATTTATTCATTTTAAATTGAAGTTTGATGTAATAAAATTCCAAATGGACCAAATTTTGGGACAATGGCCCAAGGATGGCCCAATTGGGCCATGGATTGGATGAAATCCATTTAATGAGTCAATGAAGACCAAGCGGGTCAATGATGGTCAAAGGGGGCCCAATAGCCATGTGGGGCCCAATGGATCAAAATAATCGGTTCCAACCCTAAAGTAAGTGGGCAAAGAGGGAATCTAGTTGGGCCATGGGCCCAATGATTACCCAATAGACCATGAATTAGAATTAATTCATTTAATTGGTCAATGGTAAGTAATTGGGTCAAGATAGTCAATTTGGGTCAAAGGGCCATAGGGGACCCAATGGGCCAAAGTAGATAAGCCCTAAGATAAATGGGTAAGACAAGAATATAATTGGGTCATGGACCCAATGGTAATCCAATTAAAATAAATTAAATGGATTAGATAATTATAAAATTATCTAAGTTAAGATGTATCAAGATTAAATGGTATGACCAAATGGGGCCCACCTCCACCTCACCCATGGAGGTGGCGTGTGGACCCAAGGATAGTGGGGCCGACCACCATGGTTGACTTAGTCAACCATGGGTGGATCTTATAGAGGGAAATTAATGGAATTAGATTAGATAGGAATTAATTAACTTAACCTAATAATCAAATTAATTAAGTTAATTAATCTAATCAAAGGATTGGTCAAAAGGGAGTCAAAAGTCAAAACCACTCCAACAAACACAAACCACTCCTAAGAAACACAAAAATAAAACCATGGGCTTGAATGGTGGTTTTATCCCAACCACCACCATTAATGCAATGGTGGTTGGTGGGGGAATTAATGTGGAGCATGACCTAGACTAACCAAAAGATGATATCTCATCTCATTCCACTATCTCCATCATCTCCACTCTCAAGAAACGTCCCATGCACTAAGGAAAAGAAAACAAAACTTAGAAGAGAAAACTTAGAAAGAGAAGAGAAGAAAAGAGAAGAGAAGGCAAGCTTTGGGCCACCAAGACCTTTGAAAATCTCTCCCTCATCTCCATACTCTCTTTATCTCTTAACCTAACCCCATTTACCTTAGCCGATCCAAACATGTTCCACCATTGATCAAGCACATCTAGCCGTTCAAACAAGGAGAGGAAGAAGAAAGGAGGCCAAGGAAGCCGACGGGAGAGTGACAAAGACCGGAGGAGTCGTACATGGTCGAACCCTATGGTCATCCATTCATTCCATTCTACATGGCCGAACCCTATGGTCATCCATTCATTCCATGCTACATGGCCGAACCCCATGGTGAATAATGAGTGATTTATTAAGGTTATTAGGTTTAAAGATAATGAAGAAAAATGATAAATGTAAATGGACTTATTGAGTATGGAATGTGAGGTTTAGATGGAATGAAAATGGCGATGATTTAGTGATTTGAAAATAGATTATTTTGGGACAAAATTAATGATTTTCATGAAGATCTTAAAGTTGGTAATAGATGGTATTTTGTTGATGGAAATGAGGAAATGATTGGTGGTAGAAGTGGAATTTAAATGTAATTAAAAATCCAAGACAAAAATAAGGGAAAGACATCATGGGTTCGGCCATGGTGTATGGCCGAACCCATGACCCATGTTTTAGGTCATTCATGGGCTAAGTATGGTTTATATATGTGCTTAAATGAAATGGAAATTAAGTTAAGTTAATGATGAAATTTAAATGGATGTTACAAGTATGATATGTGATGTTTAAATGGAATAAAGATAGTGATTGAAATGGATGATTTAAGTTTTATTGGAGGTATGTTTAAATGGGTAATTGAAACCAAGAAGGATGGGGAAAGAAACATCATGGGTTCGGCCATGATGTATGGCCGAACCCATGACCCAAATTTTGATCAATTTTAGGCTAAGGTTAATGCATGTATCAATGCCTAGGAGGTTGTTTTAAAGGGCCAAAATGAATGAAGATTTGTGATTTTTGAAATGGATTATTTTTGGACAAAATATGAGTCTTTGAAAATGACACCAATAAAAGTGAACCATGAACCAAGAAATTAGGAAATGGACATCATGGGTTCGGCCATGGTGTATGGCCAAACCCATGACCCCTTTGGGAGCCATATTATGGGCTAGGTATGGAATTAATTATGGGATTAAATATTTACAAATTTAATTAAACTAGATGGCTGATTTTATGATGTTATGTCATGATTAAGAAATTATAAATGGGTCCAAGTTTATAGGTCAAATATGGACTTAAATATGCATGGATAAAAGGGGTAACTTAACCATGGAAGAGGAGTGGCAAAACCGTAATTTGTGGCCACATTGAAGGACCATGGGTTCGACCATGGTACATGGCCGAACCCTATGTGGGTTGGACTTGAAAATGGAAATATTATGAATGAATAAAGGAAGCAGATAGTTGCTGCGTTTTAGGCTCGCAAATCAGAATTTTAAATTTGGCCAAAATTGGATTTATGTATGAGTCTAAAACCAATGGATAATGGGCTAAGTTAGGGACTTACTCATGGATGATGTATGGACTAATTCGGTAAATGTAATAAGGTATCAGGTGTCGCAAACGGTACGCGATCGGCGACCAGATTATTGAACGGGAAGCATAACGGAACGCGACACGGTATTCGGTAGGATTCCTACCTTTTTGTAAGCGATGGATATGTGATGGTGTGTTAAATTATTTTGACTTGGCTTACTATGGATTTATGATTTTAATTTATGATTTATGGGCCTTGCACTATGATGGGTTTTAACTTATGAATTACATGATAGTATCATGGATTATATTTTAATATTATGCATCATATGACTATGTATGGTATATCGAATATGGTCTATCTATATACTACATAGCATAATGCACCTACATCTCATGCATGGCATGGGCAGAAAAAAATAAACAAACCGGAGTCCATGCTCCGTCGGGGCGTCCGAACATCAGACATGGGGATTGCCTGAGGGCTATAACCGGAGTCCATGCTCCGTCGGGGCGACCGAGAATCAGACATGGGGATAGCCTGAGGGCTATAACCGGAGTCCATGCTCCGTCGGGACGACCGAGAAGCAAACATGGGGAACAGGATATTGTATGATCATACGGATAATGGGTGGGACATATGACATAAGCACCCATAGCATAACATTCATCACATGATTATTTTGTTGTATTTTATTGTATCGGTATGTGTGCATCACTAATCCATGTGCTAGCCCTACTCGGAGTCCTACTGGGCGCGTTGACTAAAGCCCTACTTCTACCCTAGCTGATGACGCAGGAGAGGCAGGAAGCGGTAGACATACTGGAGGCCAAGCTTAGGAGCTTGGAAAGCGCAATCCTAGTTTATATTATGTTTACATTTTGGAGATGTAATTTTAAAGTAACTTAGCTTGTCGAGTTGTATAAATTTACTTTTCTTGCGATGGTTTGGACGTTACTTATGGACGATACATTTTGTGATGTAATCATGAACATAGGGGCATTTTGGTAAATTTAATGTTGTATCTTCCCTTCTATCTAAAAATCGGTAGGATAGACTCAATTATCATGTTCCGCAATAATTATAATCCGCGAGCTTACTTCTTACGCATGAACCATTCTCGTGGACTTAGCTCCGCGCACGCGTGGGGTTGGCCAGTTAAGGGTCGGGCTTTAGAAGCTCAGGACTTAACTCGCGTCGTGGCGTCCGCGCCCTCTCTCACTCTTCTATTTAAAAAAAAAAAATAGACTCTGATTTTCGGAAATTGGGTGAAAAAGGGCGGGACGTTACACTAAGAAATGGAGGGATCTAGTCATGGATCTATGTTATGTTAATGATTGTTTTATGGACCTAAGTCATGTATAAATAAGCTAAGTGAGTAGCTATGGAAAGAATAATGGCGAAGAGGTAGATATGTTTAAAATGAAAGACCATGGGTTCGGCCATGGTGTATGGCCGAACACCATGGGGAATATTTTGTGAACTTAGGGTTTCTTAGATGGTTAACTTATGTGAGATTGGTTAATAAGTAAAAAGAGGGACCCAAAACCAAGTGAGTGAGGTTCGGCCATGTTGTATGGCAGAATCCCACTAAGGCATGTTTGTGGACTTAAACATGGTTGGAAATCAAAGGGATCATTGGCTTGACTTATTTATATGTAATAAGGTAACGGGATCTCACAAGCTGTGTACGATAGGCTTGACGCGATCGGTGAGCGGTTTTCGGACGAAAATGCAAGGACACATTAGTTGGTCATTTGTAGGATTCCTACCTTATTGAAAACCATGGATATGTATATATGATGATTTTAATTCATGTTTGATAAGTTATTTTGGTAGCAAATAATATGTTTCAATTATGGAGTTTTAAATGCTATGATTTGTATTATTGCATAGCATGTTGGCATTTGCATCTCATGCATGGCATGGGAGGGATAAAATTGTAACCGGAGACCCATGCTCCGCCGGAGCGTCCGTAAAGCATTCGTGAGGGTACCTTGATGTGCATTATCCATCAAGAGGGATGTATGATTGATTTGTAATTGGGGATCCACGCTCAGTCGGGGCGTTCGTAAGGCATTCGTGAGGGTACCTTGATGTGCATTATCCATCAAGAGGGATGTATGATTAATTTCTAACCGGAGATCCATGCTCCATCGGGTTGTCAGTAAAGCATTCGTGGGGATACCTTGATGAAGATTTTCCATCAAGAGGCTACTATGTGATTGTGATGTGGGTGATGGGTGGGACTCATAGCATATGACACCCATGGTATGGCATTGAATCAACATGATTATGATCTCGATTATCATGCACTGTTTTTGGTTTTTATCTGTATGATTGGATCTCAATTATCGTACACCATTTTGGATACGATGTTTTACAAGTACGGCATGATGTATTATATCTGGATTTTTATTCTAAACCATGTGTTTGACCCTACTTGGAGTACCTATTGGGCGCGTTGTCTAACGCCCTACTTCTACCATAGATGATGACACATGAAATGGATGGAACGAAGGACGGGATCGGAAGCAAGCTTAGGAGCTTGGATAATTTAGTTTCACTGTATTTAAGTTTATTCATGGACAAAGTAATTTGAGTAGCTAGTATTTGGGAATGTAATAGCTTAGACTATTTGCTATGGATCGAATGATGATTAATCTGGATTAAGTTAATTTATATTGATTGCCTTCCTTGCTAAGTAAATGTTGTAATCCGATGTTATTTCCGCAATGGGTATTCCACAGGTCGTAGTATCCGCGTGTGAAATGTTTTAGTGGACTTGTCCACGCACACACGTGGTTGGCCAGTTAAGGGTCAGACCTTGGAAGCTCAGACTAAGCTCGCGTCGTGACGTTCCCGCTCTCTCTCACTCTTTTATTTTTTTTTTAAAAAAATAGACTCTGATTTTCGGCCAGTGAAAAAAGGGTGGGGCGTTACACAGAGAATGGAAAGCACCAAAGAATGTGACTGAAATCCGTAGCTTTCTGGGCTTGGCATGTTACTACAGGAAGTTTATCATGGATTTCTCCAAGATTGCATCTCCACTTACCCGACTCACTCAGAAAGGAGTCAAATTTGAATGGTCTGATGTATGTAACCGGAGATTCGAGGACCTGAAGGAGAGGTTTACGACTTCTCCTACCCTGATTTTGTCGGAAAGAGGCAAGGGCTATGAAGTATATTGTGATGCTTCAAGAGAGGGACTTGGGTGTTCTCTCACTCAAAGTCAACATGTGGTGGCTTATGGTTCAAGACAGTTGAAGATTCATGAAAGCCACTATCCCACGCATGATCTGGAATTAGCCGCAGTGGTTTTCGCTCTCAAAAGTTGGAGACACTACCTTTATGGCGAGAAATTTGAGGTGTTTCCAGATCACAAAAGCTTGAAATATTTATTTGATCAGAAGGAATTTAACATGAGGCAGCGCAGATGGATGGAATATCTGAAAGATTATGAATTTACGCTTCGATATCATCCTAGCAAGGCGGACAAAGTGGCGGATGCCCTCAGCCGCATGTCACATGCAATAGTGGCCAGTTTGATTAGAAAGGAATGGGAAATGCTGAATACCATGTATATCAAGAACCATAGGAGTATGTATAATCTGATCATACGGTCCAACATGGTTTCCAAGATTGAACAAGAATAACGGACAGATCCGGAAGTGGAAGAGATATGGGCTAAAATGTCTACTAGTGAAGTTATACCGAATGGGAGTTACGACCGGGACAAGGTCTTTTATTCCGAGGCACGACATATGTGCCACAGAGCTGTAAAAGAGAGTTATTGATCGAGGCACACCAGACCAAACTCTCTATTCATCCGGGCAGCACCAAGATGTATCATGATCTGAAGAGACACAATTGGTGGCATGGACTCAAAAGAGATGTGGCAGACTTTGTTGCTCACTGCCTAACTTGTCAGCAGGTTAAGACTGAACATTAGAAGCCACCAGGATTACTCAAACCCTTACTAGTGCCGGAGTGGAAATGGGAACATATCTCCATGGATTTTGTAACAGGGTTACCAAGGTCATCAAATGGCAACAATACAATATGGGTTGTGGTAGATCGATGGACCAAGTCTGCACACTTTCTTCCTACCAAAATGACAGATTCATCTGAGACTTTGGGTCGACAGTACATCAAAGATATAATCAGACTACATGGCATCCCCAGGACTATTGTGTCCGACACAGATGGCTGATTCACGGGAAGGGTGTGGCAGAGCATGCAGTCGGCTATGGGGACAAACCTATTGATTAGCATAGCGTTCCATCCACAAACTGATGGACAGTCAGAGAGGACAATACAGGCATTGGAGGATATGCTGAGAGCATGTATGTTAGACTTCAAGGGTGGATGGGAGGATCACTTACTGCTGGTTGAGTTCTTTTACAACAACAGTTACCAGGAAAGCCTCCAGATGACTCCATTCGAGGCATTGTATGGTAGACCCTGTAGATCACTAGTGTGTTGGACAGAGGCCGGTGAACTTGCACTTATTGGACCGAAGCTAGTTGCAGAGACCAAGGAGCAGATTAAGTTGATACGACAACACCTCCTTACTGCACAGAGTCGTCAGAAGAGCTACGCTGACAAGAGAAGGAGGTTCCTTGAGTTTGAAGTGGGAGACTTAGTGTTCTTGAAAGTCTCGCCACGAAAGGTACACATGCGATTCGGGAAGAAAGGGAAACTATCGCCTAGATTTGTGGGGCCGTTTCCAATTCTAAAGAAGGGAGGCGAGGTGGCTTATCAATTGGTTTTTCCTCCATAGTTGTCATCTTTGCATGATGTATTCCACGTTTCTTTGTTGAGGAAATACATTCCTGATCCTTCACACGTGTTGAACGTGCAAGATGTTGATGTACAAAGCGACATGACGTATGTTGAAAGACCAGTCAAAGTGATCGGGAAAGAACAGAGGGTGCTACGTGTAATGCCCGCCCTTTTTCACCCAAAATCAGAGTCTATTTTTTTTTTTTTAAGTAAAGAGTGACAAAGGCGCGGACGTCACGACGCGAGTTAAGTCCGACCTTCTAAAGCCCGGCCCTTAACTAGCCAACCCTACGTGAATCGCCGAACCCTATGGTGAGGTATTGTAATGATTTTTGGGTGAAAAGGGGCTGGCGTTACACTACGGAACCGAGCCATTCAGTTCGTCAAGGTGGTATGGGATCGACATGGTAATGAGGAAGCCACCTGGGAACTTGAATAAGAAATGAGAGCAGCTCATCCTGAGATTTTTGTATGAGTTGTTTGAAACCCTACTTTCGCTCGATTTTCGGGACGAAAATTTCAAAAGAGGGTAATATTGTAACAGCCCGGATTTTCAATGCAATAATTATATTGGCTATTATCTATTTTAATTGTTAAAAATTAAGATTCATAGATGGAAGGGATGTTAAATGGATAACAATTGGGGCAATGGCCCAAGTATGGTCCAATGGATGATGGATAGGGTTAATTCTAATTAATTGGGTAAATGTGGTCAATTGGGTCAAATGCCCAATTGGGACCCAATGGGTCAAGATGAATTGATGATTAGCGTAAATGGGTAAGGAATGGATTTAATCAGGTCGTATACCGAATTAAGATCTAAGGCATGGGGCCCACCTCAGCAAGTGAGGTGTCAAGTGTAGGAGTTGGCATCAAAGTGGCATAGCCAGGTGAGACCCAAGTCCACCTCATCAAGTGAGGTGGCGTGTGGTCTAAGGTAACTTGTGGGGCCGCCCACCACGGTTGACTTGATCAACCATGGGTGAGTTCATAAGTGAGTCCAAGAGGATTAAGTGAAGTGAATGGAGTTAAGGAATTAATTAATTGAGAATAAATTCAAGTGCTTGAGTTAGAAGAATGAGTTCTATTTAAGTTAAGTGAGTTGGATGGGTGGTGAGTCACATGGAAGACGAAAGGATCTAAGTGAGTCAAAGGGGAGCTGGAGGGTTTCCATCTCATGGAAACCCTAGACAAGAAAATCGCTGGGTAGAGGGAGAGTGCCATGTGTAAGCCATGTGCCCTCTTGGTTAGCCAAGGGACACATGGGAAAGACCCCATCTTGACGAAGGTGGTTAGGGAGGTTACGGTTAGCAACAACCAAAACCCTAGGGCTAATCCTTGAGACATTCATCTCATTCACTCTCTCCCTCTCCCAAGCCCTCCTTGGCCGACCCTCTCTCGACAAGAAAGGAGTTAGGGTTTTTCCATCTCAACTTCTCTCCCTCTCCAAAACCCTAAGGCAAGATAGAAAGGGACTCATCTCAAACCTCTTTGGCCGATCCACTCTTTGGACAAAAAGATAGAAAATTTCCCTCTCATTCTCTCTCTCACTTTCTCTCTCTCCCTCTCTCAAACCTTCACCTAGGCCGAACCCTCCCTTAGGGTTCACCTCAAGCCCTCGCCCTCTCAAGCAACCTCTTTGGCCGAATACATCAAGAAGGCTCTCAATCTCTCTTCCTCTCATTTCGGCACTAAGCTTGGAGAAATCGAAGAACAGAGGAGGAAGAAGAAAGGACTAAGGAAAGAGAAGGACGGAGGAGCAAAATCAGAATTAAAGAAACGGAGGAGTCGCGGAATCGGTATGTATTGGTTAAGAAGGTTTATTAATTAAAAGGAAGTTAAGGGACCATGGTTTCGGTTATGGAATGGCCGAAATCATGGGGTTCCATTTCGGATTGGAAAGTTGGCCAAATGGTTATAGGCCATGGATTTAAAATCCATCCAAGAAATGTCAATGAGATGGACATAAAAGTGAAGTATGGTTCAAAATCCGAAATATGAGTTTTCGAGATGGAAAAATGGACAAAACACTAATGGGTGAGATTAAGGACTATATGTATACATGATTTTTGACAACATGCATGATTGAATAAAAGGAAAGATCAAACGGTTGAAACAAATATGGAAGAACATGGTTCGGCCCCTTGCATGGCTGAACCCTAATTTATATATATATAGATTATGGAGGACAAAAAGGGATTGGATGAGGTTCGGCCATGATGTATGTAATACCCTAGATTTTTCAATATATCAATTTACATGAATTTATCCATATTTACGCAAATGCCATTGGATTTATAAATTGAAGGGTTATGATCATAGATGAGAAAAATGGTGGGACCCGTTGCTCAATGTACTTGTATAAGGATTAAATTAAGTTAAAAAGGGTAATATACATTTATTTGAGTCAAAGAGGTTAAATGGGTCAAAGGACCCAAATGGGACCCAATGGGTCGTGGTTGACATGTTTGACCATTAGGTGAACTCAAAGCTTAATTGGGTTCAAATGAATTAAATGTTTGAGTTTAGATTGAGTTGAAATAAATGATGGAGTTTAGTTGAGTTGAATTTATGAGTTGAGTTACATTAAAGTAAATGAATGAGTTGAGTTGGGTGAGTTAAATAAATGAGTTAGATGGAATAATTATTTTAAGTGAGTAAAGTGTGTGTAAGATGTTGGTATGAGCTGGTTGCAAGTTTTAACACAATGAAAACGTTGGCTGCATGGATACTTCATGCATGTAACTTCTAAGATAAAAATAAGTGATAATGGCGTTACATGGAGTTACAAAGGTGAGAGGAGTATTTCAAATACAAGTTTATATGCACGTTGGAAATGGTATAGAGTTTATTGTTTGGGTCTTCAAAGAGACAACCAATGGGGAGACAGTGAAGCACATGGAGTTTCATTTTAAAATGAAACCCCCATATAAGATGTGAATGAAGGATGGCGGTTACATTGGACTAACAAAGAATAGCCATTGGTGTGGGAGTTTCATTTCCATATGAAACTCTCACATCCAATGGTAATGGAGACGTTGGAACATGGAAAGGTTTCATTTCATGAGGAAACTCCTATTTGGTTTGTTAATGAGAAAAGGAGCTAAGAGGGGGGTTACACAAATTCAATCAGCAAGGGACGCTGGGAACATGAAAAGGTTTCATTTCATGATGAAACCCCCAAGTAACATAAGGATTTTGGGTTAAGGCAATGGGAGTTACACAAGGTTAACTTTGGGCTGAATTTGAGTAGGCCAAGAAGTTTCATTTCTTACTCTCTCTATCTCTCTCCCTCTCTTAGACGTTGATCATCATTTCAAAACCAAGAACAACAGCTGTTTGCTTATTTTCAATCAGACCTTGGTTGATTTCTTTCATCAAGACAAGTTCCGCCAAAGGGCTTTGGCATCAAGGCTTAGCACATTCATCCAAGCCAAAGTTCTCTTTCTTTCTCTCTCATTTTCTCTTTCAAATTCATATCACCTGGCTGAAGTATTCCAAGGAGGTTACAGCAAGGTTAATCTCAGTTAAGAGAACAAGAAGGAAGAGGGAAGGTTAGGGAAGTAAAGGACCAAGGAAGGAGTGAAAGAACCGAAGGAGACGCAGTATTGGTAAGTGCACTATGAACTTTGTCAAATAAGTTGATTAAGAGAATGTGATCCGGCCATTGTATGGCCAGATCCATCAATGGTTTAGATCAGTATTATGCTGTCTTTAAATAACAAAATATGGACCATAGGGTTCGGCCTCTTTGGATGGCCGAACCCCATGGGAAAACTTGGTGATTTTTATGGTGTTTGAGAGACAAAATTCATATTATGAAATGGAGGTTTTAAAGGATTAAAAAGTAGATAAGCTTACTGTTTTGGAGTAGCTATGACATGGCTGAACCATGTCAATGATATGGTTAATTTGCTGATCAACATCATAGATAAATATTGGAGGGTTTTCATTAAGAGAACCATAGGGTTCGGCCATGTGTATGGCGGAACCCCATGGACTGTTTTGATGGCATGATTGGGTAAAATCATATTGGAAATCTAAGATGTGTTTAATACTTTTGATTATGGAATTATCTAGACTTAGTTATGGTGTTAATAATAAGTTTATCAACCATGATATTAGATGGTAGGTGGGGTTACAAATCAGTTTGGTGAGGTTCGGGCATGTAGTATGGCCGAACCCCACTAATGATGATTGATGGATTGGGTGGTTAATATTATGGATGTATGAAGGATTTAAAAGGACTAAAATAAGATGGTGAGGTTCGGCCATGTAGTATGGCAGAACCCCACTAAGATGGTTTTATTTTAAGTGATGGAAGTTAGAAAGGTTAAGCATTGGTTAGATCAATGGTAAAACTGTAAATACAAAATCAATGACAAATGTGAATGGATTAATCAAAGTGGGGTCCAAAAATCAAGGGGTAAGGTTCGGCCATGTTGTATGGCTGAACCCTACCAAAGTATGTTTGAGCTGTGAGGTGGATTAAATATGTTTAATGGTGTTTAACATAAAAGGTTAGTCTCAATGGCACAATCGTAATTATGGGTGAAATGATCAAATGACCAAAGGAATGGAAATATGAGCCAAAAACCCAAGTGGTAAGGTCCGGCCATTTTGTATGGCCGAACCCTACCAAGGTTTATTTTGGCCGATTTGGTTATTTGGAGGCTATGGGTCAAATGAAAGAGACCAAAGTCTTAAATGGGTGAGGTTCGGCCATGGGGTATGGCCGAACCCCACATAATGGATTTTTGGGACTTAGACTAGGTTGAAATCTTATGGTTAAAAGCTTGACTTGCTGTTATATAAATAGGGCCACGGGATTTGCTTGAACAGCATACAAGTTGTAAACAAGAGACGGTTCAAAATAAGAGCCAAACTAAGTGATTATTGTGTAGGTTTCCTACCTTTATTGTAACTACATTTCTATTTGCTGTTTTATGTTGATTTCGATAAGTTATATGAATGTAAAGTTATGTTTCTCAATGGCATGTTTGCATAGACATCTCATGCATGGCATGGGATGATGTTGTTGTAACCGGAGGCCACACTCCGTCGGGGTGTCCGAAAGACCACTGTGGGTTACGTTGACGATGAGAATCCCGTCAAGAGGAGACTATGTAGAATGGTGATGGGTGGGACTCATTACATGTTCATTTCATACATAGCATGTTTTATGGAATTTTGACTCACATGTATTATTATATTATTTACATGTTTTATACTAATCTTGTGGTAGCCCTATTCGGAAACACTACTGGGCGCATTGATCTAACGCCCTATCTTTACCCTTAGTGGATGACGCAGGAAAGACAAAGAATGAGGATCGAGAAGGGGACCAAGCAAAGAAGCTTGGGCGGTTTGAATGATTTAAATGGACTTTGAATGGACTATTTATGGACTTGTTATTTGATTTATTTGGACAATGTAATTTGGTAATTAGATGTGTTGGCATGTAATAAGTAGTTAAGTAGATGCTATGGTTTGAATTATTTTGGATGGTTTGATTGAACGATTAGTTAAGATTGTTTAGTAATTTTTGGAGATTATGATTAAGTACTTTGCTATCTAAGAATGACAAATTGGAGCAGTCATAGGTTCCATTATAACCATCAGTTAGTTTAGGTTTAAGTATTTTCTGCAAATCTATTAGTACCATGTGTGGATCGATTCTTATGGACTTAGTCCATACGCACATGGGCTTGGCCAGTTAAGGGTCGGATTTTAGAAGTCCAAACTTAACTCGCGTCGTGACACTCCGCCCCGATCACTTGATTATTATATTTTAAAAAAATAAACTCTGATTATTAGAGTGAAAAGGGCGGGGTGTTACAATGTATGGCCGAACCCCATCAAAGGACCTAAACTTGTTGTATGTAATATTTTGTAAGAGAACCCATCCTCATGATGATTAAAACTGGAGAAAGAATGGAAAATGATGGACCATGGGTTCGACCATGTTGTATGGCCGAACCCCGTGGAGGGATTTTTATGGATCTAGTATGTCTTAAATGATTTAAGAAAGGAGAAGATGGAAATGAAGAATTATGGGTTCGTCCATGTTGTATGGCCGAACCTCATGAATCATTTTTATGGATCATTTTGTGGGTTTATGTATGTTTAAGAAACTTAATGATTAACTATGGAACATAGTAGCTTAAAAGAATGAATGAGGATTGACGCGCATGAACCAAAATGAAACACAGATTAAAGGAATGGGAACAAAACCAATAGAGTGAGGTTCGACCACGTTGTATGGCTGAACCCCACTAATAAGTTTATATGGACTTAAAACATTTTAAGCCCTAAGGTATGGCCAAAACCCTTGGGGGTCTTAACCAGGCTAAGGAAATAATCATAGGTGGAAAATGAACATGGAACGATGGGAATCAAATGAGTCATCGATTTGATTTATTTATGTGTAATAAGGTAACGGGATTTCACAAACGGGAATACAATCTGCTTGACGCGATCGATGATCGGTTTTTGGACTGAAAACACAAGGACACGATATTTGGATGTTGGTAGGATTCCTACCTTATTGAAAACCATGGAATATGTATATGTGATGATTTTACTTCTATGTGCAATGAATTATTTTGGTATCAAATGATATGTTTTAATGTTGGGATTTTCATGCTATATGTGTAATATGAATAACATGTTTGCACTCATATCTCATGCATGGCATGGGAGGGATCAAATGAGGGGAGTCCACACTCCATTCGAATATCTGATAAACAAACGTGGGGAGGGATCCGTACTGATTTCGGTTATGATGTTTGTAATAAAAAGAGGAAGTCCACGCTCCATTTAGGTGGGACCGATAAGGCATACATGGGGAGTCATGACAATAACTTGATGTGGCTTCTACATCAAGAGGAATACTATATGTGGTGATATGTTGATGGGTGGGATTCATGGCATATGACACCCATGGCATGGCATTGACTTGCATGGTTTTGACATTATATATATATATATATATATATATATGTGTGTGTGTGTGTGTGTGTGTGTGTGTGTGTGTGTGTGTGTGTGTGTGTGTGTGTGATTTTTATACTAATCCATGTGTTTGACCCTACTCGGAGTACCTACTGGGCGCGCTGTCTAACGCCCTACTTCTACCTTAGATGATGACACAAGGAATGGACGGAACGAAGGACGTGAACGGAGCCAAGCTTAGGAGCTTGGATGACCTGGATTTATTTTATTTAAGATTTCATTTTTGACATGTAATTTGAGTAATTAGCATTTTGGGACTGTAATTGTAACGACCCGTCCTACTACGGGCACATTAAAACTGATACGAACTCCTAAAACCGATCCAATACAATTTCGGATATACTTTTTTTTTAAAAAAATGGGAGACACCGCTTCCGCAACCCACACTATCCATAGCAATCCGTCAATAAACCAAAAACCGTAAGCAACCATCATAATTACAAATTATAGCATCACTTCATTATTACATTTATCCAACTCAATGAAAAGTACACATAATTCAAATACATCAGAAAGTCCTCAATTACAAGATGGAACCCTAACAAAGTACAAAACTGCAGCTCTACGTCCAACATCCAACTGAGGGTCCCGCCAACCCTCCCTCTATGAAGTACCTGTGGGGCAAGGGGGTGAGCTCTACATGCCCAGTGAGGATAACACATGCATCATAAGTCATCAACCATACACTACATGTAATCATATGGACACATCAATATCTAGGATGTCTACATGCATGACCATACAAACATGTGCCCTACCCCTAGCACACGGGACCACGTCCACGAGCCTCTAGAACATCCTCCAAACAACCCAATACAACTCCCTTATGTGCCCAACTGCAACAGTCCACCCATCCACGGGTACGCAGACTGATCCTCAGTCTGATCAGGGTCTCTAGTCCTCAACTAGACCTATGACCCCCTCATGACAACTCGCACATACCACGACCAACCCAAGAGTCAGACTCACTAGAGTCCCAAACTGATTACCACACGGGAGGAACCACCTCACTAGTCCTCAACGAACTGCCAACCAGACTCATCTATGGTTTCATCAACCAAGCACCCGAGTCTCGATAGTCAAACATATGACCTTGGACCCCATACACTAGTCTCCACACGATTTACATGTCCACCCCTCATAGGATTCTATAGGTTTTCTACCGAGTGAGCCGACCGAACTCACTCGTTAGGCGCCCATATATCCTAGTGAGCCAACACCCACAACACAAGTCTCAACAATGAACCCCAATACCATAACCGCTGGTAAACACACTACCACATCCCACCACAGGCTGTCCCCACCATACATGTGTCCTAGCCTGGAATATGTCATCCCATTGCAGGCTGTCCCCACTCTACAGGTGTCCTAGCTTGGAATATCTCATCTCCTCGTAGGCTGTCCCCACCCCACAGGTGTCCTAGCCATGGAATATCTCATCACGTCGCAAGTTGTCCCCACCGTACAGGTGTCCTAGCCTGGAATATCTCATCACATCGCAGGTTGTCCCCACCGTATAGGTGTCCTAGCCTGGAATATCTCATCACATCGCAGGCTGTCCCCACCCTACAGGTGTCCTAGCCTGGAATATCTCATCACATCGCAGGCTGTCCCCACCCTACAGGTGTCCTAACCTAGAATATCTCATCACATCGCAGGCTGTCCCCACCCTACAGGTGTCCTAGCCTGGAATATCTCATCACATCGTAGGCTGTCCCCACCCTACAGGTGTCTTAGTCCGAAATATCTCATCACATCACATCGTAACATCGCTTGACCAACGAGCGGGCGAGCACATCCTCAGCCTACTCGGCCATCCGGGGAATCACAAACCATACCAGAGGGAGCTGTCCCTCACCGCATCGTCCCTCGACCTAGGCGAGCACCTCCTCAGCCTACTCGGTCATCTAGGGATGACAAACTATGCCAGCAGGAGCTGTCCCTCACCGCTCCGTCCCTCGACCTAGGCGAGTACCTCCTCAGCCTACTCGGTCATCCAGGGACCACAAGGCATACTGGCGGGAGCCATTCGTCACCGCATCATCCCCTGGCCAATGAGCGGGCGAGCACCTCCTCAGCCTACTCGGTCATCCGGGGATCACCTCACCCGTCACACATTCGGGTATCGGAACCGTAAGGGGCTTCTATAGTTACCTTGGGTGAACCAACATTCAGCCTGATGGCCTATCTAGGGTTAACATAATTACTTCTCAATTAGTCCTTATCTGGGACTCCCAGGCACCTTGTTCTCTAAATCAGATCATGCCTCTCTCATAGGTACGTCCGGGAAATACAAGACGGACCGACCACTTGATCCCTGCAAGGGGTTACGACTACCCATTCCAATCACAAGGGAGTTTGAATCCCAACCACGCGTCCATTGCGCGGTCCCACACAACGTCCCCACCCTAACAACCCTACAAGCTAGGGGGGGTCTCTAGATCCTGATGTTGCCTAGTACCCATGCCCCCACCTACATCCCACATACGTTAGTTATATGTATGCACAACTAACTCTACACTTACACATGCTATTAACATAGTTCGTCACATAATAATCAGGTGTATGCATCACTATTTATCACTAGTTGGCATGTTAAAATCCAAGCACGTTATAACGTCTAGCAGTCCAAACTAATTATCACATGATCATATGGTAGATTATCAACAGAATACATCGCACCATAATCAGACATATTCCACCACATATTACATATTCACATGCTGGCATCTTAGCATATTATCAACCAAAATAAACTCCAATCATGTCACACCACAATCAATCAATTATGACCTTAAATAAGCAATTCATATATGCCTTTGCGGGCATCGGATATGAATACATCCGGATGGGGACCCACCACATAATAGTATCAACAGTTCCCTTGCTGAGTGGCTCGTAATACTGGGGACCCCCATTCGCCGCATTCCGTACTCGCACATCTGATATAGCAGTAATGTGCATAGATGCGTGATAAGTTCCCTCACTTGTGTGTGTCCTTGAAATCCAACTGCGAGAAAACGAGTCCGGGGGTTGAAGGTGCTCAATCTGTTGAAACAAGAACACATGAATAAGTAGCCTAGTAAAGACGGGCCAAAACAAATTTGGGCTATAAACGGGTCCAAAACGGGTTGGGCCTGAAGTTGGGTCGGGCCGGGCCGAGCCGGGTCGGGTCAGGCCGGGTCAAGAACTGAAGTGGGTTGGACCCAAACTGGGTCAGGCCTAAGGCTGGGCTGGAACTGGGCCCAACTGGCCGAGTTGGGCCCGGATCACCAAGGTCCAAAAACGGGTCTAGCTGAGTCAACTCGGTTGTTCAACTGAGTTGACTCAGCAACTCGACTGAGAAAAGGAAAACTGGGGAAAAACGAGGGAAGGAGGAAAATAAGGGAAAAAATCGAAGAAAATGAAGAGGAAAGGGCAGGGATTGGCAGAGAGAAAGAAGAATCGGAGAAGAGAATCGGAAGGTTACCTGATCCCAGTTGGAGAAGGAGGAGATCCGACTTGATTGGGGCCTGGAAGCTCGAACGGAGGTAGCAAGGGCGTCTGATTCTTGTGTAGGCAGCGGTTGGAGAGGGACACATCTAGGGTTCGAACGAGTGGGAGAGAAGAAGAAGACAGCAGAAAGATGGAAGAAGGAGAGGGATGGGAGTGAGAGGAGAGAAATTAGAAAGAGAGAAGAGAGAGCTGAGAGCGGCGGCGGCGGCACTGAAGGGGGAGAAGGAAGATTAGGGTTAGGGTTACAAGAGGGGAAAGGGAGGAGAAGGAGAGAGGGTAAGAAATGCGGTGGCACTGTAGCACATAGCTACAGTGCAGTCGAAAAGAGATTATAAGGGGGGTAGGTTTAGGTTTTTTTTTTTTAAATAAAAATCTCTAATTTCCAAAATATTTTAAAAAGCTCGAAGAAATCAAATGACAAACGTCGGGGGAAAACGTGTGATTTTCAAACATTTAATTATGACAGAATGATTGATAATTCAAAATTACTAAAGTGCCCTTTGAGTCTCCGAACTCAAAACACGGCAAACCAGGACCCACCACGAGGCCCACACTCACCCCACTGCTACCAAGACCCTAAAACTCCGAAAAATCGGGTCGGGTCGTTACAGTAATAACTTAGGCTATTTGCTATGGTTTGTTTTATTTTGGACATTGAAACTTAAGTTATTTAATGTGATGGACTTCATTGCTATTTAAAATTGGATAGGATAGTAAATCTATTATAATTCCGCAACTATGTTTAATTCCGCAAGTTTAACTTTGTCGCGTGTGACCCATTTTAGTGGACTCAGTCCACGCACACGCAAGGTTGGCCAGATAAGGGCCAGGCTTTGGAAGCTAGGACTTAGCTCGCGTCTTGACGTCCCGCTCTCTCTCACTCTTTATTTTAATATATATATATATATATATATATACTCTGATTTTCGGTGAGTGAAAAATGGCGGGGAGTTACATTTACACCCTCCCAAATAGATTAGGACTTCCACCTAACTAATTGGTTGGGAATTTCACCCAACTCCCCTAAGATTTTGAAAGGTTCGACCTACCCCGATCTACGTCATTATCCTTTTATTTTTTATAGTGGTTCCAGTGTACACCCACTATAATCCACTTTACGAGATTAATTTAGTGAAAACATAATCATGAAATAACATAATCACAAACACTTAGCAAAAACATTTTCAATTGCACCAAGATATACCTAAGAGAAGGTGCAAGAGATAATGATCAATATGAACCATACAAGTGTTTGCCAATCATCATTTTAGTTTTCATGCTTTCAACCTCATTTACATTCACTCATGATCACTACATTGAGGTTCTATACTTGAATTTTAAGGGTACATGAATGGATTACTTTTTTTTTAACTCTTGATCACATTTGGATCATCAATACCATTCATAAACATGGAGCAAGGTTCATTCCAAATGAGATTGACAAATGTAAATTCATGGAATGAAACACCACTTTGTATGTGCACAAGGTCATCTCCCAAATAAGATACTAGCAATTTAGTACAGAGATGAAACCTCATAATGCATACACATACATAAGTAATACATCATGCAATACACAAAATTCATACATTCCAAAATTATGCACATAATTGAGGACTAGGAATGAGATGAATCTAGACATATTCCAAATTTAAAGCTTAAAGTGCAAGCGTACATGTAAAACATAGATTTCACAAAACATATAACTAGTTTTAAGATCATGGAATGAAACACAAAATTAGAAGAACGATTTTTACCTAAAACCTTTGGTTCACAGATGATACATCGTCGTCGACAATCGGTCGTAGCTGATCCATCGTTAAATGGTGATGTGTTGCCATGACCGAACATATATTTTTCTTTTTAAGTCCATTTTTCTTTTTCAAATGGCTCTCTTGATTTTAAGAAACATGTGGCATATGATAAACATGATTTTACCAAAATGAATTTGAAATGCCACACAATTATCTTACACAATATTCAACCCACAATACATATACCAATAATCATATGGAATGAAACCAATATACCAACGATGATTACTAAACATGTTTCAAATGTGTTAATCATTGTGGCACACATTAACAGATTTGAGTAACCACAGTAGGACTTGGAATCTAAAGTCCATAATTGTATGACTCATCAAGCATGATAAATACTATAGTCAGGTGTTAGTGCCCCAGCTTGTCGAGTTATCTATTTGTCAATTTAATGACTTAGGTGAAGCATTGTCTCAGAAGGTTGAAGCCAATGAAGCAAGACTCAAGTGATGAAGATTGAATCAAGAGCTTTGAAAATGGAAGATCAAGTGCAAGATTCATCATCACCAAGTGTATGGCAATCACAAAATGTAATTGGTCATAGATGACTTTAGGTGGAACCCACATCCTTCGTAGACATTGCCTAGGCTTAGTGGAACATGTTGGTAATAACATAACCAAGCCTCAGTGCACCCTTAACAGTCACAGGACTAAGTTGGATAAACATTGCAAAAATGACAAATTTTCAGGTCCGTCGAGTCCTCCGACCCATCAGGGAGACAGGACAGATCAGTCGAGATTTTCAACACGTCGACCAAATTGGCGAGGGTTCTGGAATGAACACACAGCCATTTGGGGTTGCTCTCAGATCGAGTGTCTTGTGCACATCGACATATCAATGAGGACAAAGTGACCCATCGATGAGCACGACACGTTGACCTGGGTTGAGTGAGTTCTGTAACTTATAACTCTGGACTACTCTCAGACAAACATATTGAGGTCACAGACTTGTCGAGAGTACCAGGACTGACCCATTGATGGTAGTAGTGACATGTCGATCTGGATTTGACAAGTATCTAGACTTGAAGCTCTGTTTGCATGGTTTTACCTCAGGTTGATACGATGGACAGACCGACACATTGAACATAAGTGATGTCGACCCATCAATGAGACCGACTCATCGATAGTGACCATTTTATATCCATTGGAAGCTTAACAGTCATATTACAATAACACTATGCTAGTACCGACCTGTCGACCAGATCGACCCTTCGGTGACCCAGAGTTGGGAAGTTTGTGTTTGCCTATATATTCTCCAAACCTTGTTGTGTTTGGTTGGACACTTCGAGAGATCTTTCAATAGGAAAATCTAAAGGCATTCCCAGAGATCCCACCTCCCCTCTATGTACCTTAGGAGAATAATTTTTAATCCAATCTTCATATATTAAGATTGGGAGAGAGAGAGAAAAGCGAAGCCTGGGGTCAACTTGTAAATCCATATTGTAGCAACCTCCCATAGATTGTGATTGCACATACTCGGAGCGTCTTTGTCATCGAACGACATCACATTGGGAGATTATTCAAGAAACACACTTCTACATCAAGAAAGCTTTTACAAGGCAAATGCTTCTTAGATTTGATGTTGTTTTGTTAAATCAATCTTGTACAGTGGTTTTGAAAGTCCCTTAGGGTGCTAGAACACGATAATAGATTGTTCCTAGAGAGGGGGTTGGGGGTGAACAGGACAATTCCAATTTAAGTGGTCTTGTCAAATTTCATGATTAACGACAATAATGTCCAACGGATAAATAAGATTTATCAAGTGATGTGAAACAAGAGTGTGCCAAATTAAAACATCAATCACACAAGCATAAGACCAAATCACCCACAACACACAATATATAGTGGTTTAGTTAACAAACTTACATCCACTGTTGGACTCACCCAATCTACATCTTTCACAATTCACTAAGTGGGGAATTACACCCTAACTAATAGAATAGGAATTCCACCTATCCAACTGGTTTGGAATTTCACTCAACTCCCCTAAGTTTTTGAAAGGTTCCACCAACCCTAGTCTACGTTCTTATCCCTCTATTTTTTATAGTGGTTTAAGCACCTTGCTTTAATCCATTTCACAACATTTATGATTTAAGAAAATAAGAACAAAACCTAGGAAGCACTTGCCTTGTGTGAGCTCACTAGATGTAGATGATGTTCTTCTTGTAGATTCCTTCCCAATGTGATGTAGATACGTTGAGTATGTAACGACCCGACACGATCAGTCAAAATTTCTGTAGAGATTCTTGGATCTCCATGTCGGATCAGGTCTTTGATGATAATGGAGATAGTGTGGGCTCCATGGTGCGCCCGAGTTTGCTTATTTTTAGCTCAGGAACTCGAAGGGCATTTTAGTAATTTTAAATTATTATATTTTTTCGTACAAAATATTTGTTTTGTCCCGATGTTCGATGTCTGACCTTTTCATTTAGCGGATTTTAGATTTTACTTTTAAAAACTCCATGTCAATTTTGAAACTTTATTTTTCACACCTTTCGAGATTTTTTCTCAAAAAAATAAAATATTACTAATAAATAGATAAATAGTATAAAATAATATATATATATATAGTCTTATGAAATAAAATAAAAATAAATAAAGAGTTTCTAGGCTTTGATTTTTTTTTTTTTTTTTTAAAAAGAGGCTCAAACTCAAACCCTAGCCCGCGCATATATAAACTCTCTTTCTTTCTCCCTCACCCTTCTCTTCTTCTGTTCCCTCTCTTTCCCCTAACCCAAACCCAAAGATCCATCCTTAGCAGCCGCCGTCGCCGTCCCCTCCACCCTTCTCTCTCTATCACTCTCGCTCTTACCCTCTACCCTTTTTTCCTCTCCTTTCTCTTACAACTGTCGAAACCCTAGCTCTACCTTTTGTTTCCTTCCTCCCGTCGCCGCTGTAAGGTCCCTCTCCCTAACCACTGCCCATCCATGTCTCTCTCTCTCTCTCTCTCTCTCTCGGCCTTCTTCTCCTTCCTTTCCTTTTTCTTTCTTTCCTCTCAAAACCCTAAGTTATAGCCGCCGCACCATTCACCAATCCCTCTCTCTATTCAGTCGTCTCTTTCTCTCTCACCCCCTTCTCTCAGCTTTCTCTAACCCTTCTTCCCTCTTCTTCGAAACCATAGATTCGTCCATATCTAACAACCTCATTAAAACCCTAACTCCCCTTTGAGCCGCCGCCGCCCCTCCACCTCTATCTCTTATTCCATCCTTCTCTTCCTCACCTCCACCGAGAAAACCTAACCCAGTGCTTTGGGCTGGCACGCCCCAGGCCCAATTCAACTCAAGCATGTTCCTTTGGCACAACCCTCTAGGCCCAACTCGACCCAAAGCCCAGCTCGTGCAGGCCCAGTTCGTGTAAACCAAGCCCAGTAGATCCAGTTCGACCCGGCTAGACTCTCGGCCTAGCAGTCAGGCTCGACCCAGTAATCCAGCCCGATCCAATAGCTCGGCCCAGGTCCAGGCCCATTTTAGACCCATATTGGGATCGTTTCTAGAGTGTTTCTAGTCCGTTTTGGGATCTTCTTTAGATGTTTTCATTTATTTCCAACCCGTTCGCATGCTTATCCACAAAAGCGTTTCCAGCCCATTTCCAACCAGATTTTTGGGATTGTCCCAGTTTTGCAGGACCATCCTATTTTTACGGACCCGTCCCAATTCCTCAGGCCCGGTAACCCATGTTTTTCATCGTTCAACCTATTTCCTCAATTGGATTTCGAAAACGCACATGGTGAGGGGACTTATCACTATTTTAGAATGCATTCGCATATATTTAACCTTTAACCTTGGACATGGAGTGACTTGAATGGGGCCCTTCGTTGATTAAGCCACTCGATAAGGGAACGTTGAATAAAACTGTGGCAAGGGATCCATTCGGGTGCACTCATGTCGACTCTATACAATTAAACAAAAAAAAAAAAAATCTGATAGGATGAATGTACATTGAACATGAAGCCTAAAACTTATTGATAACATGTAGCGTATTTAATTATAACATGTGTATGAATATATGATGAAAATAAGATGTGTTGGATGTCAAACTTGATGCTTGGGACTTAATGATATCTTGTTGAGTGTGTATTTATAAAATGTGAATGAGATCATGATGAGTATGGGGATTTATGTTTTGAGACCTTGTCATGTGCTTATGTTGCTTCACATGAACACGATATTACGTGCATGCATTGGAGGAATTGTTCCCATGTGTATGTGTTATGATGATGTGATGATTTTGGTTGTTAGGAGGACTTCCTCGTTACACGTCAGCGGTCGAGACCCCCGTAGGAGATGCGGGCTTCCCCGTTGCGCTCCGGTGGTCGAGGTGCCTGCCCTTAAGATTGGCTTCTCCCTTATGCTCCAACGGTTGAGACTCTCATAGGGGATGCGGGTTTCCCATTGCATTTCGGCTGTTGAGGCGGTTGTGTATTGTATGGTCTCCCGGTTGTATTGGTAGGGAGACTAGAGTTCTTTGAGGATCATTGTGAGTTATGGAAGTGGTGTGTCAGACTGGTCAGTGGGACCATTGGTTAGTAGTATAGCTAAATAGTCATATAAAGAGACAATCATTCTATTATGATGTTATTGCATACATGCATTTAATATATAGGTTGCTGACAGGTGATATGCATTATCTCTTCATTGGGCTGGTCCTTTTGAGTTGTCTCTCAATGACACTCATAGGGAAACTGGAGTTTACTAGAGGACCCAGTGTGGGCTACCGAGATCATGTCTTTGATTTGGTTAGTGGATTATTAGTTGGTGATGTTGTTGGGTTTTGCATGTGCATGAGAGCCTTTGTTATCATGATGTTCTTCCATTCATGCGCATGATATATATATATTGCTGACATGTGATATGCTTTATCTCTTCACTGGGCTGGTTACCTCACCCCTTATCTTTCAGGTACCCCGAACACCGAGAGACCAGGCGGGCCCCTTGAGCAGGCGCCTGGAGAGGAGCAGTAGCAGTAGATATTTGTTAATCATATTTATTCTTAGTTGAGATACTTTATTTGTATGTTGTTTATTCGGGTGACTGTATAACCATATGTGAATGATCAATGGTTGCTAGTTATGTTTCCTAATATTATGGACTTGTATTTGTCGAGCGGGAGGTAGTTACCCCATTTCCCTTAAAAAAAATACCGATATCCGTCTTTTTGTGACGTTTGTGATATTTTAGAGATAACGCGCCCGTAGGGGGACGGGGTGTTACAATTATCCTTTGTTATCATGATGTTCTTGCATTCGTGTGCATGTATATATATACATATGCGCTAACATGTGATATGCTTTATCTCTTCACTGGGATGGTTAACTCACTCCTTACCTTTCAGGTACCCCGAACACCGAGAGACCAGGGCCTCCCTTGAGCATGCGCCTAAAGATGAGCAGTAGCTGTAGCTATTTGTTAATCATATTTATTCTTAGTTGAGATACTTTGTTTGCATGAAATTCATTCGTATGTCATTCGTTCGGGTGACTGTATGATCACATTTGAACGGTCAATGGTTGCTTGTTATGTTTCCCAGTATTATGGACTTGTATTTGTCGAGCGGGAGGTAGTTACCCCATTTCCCTCAAAAAAAATACCGATATCTGTCTTTTTGTGACGTTTGTGATATTTTAGAGATAACGCGCCCGTAGGGGGACGGGGTGTTACATTTATCCTTTGTTATCATGATGTTCTTGCATTCGTGTGCATGTATATATATATATATGCACTAACATGTGATATGCTTTATCTCTTCACTGGGATGGTTAACTCACCCCTTACCTTTCAGGTACCCCGAACACTGAGAGACCAGGGCCTCCGTTGAGCATGCGCCTAGACATGAGCAGTAGCAGTAGATATTTGTTAATCATATTTATTCTTATTTGAGATACTTTGTTTGCATGAACTTCATTCGTATGTCATTCGTTCGGGTGACTGTATGACCACATTTGAACGGTCAATGGTTGCTTGTTATGTTTCCCAGTATTATGGACTTGTAGTTGTCGAGCGGGAGGTAGTTACCCCATTTCCCTTAAAAAAAAATACCCGATATCTGTCTTTTTGTGACCTTTGTGATATTTTAGAGATAACGCACCCGTAGCGGGACATGGCGTTACAGTTGGTAGCTGAGCACGGTTCAACTCTCGGACTATGCATGGGACAGAGATGGATGTGATGATAACTAGAGATTAGGTTCACCCCCTGTGTGATAGGGTAGAGTGAACCGGGTTATGGGGTGGTGCGTAGGCACCCTAGGTTTGTGTGGTGTGCTTCATGCAGTATCCTTCAGTTACCATACTTCAGACGTAACTTGTAGCGGATTCTCGCTCTGTGAGACTCCCAGTGTTTGATTCGTGGGTAAGTTAATGGTTAGATAGATCACTCGTTTGAGTGGGTAGAGCACCGAGGCGTCGTCACGGGAGCTGTGGGATACAGATCTCTAGGTTTGGAGTCATGTTGGTTTTACTCCCAAGAGTAATTAGCGGTGTTACTCAATGGGACCCACATTAGGAGGATTTCTCACCTTTGAGGAGCGTTAGTGGTATTTTTCAAAGTGGCTTAAGTAACGTGATGGAGTCAAGGTGGCTTCAGACTATGATTGAGGTAGGATTGTTCGAGCATTCAATGTTGTTAGGAGAAGACTGTAATGTGGGTCTATGTAACACCCCAGTCCCGACACGGGCGTGTTACTACCGATACTAAACCGAAATATCACACATTCCAAACAACCGGCATATTTTTCTTTTTTTGACTAAACATCAACCACCATGAGGGAAAAGAGATACTATAAGTTTAGTTAACACAACAGTGCAATAGGTGGCTAGTACAGTCATCCACAACGATAAACAATATCCAAAATAAACACATGGTTCTTTCTAAATAATAAAAAGGAAAGTAATTAAGCAATCCGAAATCATCATCGCCTAAGCCTAGTCTTGGGACCCGCTGGATCCCGTATCCATCGAGCCACCTGAAAGGCAAGGGGGTGAGTACTACATACTCAGTAAGGGAACACATGCATATAATCACACAACATATATCACACACTGCATATCTACCACTAACGAATACAAAAGTCCACGTACATGGTTCCCACACAACACGCACTCGATCCACCGTACGGGCCATCGGTAGGTACTCAACATGGCCCACAACCACCTTACCTAGGCAACCTCAATCCCTTAACCTATTCGGTCATCTAGGGATCACAAACTATACCGGCGGGAGCTGTCCCTCACCGCTCCGTCCCTTGACCTAGGCGAGCACCTCCTCAGCCTAGTCGGTCACACAGGGATCACAACCTATGCCAGCGGGAGCTACCCCTCACTGCTCCGTCCCTCGACCAAGGAGAGCACCTCCTCAGCCTACTCGGTCACACAGGGATCACAACCTATGCCAGCGGGAGCTGCCCCACACCGCTCCGTCCCTCTACCTAGGCGAGCACCTCCTCAGCCTACTTGGTCACACAGGGATCACAACCTATGCCAGCGGGAGCTGCCCCTCACCGCTCCGTCCCTCGACCTAGGTGAGCACCTCCTCAACCTACTTGGTCATCCAGGGATCATCTCATCCGTCCCACATTCGGGTATCGGAACTGCAAGAGGCTTTTAAAGTTACCTTGGGTGAACCAACATTCAGCCTAATAACCTATCTAGGATTGACATGACTACTTCCCCAAAGGATCCCTATTGGGGAGTTCCAGGCACCTTGTTCCCCAAGTCAGGTTACACCTCCCTCAAGGGTGTATCTAGGAACCACAAGACAGACCGGCCATTTTATTCAAGCTAGGGGTATGACTACCCATATCCAATCACAAGGCAGTACACATCTTATCACGCATCCGCCGTATGGTCCCATCTAACCCTAATGTTACTTAACGTCCAAGCCCCTCCGACATTCTACGCATCCAACAATTGCATATACAATTAACAATTGGCATGTGCAGGTACAATTAACAATAGACATGTTCTCAATAAAGCAACATCAAATCTCAGTCAATCATGTATATCACAATCTACCACATACTAGCATATTAACATTTCATCATGTTATCAATCAATCACATCCAATTACTTAATCATGTACAACTGGTACAACATTAAGTCCATCTATCATTCTCACATTATTACCGGATGCGAATACACAGAGTGGTCCCCTCGCCACATACTTCTCTGAACGGTTCCCTTGATGAGTTGTAAAACTAGGTATAAGGGGTCCCATTTTACGCATTCCGCATCCACATGATTCGAAGATAAATAAATGTAGAAATGCGTATGCTAAAAGTGTGATAGTTCCCTCGCCGGTGTGCGTTTGAAAATCAATCGTGAGAAGGTGGGTCTGTTGGCTTGAAGGGGACGCGATTTGCCAAAAAAGAGTACAAGAATAAGGAAAGGGGTAAAACAAGTCAAACTAAGCTCGAACTGAAAATGGGCCCGAAGTGGGCCGGGCCTGAAACTGGGTTGAGCCTAAAACTGGACTGGGCCTGAAACTGGGCCAAGCCCAAAGCTGGACTGGGCCGAGCTGGGCCAAGAAAGGGTCACAGACGAGCCGAGCTGGGCCCAAACCCGGGCTCAGCTGAGTCGACTCGGCTGCCCAGCCGAAGGGGAGAAGAAGGAAAAAAGGAAAAAAAAACGAAGGGAAGAGAGGAAGAAGAAGAAGAGGGGAAAAACCGAAGGGGATTGAGAACTCCACCGGAAAACCTAGTAAAAGTCCGAGGAAATCGGAGAGAAAGGAAAGGAAAAACAAAGAAAACCGATGAAAACCGAGGTAAGATCGGGGAAGAGGGAAAACCGACGGGAAATGAAAGGTGGGAGAGTGGCGGGTTGGAGGATGAGGGAAAAAGAAGAAGAAGATACCTGGCTCGGTCGGGCGGCGACGGCGATTCCGAGGTGCCGGTCGTCTGAACGAAGGATGAAGGGGGCTGGAGACAAGAGAGGGAGAAGGAGAATGAGAGAGGAGGCGGCGGCAAGGGTACCGCGGCATTATAGTTGCGTGCTACAGTGCGCGGCGAAAAGAAAGACTTATAAGGGGAGGGTTTAGGGTTTAGGTTTTCTTTTATTTTTATTTTTATTTTTTATTTTTTTACACAATATCAGAATTTTTCAAAAACAGTGTTTCAAAATCAGAAGGAAAATCGGATGTTAAACTTTGGGTGAGGAAAAGTGTGATTTTCAATTATTTTGGTATGACAAAGTATTAAATAATTTAAATTGCTAAAACGCCCTTTGATCCTCTGAGCTTGGAATAGGGCGAGACAAGGTCTAACACGGGATCTACCTCATCCCCACTGCTACTGAGACCCTAAAATCCTGAAAAATCGGGTCGGGTCGTTAGAACCTACCCCCCTTTAAGCAATTTCGTCCTCGAAATTACACTAAAAGTCATACCTTGATTCTCGAAGAAATCCGGATATTTTTTTCGCATCGATGACTCTAGTTCCCAAGTAGCTGTCTCTCTTCCTCCACGCTTCCAAATCACCAGTACCTTAGGACTAGTCTTGCCACGGAGCACCTGCTCTATCCTATCCTTGATCTGCACTGGGCTTTCATCGAAACTGACATCCTCGCTATGGTCCACGTCATCCCAGTTAAGCACATGCGACGAGTCCGGCTGATACTTTCGAAGCATGGAAACATGCAAAACGTTGTGCACCCTAGCGAGTTGCGGCGGAAGGGCAATCTTGTAAGCCACTTCCCCGACTCTCTCCAATACCTCAAAGGGTCCAATAAACCATGGTGACAGCTTTCCTTTCCGCCTGAATCTTTGAACTCCAGGGTGGGGCGAGACTCTAAGGAATACATGGTCGCCCACGGCAAACTCCAGTGGCCTCCTTCTGTGATCTGCATAACTCTTTTGCCGGCTCTGGGCAGTCAACAACCTCTGCTTGATGCGTTTGACTTGCTCTGTAGTCTCTTTAACCATCTCTGGTCCTGACAAGACAACCTCACTGGTCTCCGCCCAACACAGGGACGATCTGCACGTCAACCATACAATGCCTCATATGGTGCCATATGAATGCTAGACTGGTAGCTGTTGTTGTACACGAACTCAACAAGGTGTAAGTGATCCTCCCAGCTACCCACATGATCCAAAACACAGGCACGGAGGATATCCTCTAAGATTTGGATGGTTTGCTCCTACTGGCCATCTGTCTGTGGATGAAAGGCTGTGCTGAAGCATAACTGAGTACCCAGCTCTCTCTGTAAGCTCTGCCAAAACTGCAAGAGAAACCTCGGGTCTCTATCCGAAACAATCAACGCTGGCACTCCATGCAGTCTAACCACCTGCTCCATATACAGCCGACTCAGTCTCCCCAAGGAATCAGTCGCCTTTATGCCAATAAAGCGGGCCGACTTGGTTAGTTTATCCACTATGACCCAAATGGTATCGTGTCCCTTGGACGATCTTGGTAATCCAGTCACAAAGTCCATGGTGATGTGCTCCCACTTCCATTCAGATATCTTAAGTGGTTGTTCTACACTAGCTGGTCTTTGGTGCTCAAACTTGACCTGCTGGCACGTCAAACATCGAGCTACAAACTTAGCTACAGCCCTCTTCATGCCGATCCAATAATACTGACGCCTCAGATCATGATATATCCTGGCACATCCAAGGTGTACTACAAATCTCGTATGGTGGAAGTGTCATAAAATCTCCTCACGACACTGCTCCGGTACATACAACCGACCATCGAAAGTCATTGCACCATCTGGTCTAACTGCACAACCATGTGGTCCATCCCCAGCAGCCACTCGATCTCGATATCCCATTGAATCTGAGTCAGTCTGCTGGGCTTTCAAGACTAAGCCATCCAACCCTGATCGTACTACCATACTGCACAAAGTTGTTGCTCTGGCCTCACCAATCAAGCTGGCTAGTACTCCTCAGGACTTCCAGTTCAAGGCGTCTGCAACAACGTTCGCCTTGCCGGGGTGATAAGAAAGTTCGAAATCATAATCTCCCAAGTACTCGATCAACCGACGCTGCCTCATGTTTAGCTCTTTCTGCATGAATAGATATTTGAGACTGTGGTGGTCCGAGAATACTTCGAACTTCTCTCCGTAGAGGTAATGTCTCCAGATCATAAGTGCAAAGACCACTGCTGCCAACTCCAGGTCATGAGTGGGGTAGTTCTGCTCGTGAACCTTGAGCTGTCGAGAGCCATACGCCACAAAACGACCAACCTGCATCAAGACGGAACCCAGACCATCTGCAAAAGCATCACAAAAGACTGCATAGCCCAAACCTCTCTCGGGTACGACCAACACTGGGGCGGTCATCAATCTCTTCTTCAGCTCTAAGAAAGCTGACTCACAAGCCTCAGTCCACTCATAAGGCTGGTCCTTACGAGTCAATCTCGTCATAGGAGCAGCTATCTTAGAAAAATCCTGTATGAACCGCCGGTAATAGCCTGCCAGACCCAAGAAACTACGGATCTCGGTCACATTACGCGGTCTCGTCCAACTCATCACGGCCTCCACCTTGGCCGGGTCAACAACCACCCCTTCCCCTGATACCACATGCCCCAAAAACTGCACCTCTGGCAACCAAAACTCACACTTGCTGTATTTTGCAAACAACTTATTATCCCTCAAAATCTGTAGTACGGTCCTCAAGTGTTGCTCATGATCCTCCTCTGATACTGAGTACACAAGGATATTGTCAATAAATACTTCCACGTACCGATCAAGATAAGGCCTGAATATCCGGTTCATGAGGTCCATAAAAGTGGCTGGGGCATTGGTCACTCCAAAAGGCATCACAACAAATGTAAAGTGCCCAAACCACGTGCGGAATGTTGTTTTCTCTATGTCACAATCCCGCACCGTTACCTGATGGTAACCTGATCGGAGATCAATCTTCGAAAAACATCTAGATCCTCTCAGCTGATCGAACAAATCATCGATCCTCAGCAGTGGATACTTGTTCTTTATGGTCACGCGATTCAAATGTCGGTAATCTATGCACAGTCTCATACTCTCGTCCTTTTTCTTAGCGAACAAGGCTGGAGCGCCTCATGGCGATGTACTGGGACGGATAAAACCAGCCAACTACAGCTCTGTCAATTGCTTCCCTAACTCCAGCATCTCAACTGGTGCCATCCGATAGGGTGTGACAGAAATTGGGGCTGTGCCGGGGAGCAAGTCTATAACGAACTCCACCTCTCTACGAGGCGGTAACTCAGTGAGCTTTTCTAGAAAGACATCCGCGAACTCACACACCACACGTGGCATCTTAGCACCTGCTGGCCCCGAACCCTCCCAACTCAAACTGGCCACAAGTCCACCTAACTCATCTGCACTTGGACAAAAGGCAGTGTTCAACCGCTCAACAAAGGCCTCGCCTGAGACAGTACTACCTGAAACCCTCCTGCGATAGCAGTCGATGACGACCCAGTAGGAACACAACCAGTCCATCCCAAGAATAACATCAAACTCTGACATACCCATGACTCGTAGATCAAACTTAAGATGCAAACCACCCATGGATAAAACATAACCCCGACAAATCTGATCTACAACTACCTCACTACTCAGAGGAGATCTGATATGTAAAGGTGTCTTAGCCTTTGCCACTTTCAAACCAGAACTAAGAGCAAAATCTAAAGCAATATAAGAGTGCGAGGCACCCGAATCAAATAAAACACGAGCCAAGGAACCATGAAGAACCAACATACCCTGCATGACTGATGGTGGCAAGAACTCCTCTGGCTGTTGCATTAGGGCGTACATCTTGTCCTGAGCCGACTGATTGGGCCTACCTCGGCCTATGCCTCTCTGCGAAGGTGCTGCTCTGGGTGCCATAGTTCGAGTCGATGCCATCCGACCGTATCCATCAGCGGGAACCATCGCCTGGGTGGGCGCCACCACAACACCTCGGCCACCCCTATGGGGACAGTCCCGTGAGATATGTCCAGCCTCCCCACAAGTGTAGCAATGAATGACCCTAGGCCGCTGCTGAAATTGAGGGCAGTCTCTCCGATTGTGACCGATCTGGCCGCAGTCAAAACACTTAACGGGCTCGGGCTAACCACCCATTGCTGGCACAATTGAACCTGAATGTGGTCGCTCGGGGATAACCCCTCGGGTCTGATAAGGCGTTGGTCGCCTTTTCTTCCTGTCATGGCCTCTGCTCGGCCTATAAGTACTCACTGATGCTGGCTGGTAGACCACGCCGCTGGATCTCATGATGGCACCCTCTGCTATCAGTGCCCCCTGTACCACCTCGCGTAGGTAACGCACCTCAAAGGCATAACCATACACTGTAGAGCCGGGTGTAGGCCCTCCTCAAACTTGCGGGCCTTATCCTCTTCTTTCGCCACCAAATGTGGAGCATAGCGTGACAATTCCACAAAACGGGCATCATACTCCGGCAATGTATAGTTACCCTGCTCCAGTTTAATGAACTCACTGATTTTTGTTTGCCTCACTACCGATGGAAAGGACCTGGCTAAGAAGAGCTCCTTGAACCTATTCCAGTCAGCTCGCCCCAACTCTCGGAGCTGCTCCTCAAGCCACCAACTAGAAGCCTCTCCCTAAAGGTGATGTGTCGCTAGAGTAACTCTCAGATCAGACTCTACAATGCTCAATTAATCCAGTAGGCGGTCCATCTAACCCAACCACCTCTCAGCCTCCAAGGGGTTCGCACCCCCATGATATATAAACGGAAAATAGCGCTTGAACTCTCTGAGCGCCAGCATCTGTCTAGTTTCAAACTGTCCAATTACACGTGGGGGATTAACGGGCTAGTTGACATGCTGAGCTATCAGATCTTCTTGTCTTTTCATATTCCTTTCATATGTCTCGATCATCCTTTCGTACCGGGCGAACATCGCCTCAGGGTCTCGGTGTCCTTGAGCAGGACCCTCAACTGGCACAGGGACCACCGGAGGCTGTTCTATCGCTCCCTCGGGTACTACCACCGGTTTGTTTTCCACCTCAGCTTGTGGAGTCTCTATTACCTCGTAATCTCAGGCACCCCATACGGCCCTGGACGGCCTGCCCCATTGGAACGAGTGCTTACCATAGCTTGTTCACAAATCAAGCACCGATCAGTCTTCAAGTCAAATAAGAAAACTAAAACTGAACACAGCTCAAGTGTCTGAATTGAAACCATCCTACAAACATACAACAACAAAACCAGGGTGTCCAGTCTCCACCTCAAACTCGGTCTCATCTACCATACCTTGCGGGGGACGAACCTAGTTGTTAATCATTAACAACTCTCAATTTAGCCCAACACCACAGTCCGAGAGTGGAACCGCGCTCTGATACCAAATGTAACACCCCATCCCGACACGGGCGTGTTACTACCGATACTAAACCGAAATATCACACATTCCAAACAGCCGACATATTTTTCTTTTTGACTAAACATCAACCACCATAAGGGAAAAGAGATACCATAAGTTCAGTTAACACAACAGTGCAATAGGTGGCTAGTACAGTCATCCACAACGATAAACAATATCCAAAATAAACACATGGTTCTTTCTAAATAATAAAAAGGAAAGTAATTAAGCAATCCGAAATCATCATCGCCTAAGCCTGGTCTTGGGACCCGTTGGATCCCGCATCCATCGAGCCACCTGAAAGGCAAGGGGGTGAGTACTACATACTCAGTAAGGGAACACATGCATATAATCACACAACATATATCACATACTGCATATCTACCACTAAGGAATACAAAAGTCCACGTACATGGTTCCCACACAACACGCACTCGACCCACCGTACGGGCCATTCGGTAGGTACTCAACATGGCCCACAACCACCTTACCTAGGCAACCTCAATCCCTTAACCAATGAGCAAGCGAGCACATCCTCAGCCTATTCGGTCATCTAGGGATCACAAACTATACCGGCGTGAGCTGTCCCTCACTGATCCGTCCCTCGACCTAGGCAAGCACCTCCTCAGCCTAGTCGGTCACACAGGGATCACAACCTATGCCAGCGGGAGCTACCCCTCACCGCTCCGTCCCTCGACCTAGGCGTGCACCTCCTCAGCCTACTCGGTCACATAGGGATCACAACCTATACCAGCTGGAGCTGCCCCTCACCGCTCTGTCCCTCGACCTAGGCGAGCACCTCCTCAGCCTACTCGGTCACACAGGGATCACAACCTATGCCAGCGGGAGCTGCCTCTCACCGCTCCGTCCCTGTACCTAGGTGAGCAGCTCCTCAACCTACTCGGTTATCCAGGGATCATCTCATCCGTCCCACATTCGGGTATCGAAACTGCAAGAGGCTTCTAAGGTTATCCTTGGGTGAACCAACATTCAACCTAATAACCTATCTAGGATTGACATGACTACTTCCCCAAAGGATCCCTATTGGGGACTTCCAGGCACCTTGTTCCCCAAGTCAGGTTACACCTCCCTCAAGGGTGTATCTAGGAACCACAAGACAGACCGGCCATTTTATTCAAGCTAGGGGTATGACTACCCATATCCAATCACAAGGCAATACACATCCTATCATGCATCCGCCGTATGGCCCCATATAACCCTAATGTTACTTAACGTCCAAGCCCCTCCGACATTCTACGCATCCAACAATTGCATGTACAATTAACAATTGGCATGTGTAGGTACAATAAACAATAGACATGTTCTCAATAAAGTAACATCAAATCTCAGTCAATTATGTATATCACAATCTACCACATACTAGCATGTTAACATTTCATCATGTTATCAATCAATCACATCCAATTACTTAATCATGCACAACTGGTACAACATTAAGTCCATCTATCATTCTCACATTATTACCAGACGCGAATACACAGAGTGGTCCCCTCGCCACATACTTATCTGAACGGTTCCCTTGCCGAGTGGCAAAACTAGATATAAGGGGTCCCATTCTGCGCATTCCACATCCACATGATTCGAAGATAAATAGCTGCAGAAATGCAGTATGCTAAAAGTGTGATAGTTCCCTCACCGGTGTACGTTTGAAAATCAATCATGAGAAGGTGGGTCCGTTGGCTTGAAGGGGGCGCGATCTGCCGAAAAAGAGTACAAGAATAAGTAAAGGGGTAAAACAAGTCAAACTAAGCTCGAACTGAAAACGGGCCCTGAAGTGGGCTGAGCCTGAAACTGGGCCGAGCCCAAAACTAGACTGGGCTTGAAACTGGGTCGAGCCCAAAGCTGGACTGGGCCGAGCTGGTCCAAGAAAGGCTCAAAGGCGAGCCGAGCTGGGCCCAAACCTGGACTCAGCAGAGTCGACTCGGCTGCCCAGCCGATGGGGAGAAGAAGGAAAAAAAAAACGAAGGGAAGAGAGGAAGAAGAAGAAGAGGGGAAAAACCAAAGGGGATTGAGAAAATCCACCGAAAAACCGAGTAAAAATCCGAGGAAATCAGAGAGAAAGGAAAGGAAAACAAAGAAAACCGATGAAAACCAAGGTAATATAGGGGAAGAGGGAAAACCGACGGGAAATGAAAGGTGGGAGAGTGGCGGGTTGGAGGATGAGGGAAGAAGGAGAAGAAGATACCTGACTCGGTCGGGCGGCGAATACGATTCCGATGTGCCGGTCGTCTGAGCAAAGGAAGAAGGGGGCCGGAGACGAGAGAGGGAGAAGGAGAACGAGAGAGGAGGTGGCGGCAAGGGTGCCGCGGCACTGTAGCTGCGTGCTACATTGCGCGGCGAAAAGAAAGACTTATAAGGGGAGGGTTTAGGGTTTAGGGTTTCTTTTAATATTTTTTTTTTTTACACAAAATCAAAATTTTTAAAAAACAGTGTTTCAAAATCAGAAGGAAAATGGGATGTTAAACTTTGGGTGAGGAAAAATGTGATTTTCAATTATTTTGGTATGACAAAGTATTAAATAATTTAAATTACTAAAATGCCCTTCGAGCCTCTGAGCTCGGAATCGGGCGAGACAAGGTCTAACATGGGATCTAGCTCATCTCCACTACTACTGAGACCCTAAAATCCCGAAAAATCGGGTCGGGTCGTTACAATCTACCTCCTTGGTCAGTAGGGGTCTCGTGTTTAGAGTGCGAGGCCATCGTATGTGGGCCTCGCTTGTGACTATAGAGTATGGAGATAGACTCATTGGAAATTTATCGGCATCTAGCGAGCGAGTCCGGCCGACTAACTTTGTAGATGCCGATGGAATTCCGTGAGGGGTTGATGGGCATGGTGTGTTTGAGTATTCAGTTAGTACAATTTTGGCTTAGGACTACGGGGAGTGTCTAGGGGGCTGAGCCAGTGGTTGTACGTCTGCTTCTAGGATTCCCGTGGGTCCAATGTTATGGCTAAAGGTAGTCGTGGCTTTGCTAAGGGCTTGTTTAGGTCTAACTGGTAGGGTTGACCGTTGAGATTTAGGTGGACCTAGCGTATGGTCCAATTTCGGTGTATGAGTGAGTAGGGAGCTCAGCGCCTTGAATAGAGCATGTGAGTGTTTCTTAGACCTTGGCCAGTGTATTGCCTATTTCCAATGTTCCCCCTTTATTTTCTACCTTGAGTTTCAGTGGTTGTGGACTAGATTTATGGATCGTACGTTTTGACCTTTGGAGTTAGCATTGGAGGTTGGTTCGACATCAGGTTGGGATGGATTGGTGGTCTTCTCTTTAGGTTACCATGGATTGTCACTATAGGTGGGTGATGAGTCAGTTCCTCGAGGTGGATGCATTTGTTGAGAGGCTTACAACTTATGGTCTGAGCGTGGAGTAGTTGTGCAGCTTGGTGGCTAACTTGAGTTGAAGGAGAGTTGGGGGTTGGCAAATGTTGAGATGCCTCGTGTGGTTCAGGGGTTTTCGGATGTCTTTCTGGAGAAGTTCCTTGGATTGCCACCATGTCAAGAGATATGGTTTGTTATGCATCTTCTCCCCCGGTGCGACACCTGCTTTGATTACTCTTTATCGGGTTGTGCCAGTAGGAGTATTGGAGCTGAAGAGCTAGTTCGGGGAGTTGGAGTCTCTTGGCTACAATTGACCCATTGCCTTCCTTGGAGTGCACCGGCCTTATTGACTAGAAGAGGATGGCTCTATGAGTTTGTGCTTTGATTACCGGCAGAGACTTTGGAGTTGGAGAAATAGCTCAGGGAGTTAGAAACCCTTGGCTTCATTCGGACTATCACTTCATCTTGGGGTGAACCTATAACGCCCGCCCCTTTTTTTCCCCTCCGAAATCAGAGCCTAATTTTTTTTTTTTTAAATAAAAGTGACAACGGGCGCGGACGTCACGACGTGAGTTAAGTCCGAGGTTCTAAAGCCCGGCCCTTAACTGGCAAACCCTACGCGTGCGCTGAACGAAGTCCACGAGAACGGTTTACGCGTAGAAAGTAAGCTCGTGGAATATAATTATATGCGAAACATTATAATACAGACTATCCTACCAGTTTTAGATAGCAAGGAAGTACGACACTTAAATTACTAAAATACCCCTATGTTTATAATTATATCTCAAATGATAACGTCCAGAGTACAGTCCAAACCATAGCAAGAAACAGTAATTATTACAATCCGACAAGCTAAGCTACTTAAATTACATTTCCAAAATAAACTTAAATAAAGCTAAGTAGCCGCTTCCACAAGCTCCTAAGCTTGGCTCTCGTCACGTCCACTGTTTCCGTCGTCTCCTGCGTCATCAGCTAGGGTAGAAGTAGGGCGTTAGACAACGCGCCCAGTAGGACTCCGAGTAGGGCTAGCACATGGATTAGTGATAACAGGCATACTGATAACAATATAATAAAACCATAAAATGAATGCCATGCCATGGGTGCCTATGTCATGTGTCCCACCCATCATCCATATCCTCAAACAATGTCATATCCCCTTCGACGGCAAGGCCTCGTCAAGGTGTCCCCATGTTTGCTTCTCGGTCGCCCCGACGAAGCATGGACTCTGGTTATAGCATATCAAGCTATCCTCATGTTTGTTTCTCGGTCGCCCCGACGGAGCATGGACTCCGGTTATAACACCTCAGGCTATCCCCATGTTTGCTTCTCAGTCGCCCCTGACGGAGCATGGACTCCGGTTCCTTTATTTTCCCACCCATGTCATGCATGAGATGTAAGTGCATTATGCTATGTAGTATATATATATATATATATAACTCATATCATTAATATATAATCCATAGCATTTAAAATATAATCCATAACATTAAAATATCATCCATAGCATTAAAATATAATCCATAGCATTTAAAATATCGTCCATAGCATTAAAATGTAATCCATAGCATTTAAAACCCATCTTAAAATAAATCACATAATTACCGAAATAAAACAAGGAAACCATCACATACACATAATCCACGGCTTACAAAAAGGTAGGAATCCTACTGAATACCGCTTAGCGTCCCTTTACGTTTCCGTTCGATAATTCGGTCTCCGATCGCGTACCGTTTGCGATGTCCCGATACCTTATTATACATTTACCAAATTAGTCCATATTTTATCCATGATTAAGTCCCTAACTGATCACAAACTTAGATCCATTAATGATCCCTAACCATGTTACATGATTATCAAAATCAGCCCTTAACTTAGTCTCATTTCAATTGCTTTAAAGACATGCATAATTCCAAATTTTTTTTGCCCATTAAACATTCTAATTTTGTGAGCCTAAAATGCAGCAACCCTAAGCTTTATTCAATCACTCATAATGTCATCTTAATGCACCCAAGTTCATGTCCAACCTACATGGGGTTCGGCCATGTACTATGGCCGAACCCATGGTTCTTCATTGTGGCCAATAATTACGGTTTTGCCACTACACTTCCATAGTTTAATATTTCCTCCATCCATGTACATTTTTGTCCATAATTCATCCATATACTTAGCCCCATTAATGATTCATTGACTATGACATGACATCCCTAAAATCAGCCACTTAATTTAATCAAATTTCCAATCATCTAATCCCATACATAATTCAATTTTTAGCCCATAACATGACCTACAAATGGGTCATGGGTTCGGCCATACACCATGACCGAACCCATGATGCCTTCTTCCCATTTTTTCTTGGGTCCATTTTACCTCATTTGGTCCTACCATAAATGAATTTAAATCATCCTTTCTTAATCATCATGAGGTACATCTTTGTCCATCAATTCAACCATCATTCTCATTCATTTTTCCGTGGTTCCCAAAAAACCAAATTCCTCAAAGTCTCCCCATGGGGTTCGGCCATGTACCATGGCCGAACCCATGGTCCATAGTTTTTATTTTAAAAACTTCATTTCCACCCATTTAAAACCTTGTTTAAAATACTAAAGAAAAATCTACTTAATTACCATTAACCCTCTCCATTAATTTCCATACTTTTATAACCATTAAATACATCATTCCATCACCATAGGGTTCGGCCATACACCATGGCCGAACCCATGGTTCATGATTCACCATGTTCCTATGCCTCTTGAGGCCACAAAATCAGTCACACACTCCATGATTTTTCCTCATTTAAACCCCTTTAAATTTTTTTAACATTTAATTATTTATAACCTTAAAAATCATAATCATTCTCCACGGCTTTAAACCTTAAAACCCTAATTAAATTCATCAACCATTTACCATGGGGTTCGGCCATACTACATGGCCGAACCCTATGGTCCATCAATCCATACTTCCATGCTTAATCCATTTATTTATTTTTTCTTAATCTATCTCTCCCATTTCATCCATTTCTCATCTTATCATTGGATGGATCTTAGATCTAAGGCCCATAACATTTGTGGCCACCATCCATTCTAAGAAATGGATTCTATAAATACATCTTAACCTTCAAAAAATATAAATTCTTGTTTAAGAATTTCTTACCACACCGACGACTCCTCCGGCCTTTCTTTCTCCTTTTTGATTTCCTTAGCCCTTTCTCTTCTTCTTCTCCTTGTTGTTCGGCCACTATGTGCTTGATCAAGATGGAGTCTCCAAGGTTAGGATTCAGCTAAGGTAGGTTTAGATTTTGAGATAGGGGGAGGGGAGGAGGGGATAGAAAATTATCTCAAGCTTTGGTCTTGGGGTGGTCGGCCAACACTTGGTTTCTTCTTTCCTTTCTTCTAAGTTTCTTCTCCTTCTTTTTCCTTGGATGGGGTCGGCAATGAGAGCGAGGAGGTGAGGAAGAGAGTGAGATGAGAGTGGCTTGAGTGGTAAGGTGGAAACTACCCCAATCTTGGTTCCTTAGACCATACACTTCCATGATGGCCTTCACCCACCAAGTATGGGCTCCCTTGTCCTTGGTGGTGGTGGTTGAGACCAACCACCACCAAACCAACGGTTTGGCCTCTTTGTGAGGGAGTGGTTTGGTCTTCCACCCTTTGACCACTTGACCATATGATGAGGGGTATGGGTCCTCATACCTTGAGTGGTGGTGGTTGAGATGAAACCACCACCCTAAGTCCATGGTTTCTTTCTGTGTTTCTTTGGGTGGTTTCAATGGGATGAAACCACCCTTTGACTTGCCTCTTTGACTTACTCACTTGACCCTAATTTGACCAACCTAATTAATTAAATTAGGTCCTTACTTAGGTTAATTAATTCCTATTTAATTTAATTCCATTAAATTCTCTTTCTAAGAAATCCACCCATGGTTGACCAAGTCAACCATGGTGGACGGCCCCCACCAACACCTATCCTACCCGCCACCTCACTTGATTAGGTGGAGGTGGGCCCATTCGGCCATGTCACTTAAACTCCATTAATCTTAACTTAGATGATTTAAAATACTTTAATAAACTTAATCTACTTTAATCCTCCTTAGTCCCCTTAACTTATCCATGGTTGACCAAGTCAACCATGATGGTCGGCCCCACCTTTTCCTTGGTCCACACGCCACCTCACTTCGTGAGGTGGAGGTGGACCCCACTTGGTTATGCCATCTTAATCATCTCATCATTACCTTAGGTGGTTTAATTCCAATTTAACCCATTTCAATCAATTGGGTCACCATTGGGCCCATGGCCCAATTAAATTATTTTCTACCATTTACCTTAGAGCTTGACTCCTTTCGACCCATTGGGTCCCAAATGGTTATCGGGGCCAATTTGATCATTATTGACCCTTTAAATGAATTCCATCCAATCCATGGTCCATTGGACCATACTTGGGCCCTTGCCCCAAATTTTGATCTATTTAACATCCATGACATCAAAATTCCAATTTTTCCATCATTAAAATAAATAACAGCCATATATATGTTGATTTAAAAATTCGGGCTATTACAGCACCGGCGATGTTTGCTTAGAAGAAAGATAGCTCCATGAGACTGTGCATCAACTATCGACTGTTGAACATGGTTATAGTGAGGAACAAATATCCATTGCCAAGGATTGATGATCTGTTTGACCAATTGAGAGGATCCGAGTACTTCACCAAAACAGATCTTCGTTCGGGTTACCATCAGGTGAGGGTGCGGGAGTGTGATATTGAGAAGACTGCCTTCCGTACTCGTTTTGGACTCTTTCAGTTTCAGGTAATGCCGTTTGGGGTAAGTAATGCCCCGACAACATTCATGGACCTAATTAAAAAGGATATTCAGACCGTGCCTGGACAGGTTGTAGTGGTATTCATCGACGACATCTTGATATGTTCAACATCAAAGGAGGATTATGAGCAGCATCTGAGAACAACCATACTTCATGTCTTAAGGGATGACAAGTTTTGTACGAAGTACAACAAGTGTGAATTTTGGTTGCTAGAGGTTCAGTCTCTTGGGCATGTGATATCAACTGGTGTTGTGGCTTTGGATCCGGCTAAGGTTGAAGCTATTCTGAGTTGGAAGCGACCACAGTGTGTGCTTGAAATTCACAGTTTTTTGGGTCTTGCGGTTAACTACCGGTGGTTTGTCAAAGATTTGTCCAAGATCGCCATACCAATGACAAGTTTGACCTATGAGAATGTGCCATTCATTTGAGACGAAGCTTGTGAGACAGTCTTCTGGAGGCTGAAGGAGAGTCTGACTTCCGCTTCAGTGTAGATTGTGCGAGGAAGAAGCCACAGATATGCAGTTTCCTACGATGCTTCAGGAAATGGTTTCAGCTGTTATTGATGTGGGATGGAGAGAGATAATTTATGGGTCGAGACATTTTAAGACCTAAGAGCCGAACTATCTTTTAAGGACCCAGAGTTTTAACTCTTTGTTTTATGTAATTTATTTATCATATAAATGAAATATATTATTTTGGTCCAAATAATGTGAACATTTGTCAAAAGAAATAAGGGAAACTAAATTTCCCCCAGACGATACATCCACTTGGTCGATGTGTCGGTAAAGCTGAATATTTCCAGACGATGCATCGACTGAATCGATGTATCAGGGAAAACTGATATCCAAACCCAAGACATAAGTGTCAAAAGGATACATCAACGTGGTCGATATATCGGGAAAAAGACAATCCAATAGATCAACACATCGACAAAGTCGATGTGTCAAGTAGATAGAACGTCTTCAGCAGACGTTCTATCTACCACCGCCAAAACTCTTCATTTTCTATGCATGGGCATTAACAATGCCTCTTCCGTTTTCAAGTCACTCAAATAAAATCTAGGCATATCAAAATATGAAGATAAAAAGAAGAGAAAACGAAGGGAAAGGGAAGAAAAGAAAGAAAGAAAAGGGTAGGAAAAATTGTAAAGAAAACAAAGAAGAACCAGAGTGCCTAACCACCCCTCTTACTCATCCGAGTGCACCCTATCACTCACATCTTAGCTCTCAACTCGACGAAAACCTCTTCACCTCCTCACGGGCTTCTTTTGTTCCGAGAAAAGAAGGAGAGACCAAGCAAGGAGAAAGAGAAATCGAGATAGCAAGGAGGGCGGAGAGGAAGGAAACAAGTGACATCCGATTACATCCATTCGAGCACACCTACGAATCACTCGAGGTAGCTGAATTTCTGATAGTTTTGGGTAAATGAATAACACTAGGTTGTTTAGAAAATATGTGTTCTTGGGTTTGGAAGGAAAGAACCCAAGAACAATAAACACCCGGGTAAAGGGAAGCCATGGATAATGAGCCCCTCACTTCTGACTCAACCCAGTCGACATATCGACATCGTTGATGTGCCATCTGGGGCAAGTATCCAATAAAAGGACTTAAAGAAAGTAAACTCAGGACGACACATCAATGAAGTTGTTGTTTTGGCTTGGGTATGATAGAGATGAAGTCGGAGTGAACGAATGATCCATTAATCCTGGAGCGACCCATCGACAAAGTCAATGTGTCGGTCTCGGTATGACTGAATTAGAAATGAAATAATCGGTCTAAGTGTACTGAAATAATATATCGACAAAGACTGGTTCACGGACGATACATCGACAGAACTGATGTATTGGCTTGTGAACAAAGATGGAATATAAGTTCAAATAAACTAAAAACCCAGAGGACACATGTATCGAATTGATCGATATGTATGGTTCGAGAACAGCGGATGATGCATCGACTATGTCAACATATCGAATATATACATCTGTGTATGTATCAACCAAGGCCAACATAGCGGCCTGAGTATACTGGAAATGAAATTAAAGGCAATAAATTGATTCAAAGTCTATGCATCGACTATACGATGTTTCAACAGAAGAACACGGTATGAATATATGCATGTATAGATGTATCGAGTGGATCGATACATATAATCGAGTATGCACCTGCATATGTATTGACTAGAACGATATAAATGGTTTGAAAACAGAAAACCAACACGAGTACCTAACTCAGAAGATCATGTCGTCATGTATCGACTGGGTCGATACATGTAACCTAAGAACAATAACATGAATTGAAACAGACAGAGTCCAGTCGTCATATCGAGATTATCGATGTGTCAATTGTGTTGAGAGGCGATGTATCGACAGTGTCGATATGTCGGCCTAAAACAGGGACAGATTTACAAGATTAATGTATTTGTTATTCAAAACCAAATTTAAATGGAATCTATAAGATTTTGGAAATTATACAGTAGATCTTTAGGTCTGGATTAGACCTACATAGATTAGACAAGAACCTTATCTGATAACAATCTATAAATTGTGATTTGAACATGTACACGGACAAAAGGAGTCGAGTGTAATTCTAACGCCGTTCACACAAACACGTGAATCTTATTTGGTTGATCACTTTTGATCAGGTAGGAGTTCCTACTTTATTGAAGCACAATGAAGTGAATAATTTTGTTATATGTTATGTATTTTAAAAGCATAAATATGGATTTATGAGATTATGATTTTATTATGTACATGGAAATGATTTTGATGAGAAATTATGGAATTTATGATTTTGCCGTCACGTTTGCACATATTACCTCATGCATGGTTGCATGGGAGGGTTAATTGTACTGAGACAAGAAGGAAATGTCCGGACCTCGCTTGGACTCATGTAAAATGTTATAAAAATATTAGACTTTGGCCCCATCCCTTGATATGAATAGTACGGCATGATTGGGCCAAAGAGCTCATGGGTAGGTCCCGAAACCCTGTGCAGAGGGAGGAGACTACACTCCACCCATAGTCTCAGTTAATTTGTGGATGGGTAACAGCACCCTCGTGGTTGCCGCATCAAATGCTGTGGACATAAGTTGCCAATATTGAAAACTGTTATTCTAAGTGATTTGTTATGATCTGATGCATGGAGATGGGTGGACATATCACGGATGCATGGCACCCATGGCATATCATTCTATGATTTCTGAGTTATCAAAATTTGGTTCATCTTTTATCTTACATTTGAGAAATATGTGTTGATCATACTTTGAGATTTTCTTCATTATTATCTTTATTGTATGATGTTATGAGATTTCACTCTTTGTGCATTTTTGTGATGGGAACTTCTTACTAGGCAAGATGATTAAGCCGGTACATTTTTCCCCCTAGATGTTAACACAGATCAAGGTAAAGGAGATGAAGTTGAATTTAGTGGTAGTCATGCTTGTCGAAGAGATGGATCCGGAGATGCTTGATGACCTTATAATTCTTATTTTGATACTTTGATAGAACTATGTAATTTCATAGGATCCAATGATGTAATAACTTAGATAACTCTTATTTTGGATATGGTTTGATGTGTGACTTATATGGTTAAGTTATTTCCATCTTTGCTATTGAAATTTTTGGTATTATAATTCCGCAAATATTATTTCCGCACATGTTATTTCACAAGTGTTATGCTGGCACACGCATAAATGTTTTGAGGGTTGACTCACGTGTGTGATAGAATTGGACTAGTCGAGGGTTGGTCCTCGGACTTGAACTCGGCTCACGTAGTGACATATGCGTCCATTTTCCGTTTAAAAAATAAATAAAAATACTCTGATTTAATCAATGGAAAAGGTCGGGACGTTAAATATCCTAATTATGACTTGAAGTTAGTGACTGTGATATTGTACTCAAGAAGAAGCTGAACAAGAGGCAGACATTGTGGATGAAGTACCTTGGTGACTACGACTTTCTGTTGTCTTACCACCTCAGTAAGACTAATGTAGTTGCAGACGCCTTGAGTCGCATGGCGAGATGAGCTTTGTCGACTCTGATCGGAGGTTAGAACACCCAGATTTTTGCAGCACGGTTGTCCAGCCAGAGGTTTATGATATAGTTTTGAGAGCTTAGTAGACAAATGAGAGGTACATTGTAACACCCAGAATTTTCATTTCATAAATATATTGGATTTGTCTATTTAAATTACTAAATTGGTTAGATTTAAGATTAGAAATTGGAATGGACCTTAAATGGGTAAGGAGTTGGGTCAACAATTAAGAACCCAATGGATCATGGATAAGATTCAATTTGAAAGTAATTGGGTAAATGTAATTAAATGGGTCAATTGCCCAATTGGGACCCAATGGGTCATAGATGGACTGATTTGAAGGTAAATGGGCAGGAATAATTTAATTGGATCAGCTACCCAGTTGAAACCCAATGCATAAATCCACCTCATCAAGTGAGGTGGTATTGCCATGTGGCATGCATGGAAGCCAACTAAGACAAAGTGCCACTTCATCTAGTGACAAGGCCAAGGTGGGACCTAAATACAATAAGATGCATGGTCGGGTAAGCCATGGTTGACTTGGTCAACCATGGGTGAGTATAAAGGAGTTAAGTGGAATTAGTTGAGTTGGGAAATGAGTTCAAAATAATTTAAGTAAGTTGAGCTGAGTTGAATGGAAGTTGGGGAGACTTCTTAATGAGTTAAGTGGGAGATGGAGGGTTTCCATCTCAATGGAAGAGATCCAATGAACTCGATGGGAGTGAGGTGTCTCCTTGGTTAAGCTAAGGGACACCTTGAATAGACAAAGAAATAAAGAGGGGAAGAGGAAAAGCCTTGGACTGTTACAAAGGGATAACAACCAAGGGGCACTTCACGCCCCTTGGCCGACCACTCTCTCTAGTGTAAAAAGGATTTCCTATCTTCTTCTTCTCTATCTCTCTACACTACTTACACCATCAATACCTAGAGGATTTACTGAAGAACAAAAGGAAGAAGAAAGGAAAGTAAAGACAGAGCAAAAGAAAGAAGGAGACGAGAAAAGGTATGAGGATAAAATAGGATTGAAAATTAAGAGGAAACCACAACTTGGCCATGGAGTGGCCGAATCTATGGATTTCTTAATAGATGAAATGGAATGACCAAAATGTTTTAAGGTCATGGAAATTTGAAATACATTCAAGGAATGATTAAAGGTTGGAAAACAAACATATGATGATATCCGAATCCATGTGGAGATATTAAGATTGATTAGTTATGAGAAAGATGCTAGCTTTGGCTAGAGAGTAAAGAAAACCCACTAGGAGTTATACAAATAATAATATGCATGTTTAAAAAGGATAAGGGGTGGATTTCATGAAGAAAGGATGTACAAAATAATCAAACAATAGGGACTGACAAACAGTCAGTCGACTAAATCTAGGATTCAGTCGACTGAACTGGTGTTGGTTGAAGACAGAAAACCATTTCTGGGAGTTTCAACCAACTGAATCTGGGATTCAGTCAACTGAACATAGACGTGTAACGACCCGTCCCGCTACGGGCACGTTGAAACTGATACGAACTCCTAAAACTGATCAAATACAATTTCGGATATACTTTTTTTTTTTTTTAAATGGGAGACACCGCTCCCGCAACCCACACTAACCATAGCAATCCTCCATTAAACCAAAAACCGTAAGCATCAGTCATAATTACAAATTATAGCATCATCCCATTATTACATTCATCCAACTTAATGAAATGTACACGTGTCTCAAATACATTAGCAAGTCTCCAATTACAAAATAAAACCATGACAAGTTCAAACCTGCAAATCTACGCCCAATGTCTAATAGAGGGTCATGCTGACCCTTCTGCTATGAAGTTGTAACACCCCGCCCTTTTCACTCTAAATTTTCAGAGTTTATTGTTTTTTTTTTTTTAAATAATAATAATTAATAAGTGATCGGGGCGGAATGTCACGACGCGAGTTAAGTTCGGATCTCTAAATCCGACCCTTAACTGGCCAAGCCCATGTGCGTATGAACTAAGTCCATAAAACTGATCCGCACATGGAACATATATATCTAGCGGAATTAACTTAGTCTAGATCTAACTGAGGTTATAATAGAACCTATAATTAATCCAATTTCCATTTTTAGATAGCAAAGTACCTTATTTATTTTCCAAAATTATTATATAACCTTAGTCTACTATTCATTCCAAACCATTCAAATATATCCAACCATAGCATCTACTTAACTACTTATTACATGCCAACATCTAATTTAACAAATTACATTGTTCCATATAAATCAACTAACAAGTCCATAAACAATCCATTCATAGTCCATTGCAATCATTCAAATCGCCCAAGTTTTCGTACTTGGTCCTCTTCTCCAACCACGTTCTTTCCTTTCCCTGCATCATCCACTAAAGATATAGATAGGGCGTTAGATCAACGCGCCCAGTAGTGTTTCCGAATAGGGCTACCACATGGTTAGTCAAAAACATGCAAATAGGATAATAGTTATACATGTGTGACAAAATTCTGTAAAAATATGCTATGTATGAAATGAACATGTAATGAGTCCCACCCATCACCATTCAACATAGCCATCACTTGACGGGATTCTCATCGTCAAGGTAACCCACAGTGGTCTTTCGGACGCCCCGACGGAGTGCGGCCTCCGGATTCCTCCTGATGGGATTCTCATCATCAGGGTACCCCACAATGGTCTTTCGGACGCCCCGACGGAGTGTGGCCTCCGGTTACTTCCCCATCATCCCATGCTATGCATGAGATGTCTATGCAAATATGCCATTTGTAAATATAACATTTGATTCAAATAACTTATTCAAATAAACATAAATCAGCAAATAAGTTATGTGGTTACAACAAGGTAGGAAACCTACTATAGTTTACTTTGTTTGATCCTTCCTTTGGACCGTCTTCCGATCACGGCTCGCTCACCGTTCTAAAAATCCGAATACCCTATGTACATGGCAGCAAGTTAATCATTTATCCACCTAATTTCCAGCAAAGCCTAATGTTCCAAGAATCACCTAGTGGGGTTCGGCCAAAGCCATAGCCGAACCTCATCCATTAAAACATTGGTCATTCATTTATTTAATTAAAACCTATCTAATTACCCAAACTTCTAAACGAACCTTAGTAGGGTTCGGCCATACATTATGGCTGAACCTTACCACTTTGGTTTTAGCCCATTTATCCCATCATATGATCATTTTATTTTTGATCATTTCAGCCATAATTACGATTGTGCCATTGAGACCAACCTTTGCTTTAAATTAACTAAGTTTCATCACCAAACATAAAACCATCTTTAGTGGGGTTCGGCCATACACATGGCTGAACCTCACCACCTAATTTGATCCTTCTTAAACCTTCCATATCTTCATATAAACCAACAATTATGTCCCACAATTACCATTAGTGGGGTTCGGCCATACACATGGCCGAACCTCACCAATGTGCTTTTATGCTCAATTTCCATCATTCATATTGGCCGATTACTTACCCATACTAACTCCATAAACAACATATAATATTCTTAAATCAAAGCATATAAATAATAACTAATGTTCATCATAAACTTAACCCAATTATTCCACAAAACAGTCCATGGATTTTCATGGTTTCCATGGTTTCCATGGGGTTCTCAACATGAAAACCCACACCGTTTTACATGGGGTTCGGCCCTCTATCATGGCTGAACCCAATGATTACGTTTACTGTTTTTAAACCTCAATTAACCAGGTAATAATTGTATATCTAAATCAGGTTTTTAACCTTCAAAACAGTCCTCCAAAATTAGCCCAATTTCATAGGGTTCGGCCATGTATATTGGCCGAACACCATGAGATTAGTTTTGAATATTTAGTCCTTCATCTTAGGTCTGAAACCAGCACCCAAATCCATGTTTTTTAACCATTGTAAAACATGTATTTACATCTTAAAATAATAACCCAAAACAGTCCATCAACTTCATGGTTTATTTGTTCCAAATATATCAAAACAAACCATTATTTGCATGGGGTTCGGCCCTCCATGGTGGCCGAACCCTATAACCTTTGGTTTTGAATTTCTTCATCATTCATCTATGTCCAAAACAAACTTCCTTATTTATGTTTTAACCTTTTTAAAACACACACTTAAAATCAACTAAAAACAGTCCCAAATTTGTATGGTTTTAATTTCCAAAAACCATGCAAATAAACCAATTATTTCCATGGGGTTTGGCCATCCAATGGGGCCGAACCCTATGGTCCCTCTTTTGATCTCCTTCATGTACTTCTAACCAATATTTAACCCTTGTTAGATTCAGCCATCCAATAGCCGGATCATATTTCTTAATTAAACAACATAGTTTATCGAACACCTACCGTTTCCGCGACTCCTCCACTTGATCTTTACTCCCGCTTGTTCCTTCCCTTTTTGCTGAACTTGTCTTGATGAAAAGGAATCAAACCAAGGACTGATTAACAACCAGCTACTGCTCTTAGTTTTTGGGAAAACAGAGAACGGCCAAGAGAAAGGGAGAGAGAGAGAAATGGGCACCCTTTGTTTAATCAAAAACCAGCCCAAGTTTAACTTTGTGTAACTCTCATTGCCTTTACCCTAATCTTTATGTTACTTGGGGGTTTCATCATGAGATGAAACCTCCCCATGTTCCCAACGTCCCTTGTAAATTGGACTTGTGTAACCCCCCTTTTTCTTAGGTTCTCACATGGGAGTTTCACTTTGAAATGTAACCCCCCATGTGTTACACCGTCCCTTGTTGTTGTCTCTCAATTTTTTTTGGCTTATGTAACAGCCAACCTTTCTTAAATGTAACTCCACCAACAGCAGCTCCAATCAATCCCATTTGGCCCTCATTAACGTCCCATGTGGAAGTTCTATCATTGGAATAAAAACTCCCCACTTCCAAGTGTGAAAACACTTTGATACTCCCATTGATTTATTACATAATTTGAATTTAAAATGCTGTAATCTTTTAGGTATTACTCCTCCAATCAGTTACCCATTTGTTCTCCAACCTTGGAGTTACATGCATGAACCATCAATCTAAGTATTGCTGTCTTTTGAAGACCAACCAATGCTCTCTAACCATTTCCAACGTGTAAAACACTTGCATTTGAAATCACACTCCCACCTCCAACATCTTCCATGTATATCTTTGTAATTATTTGCATCCTCCTTCATTCATGCATTTGTAACTCTCAAAGCCATCACTCTCTTATCTACATGGTAGCCGTTACATGCATGAAATTGCTCATGCATGCAGCCAACGTCCCTAGCAACCTTTGTGTTTTCAAGAAGTAACTCCCATTCAAAATGTAACTCCCATTTTATTCATCACCTAAATGGGGGTTACATGCATGGTAATGTCTCCCCATGCACCAACGTTTTTCTTGCTCAAAGTTGGAATTTAAAACACTTCTCCTCCCATTCACACACTTCACTCACTTACATTAAACATACATATTCATTCAACTCATTTATTCAACTCACCCAACCTAAGTCACTCATTTAATTTAACTTAACTAATAAATTCAACTTAACTAAACCCACCATTCATTTCAACTCAAACCACACTCAAGCAATTAATAAACTTAAATTAACTAAGCTTGAACTCCCTCCATGGTTAATCATGCCATTCACACGACCCATTGGGTCCCATCTAGCCATTTTGACCCATTTATCAAAATTTGACCCAAATATGATTCTTGACCCGTTTAAATTTATCTTACCCATTTATTTGTTTTGTAAACCAACTATCATCCTTTGGGTCTTGATTGAGCCATTGACCCATTTAAATTCAAATCAATTTTTATCACAATGGCAATTCCGTAAATATGAATATTTTCATATAAACTGATAACTTTGAAATTCCAGGGTGTTACAATACAATAATCTTTTTATAATTTTCGTCCCGAAAATCGAACGAAGTAGGATTTCAAAGTAAATCATACAAACAATTCAGGGTGAGATGTTCTCATCTCCGATTCTAATTCCCAAGTGGCTTTCTCAACACCATGTCGATCCCATACCACCTTGACGAACTGAATCGCTCGGTTACGCAACACCCTTTGCTCACTCTCCAATATTCCGACCGGCTTCTCGATATAAGTGACGTCGCTTTGCACATCTATATCTTGCACATTCAAAACATGAGACGGATCAGGGTTGTACTTCCTCAGCATCGACACATGGAATACATCATGTAGAGACGCCAATTGCGAAGGAAGTGCCAACTGATAGGCTACATCTCCCATCCTTCTGATAATTGAAAACGGTCCCACATATCTTGGCGACAATTTTCCTTTCTTCCCAAATCTCATGTGCCCTTTTCGTGGCGAGACCTTCAAGAATACCATGTCTCCCACTTCAAATTCGAGAAACCTCCTCCTCTTATCAGCATAGCTCTTTTACCGACTCTGTGCGGTCAACAAATGTTGACGTATCAACTGAATCTGTGCAGTAGTTTCTGCAACCAACTCAGGTCCTATCAGTGCAGGTTCGCCGACCTCGGTCCAGCACACTGGTGACCTGCATGGTCTACCATACAAAGCTTCGAATGGTGCCATCTGGAGGCTTGCCTGGTAGCTATTGTTATAAGAAAATTCCACCAATGGCAAATGATCCTCCCATCCACCTTTGAAGTCTAGCATGCATGCCCTCAACATGTCCTCCAACGTTTGTATTGTTCTTTCCGATTGTCCATCGGTCTGTGGATGGAATGTTGTGCTAATAAGTAGATCGGTTCCCATGGCCGACTGCATGCTCTGCCATACCATGCCGGTGAATCGGCCATCTCTATCAGACACTATAGTCTGTGGAATACCATGTAATCTGATGATATCTTTGATATATCTCCGACCCAATGTCTCTGATGAATCTGTCATCTTAATAGGAATAAAATGCGCGGACTTGGTCAATCGGTCTACCACAACCCATATAGCGTCATTGCCTTTCGATGACCTCGGCAACCCCGTCACAAAGTCCATGGAAATGTGCTCCCATTTCCATTCCGGCACTGCTAAGGGCTTGAGTAACCCTGGTGGCTTCTGATGTTCCGTCTTAACCTGCTGACAAGTTAAACAATGAGCCACATAGTCTGCAACATCCTTCTTGAGTCCATGCCACCAATAATGTCTTTTTAAATCATGATACATTTTTGTGCTACCCGGATGAATGGACAACTTGCTCTGATGTGCCTCTATCAATAATTCTTTTCTGCAGCTTCTTAGCACATATATTCTACCCCGGAACATAAGACCCTGTCCTGGTCGTAATTCCCAATCCGGTACAACCTCGCCATTAGACATCTTGGCCCATGTCTCTGCCATTTCCGGATCTGTTCGTTGCTCCTGTTCAATCTTTGTAACCATGTTTGATCGTATGATCAAATTGTACATACTCCCATGGTTTGTGATATATAGATTAAACTCACGAATGGAATTCAACATCTCCCATTCAGTCCTGATCAAACATGCCACTGATGCATGAGACATGCGGCTGAGAGCATCCGCCACTTTGCTGGCCTTTCCCGGATGATATCGGAGCGCAAATTCATAATCCGCCAGATATTCCATCCATCTGCGCTGCCTCAGGTTGAGCTCTTTCTGATCAAATAAATACTTCAAGCTCTTGTGATCTGAAAATACTTCAAACTTCTCCCCATATAGATAGTGTCTCCAGCTTTTGAGAGCAAAGACCACCGCAGCTAATTCCAAATCATGTGTGGGGTAGAGGCGTTCATGTATCTTTAGTTGTCTTGAACCATATGCCACCACCCGATTACGTTGCATGAGTGAACATCCCAGTCCCTCTCCTGATGCATCACATTGTACTTCATAACCTTTGCCCCTTTCCGGCAAAACTAGAATAGGAGCAGTTGTAAGTCTCTCTTTCAGCTCCTCAAATCTCTAATTGCACAGCTCTGACCATTCATATTTGACTCCTTTCTGCGTGAGTCGAGTCAATGGGGATGCAATTTTGGAGAAGTCCATGATAAACTTCCTATAATATCCAGCCAAACCCAGAAAACTACGGATTTCGGTGACATTCTTTGGTGCTTTCCACTCACTTACTGCTGCCACCTTAGCCGGATCAATGGCTATACCATCTGTTGTTATAACATGCCCTAAGAATTTGACCTCAGGTAGCCAAAATTCGCATTTGCTTGCTTTGGCATACAGCTGGTTCTGTCTCAAGGTGTTCAATACTATTCGAAGATGCTCAGCATGATCCTCCTGACTCTTGGAATAGATCAGGATATCGTCAATGAACACTATAACAAACCGATCCAAATATGGACGAAATATTCTGTTCATTAAGTCCATGAACACAGCCGGTGCGTTGGTAAGCCCAAATGGCATGACTACAAATTCAAATAGTCCATACCGTGTTCTGAAAGCTGTTTTCTCGATGTCTTCCTCTTTGACCCGGATTTGATGATAACCGGACATCAGATCAATCTTGGAAAAATGACTGGATCCCCTCAACTGATCGAATAAATCATCGATCCTGGGTAGAGGATACTTGTTCCGGACAGTTAGCTGATTTAACTTCCGGTAGTCCACACACATTCTAAGTGAACCATCCTTCTTTTTCACGAACAACACTGGAGCTCCCCATGACGATGTGCTGTTCCGAATGCAACCCAGTCTGAGTAATTCATCAAGCTGCTTCTTCAACTCGGACATTTCTGCTGGTGCCATTCGATAATGGGGTAGAGACACTGGTGAGGTACCAGGATATAGCTTGATCTCAAAATTGAGCTCCCTCATGGGCGGTATACCAGGAAGTTCTTTTGGAAAGACATCAACAAATTCTTTCACAATTGCTGGAAGTTCAGTGACTGGTGCTTTGTTGATGACAATATTGTTCAACACCAAGTGATGCAACCCTTCCTGCAATCTGCTTTGCTTGTCGGCACGAACTATATACTGCTTTCCCTCGGGTGACCAAAATGTCACTCTTCGGCGATAACAATCAATATTGGCTTCATAACTAGCCAACCAGTCCATGCCAAATATAATATCGTACTCAGTCATGTCGAGCACCAAATAATTGAACTCAAATCTGAGTCCAGCGAGTTCTGTATTTATGGCCGTGCATATGAGTCCCAAAGACGTGTCTCCGACAGGGGATACTACTGTGAGTGTGGTGGACAGCTTTTGTACTAGTGTTCCAGTAGCAGTTATAAAGGATGCAGATATAAAAGAGTGCGATGCTCCAGAATCAAACAATGCATAAGCATAAGAACTATTGACAACGGCCATACCTTGAATCACAGAATGATCCACATCCTCAGGAGGTTCCAGAGCAAATAGTCGTCCAGATCCGGTAGGAGTAGGCGCCCGTCCCGCCTGATTATATGTCCTGCCTCCTCGGGAGTTAGCTGGCCTAGCTGGTGGACGGAAAGATCCTCTGGAATATGAGAGCCTATTGAGCTTTGGACAGTCTCTCTTGAAGTGACCCGGCTGATTACAGTGGAAACAGTTGTTCACCCCTTTGAATGACTGGGTGACTGATGCAGATGGGGAGGGCTGGTTGGGACGAAAGCTCCCCGCGGACCCAGTAGATGGTGAGGGTCTACTGAAGTTCGGACGGAACCTCTTGTTGGGCTGAAACCCACCCCTCCCACTTGGAGCTCGACGATTGTCAAACCGTACTATTGCATTCAACTCCTTTTCTGCTATTGTGGCCTTGCTGACCACCTCAGCCAATGTGGTGCACTTAAATATGGTCACTTTGGCCCTGATGTTTGGCCGTAGACCCCTCTCAAACTTTCTTGCCTTGCGAAATTCTGTGTCCACCATATAGAATGCATAAATGGATAAACTGAGAAATTCACGGTGATACTCTGCCACCGTCATAGAGCCCTGTACCAAGGACAGAAAAAGTTCCGTCTGTCGCTCCTTCTCCTCCTCCGGAAAGTAATGTTCCAGAAAGGTTGCTGAAAACTCATTCCATGTCATGGCCGTCCTCTCCCTAACTGGTATGAGTTCCCTCTGCTTCTCCACCACCTCCCACCATTTACCGGCATCTTCTATCAATTGTGAAGTAGCCAGTAAAATCCTGTCAGCATGACTCGAGATCTTAAGTAATTTTAAGATCTGAGTGATCTTCTTCAGCCAGTGCTCGGCTCCGACAGCCCCTTCCTTCCCTTTGAAGTAGGGAGGACGCTGTTGTTGAAATTCTCGTGCCATACTACGGTCACTGGCATCCCTGGAACTTTCACTCCCATTCATATGTTGCTGGAGTACTGAGGTTACCACTGCTTGGACTAAGCCCTGAAGTTCAGGTGGCACATGTGGTATATGTACACCACTGTTCCCTTCTCCCTCCTTCTGTGATGCATTCTCACTCCCCTTTTCTTCCCTCCATGAGTGCTGTGATTCTTCCGCATTGTGAGACTTTTCATGAACAGATCGCTCCCCATGAGGTTGGGTTACCTCTTTCTCATGTACAGATGGCTCCTTCTCATGCACAGATTTTTCGTGTTGTGATAACACTTTCTCATGTTGCATGATTTGCAACACCTTTTCCTTCCCTTTCTGATTCTGAGGGATCTTTTTCTTTGGAGCCATTTCCCTAAGTCATAAAACATTATTGACTTAGTTTCCTCATATAGTTTGTATTTTTCACAATTTTGGGGAGATTTCCAAATAAGCAAACTTGATTTTTCTATTTGTTTTTGAGGGGAGAGTCTCTAAATTCCCTATGTTTGTTTTTCTCAATTCGGGAGTATTGGGGAATGTATATCCTATTTTGCTACGTTTTGATAGATGAATTATAATAATGTACTTTTGCTATCTTTCACTGTTGTTCTCAGATTGATTTGTTCAGTCTGAGTCCACGAAGTAAATTAATCCGGCCCCCAGTCAGCGGACTCCGAAGAGTCGGTCAGTTGGGATTCTTATCTGTCAGTGAGACATGAAACCGTCTTAATCTTACTTCGGAAGATTCAACTTCCCGTTTCGCTCTGATACCAACTGTAACACCCCGCCCTTTTCACTCTAAATTTTCAGAGTTTATTGTTTTTTTTTTTTTAAATAATAATAATTAATAAGTGATCGGGGCGGAATGTCACGACGCGAGTTAAGTTCGGATCTCTAAATCCGACCCTTAACTGGCCAAGCCCATGTGCGTATGAACTAAGTCCATAAAACTGATCCGCACATGGAACATATATATCTAGCGGAATTAACTTAGTCTAGATCTAACTGAGGTTATAATAGAACCTATAATTAATCCAATTTCCATTTTTAGATAGCAAAGTACCTTATTTATTTTCCAAAATTATTATATAACCTTAGTCTACTATTCATTCCAAACCATTCAAATATATCCAACCATAGCATCTACTTAACTACTTATTACATGCCAACATCTAATTTAACAAATTACATTGTTCCATATAAATCAACTAACAAGTCCATAAACAATCCATTCATAGTCCATTGCAATCATTCAAATCGCCCAAGTTTTCGTACTTGGTCCTCTTCTCCAACCACGTTCTTTCCTTTCCCTGCATCATCCACTAAAGATATAGATAGGGCGTTAGATCAACGCGCCCAGTAGTGTTTCCGAATAGGGCTACCACATGGTTAGTCAAAAACATGCAAATAGGATAATAGTTATACATGTGTGACAAAATTCTGTAAAAATATGCTATGTATGAAATGAACATGTAATGAGTCCCACCCATCACCATTCAACATAGCCATCACTTGACGGGATTCTCATCGTCAAGGTAACCCACAGTGGTCTTTCGGACGCCCCGACGGAGTGTGGCCTCCGGATTCCTCCTGATGGGATTCTCATCATCAGGGTACCCCACAATGGTCTTTCGGACGCCCCGACGGAGTGTGGCCTCCGGTTACTTCCCCATCATCCCATGCTATGCATGAGATGTCTATGCAAATATGCCATTTGTAAATATAACATTTGATTCAAATAACTTATTCAAATAACTTATTCAAATAAACATAAATCAGCAAATAAGTTATGTGGTTACAACAAGGTAGGAAACCTACTATAGTTTACTTTGTTTGATCCTTCCTTTGGACCGTCTTCCGATCACGGCTCGCTCACCGTTCTAAAAATCCGAATACCCTATGTACATGGCAGCAAGTTAATCATTTATCCACCTAATTTCCAGCAAAGCCTAATGTTCCAAGAATCACCTAGTGGGGTTCGGCCAAAGCCATAGCCGAACCTCATCCATTAAAACATTGGTCATTCATTTATTTAATTAAAACCTATCTAATTACCCAGACTTCTAAACGAACCTTAGTAGGGTTCGGCCATACATTATGGCTGAACCTTACCACTTTGGTTTTAGCCCATTTATCCCATCATATGATCATTTTATTTTTTATCATTTCAGCCATAATTACGATTGTGCCATTGAGACCAACCTTTGCTTTAAATTAACTAAGTTTCATCACCAAACATAAAACCATCTTTAGTGGGGTTCGGCCATACACATGGCTGAACCTCACCACCTAATTTGATCCTTCTTAAACCTTCCATATCTTCATATAAACCAACAATTATGTCCCACAATTACCATTAGTGGGGTTCGGCCATACACATGGCCGAACCTCACCAATGTGCTTTTATGCTCAATTTCCATCATTCATATTGGCCGATTACTTACCCATACTAACTCCATAAACAACATATAATATTCTTAAATCAAAGCATATAAATAATAACTAATGTTCATCATAAACTTAACCCAATTATTCCACAAAACAGTCCATGGATTTTCATGGTTTCCATGGTTTCCATGGGGTTCTCAACATGAAAACCCACACCGTTTTACATGGGGTTCGGCCCTCTATCATGGCTGAACCCAATGATTACGTTTACTGTTTTTAAACCTCAATTAACCAGGTAATAATTGTATATCTAAATCAGGTTTTTAACCTTCAAAACAGTCCTCCAAAATTAGCCCAATTTCATAGGGTTCGGCCATGTATATTGGCCGAACACCATGAGATTAGTTTTGAATATTTAGTCCTTCATCTTAGGTCTGAAACCAGCACCCAAATCCATGTTTTTTAACCATTGTAAAACATGTATTTACATCTTAAAATAATAACCCAAAACAGTCCATCAACTTCATGGTTTATTTGTTCCAAATATATCAAAACAAACCATTATTTGCATGGGGTTCGGCCCTCCATGGTGGCCGAACCCTATAACCTTTGGTTTTGAATTTCTTCATCATTCATCTATGTCCAAAACAAACTTCCTTATTTATGTTTTAACCTTTTTAAAACACACACTTAAAATCAACTAAAAACAGTCCCAAATTTGTATGGTTTTAATTTCCAAAAACCATGCAAATAAACCAATTATTTCCATGGGGTTTGGCCATCCAATGGGGCCGAACCCTATGGTCCCTCTTTTGATCTCCTTCATGTACTTCTAACCAATATTTAACCCTTGTTAGATTCAGCCATCCAATAGCCGGATCATATTTCTTAATTAAACAACATAGTTTATCGAACACCTACCGTTTCCGCGACTCCTCCACTTGATCTTTACTCCCGCTTGTTCCTTCCCTTTTTGCTGAACTTGTCTTGATGAAAAGGAATCAAACCAAGGACTGATTAACAACCAGCTACTGCTCTTAGTTTTTGGGAAAACAGAGAACGGCCAAGAGAAAGGGAGAGAGAGAGAAATGGGCACCCTTTGTTTAATCAAAAACCAGCCCAAGTTTAACTTTGTGTAACTCTCATTGCCTTTACCCTAATCTTTATGTTACTTGGGGGTTTCATCATGAGATGAAACCTCCCCATGTTCCCAACGTCCCTTGTAAATTGGACTTGTGTAACCCCCCTTTTTCTTAGGTTCTCACATGGGAGTTTCACTTTGAAATGTAACCCCCCATGTGTTACACCGTCCCTTGTTGTTGTCTCTCAATTTTTTTTGGCTTATGTAACAGCCACCTTTCTTAAATGTAACTCCACCAACAGCAGCTCCAATCAATCCCATTTGGCCCTCATTAACGTCCCATGTGGAAGTTCTATCATTGGAATAAAAACTCCCCACTTCCAAGTGTGAAAACACTTTGATACTCCCATTGATTTATTACATAATTTGAATTTAAAATGCTGTAATCTTTTAGGTATTACTCCTCCAATCAGTTACCCATTTGTTCTCCAACCTTGGAGTTACATGCATGAACCATCAATCTAAGTATTGCTGTCTTTTGAAGACCAACCAATGCTCTCTAACCATTTCCAACGTGTAAAACACTTGCATTTGAAATCACACTCCCACCTCCAACATCTTCCATGTATATCTTTGTAATTATTTGCATCCTCCTTCATTCATGCATTTGTAACTCTCAAAGCCATCACTCTCTTATCTACATGGTAGCCGTTACATGCATGAAATTGCTCATGCATGCAGCCAACGTCCCTAGCAACCTTTGTGTTTTCAAGAAGTAACTCCCATTCAAAATGTAACTCCCATTTTATTCATCACCTAAATGGGGGTTACATGCATGGTAATGTCTCCCCATGCACCAACGTTTTTCTTGCTCAAAGTTGGAATTTAAAACACTTCTCCTCCCATTCACACACTTCACTCACTTACATTAAACATACATATTCATTCAACTCATTTATTCAACTCACCCAACCTAAGTCACTCATTTAATTTAACTTAACTAATAAATTCAACTTAACTAAACCCACCATTCATTTCAACTCAAACCACACTCAAGCAATTAATAAACTTAAATTAACTAAGCTTGAACTCCCTCCATGGTTAATCATGCCATTCACACGACCCATTGGGTCCCATCTAGCCATTTTGATCCATTTATCAAAATTTGACCCAAATATGATTCTTGACCCGTTTAAATTTATCTTACCCATTTATTTGTTTTGTAAACCAACTATCATCCTTTGGGTCTTGATTGAGCCATTGACCCATTTAAATTCAAATCAATTTTTATCACAATGGCAATTCCGTAAATATGAATATTTTCATATAAACTGATAACTTTGAAATTCCAGGGTGTTACAGAAGTACCTGTGAGGCAAGGGGTAAGCTCTACATGCCCAGTGAGGGTAACACACATCATATATCACCAAACATACACTGTATATAGTCATGTGAACACATCAATGTCTATTATGTCTACATGCATGACTATGCAAGCGGGTACGCTACCCCTAACACACGGCCCACATCTGTCGGGCCTCCAGTACATCCTCTAACCAACTCAATACAACTCTATGTATCTGCTGCAGTTCACCCACCCTCGGGTACACAGACTGATCTCCAACCAGATCAGGATCCATACTCCTCAATTAGACATTTGACTCTCTCATGACAACCCGCACACATACCATGACCAACCCAAGAGTCGGACTCACTAGAGTCCCAAATTGACTGCCACACGGGATTAACCACCTCACCAGTCCTCAACGGACGGCCAACCAGACTCATCTATGGTCTCCTCAACTAGCAACAGAGTCTCGATAATCAAATCTATAACCTCGGACCCCATCTATTGGTCTCTGCACGATTGGAGTATCCACCCCTCACAGGATTCCATAGGTCTTCTACCTAGTGAGCCGGTCGAACTCACTCGTTAGGCGCCCATAAATTCCTAGTGAGTCAACACCCACAACACAAGTTTCAACAATGAACCCCAAAGTCAACCGTGGGTAAACACACTATCACATCACACCACATGCTGTCCCCGCCATACAGGTGGCCTAGCCTCGAATACCATACCTAAGACTATACCCACCCTACAGGTGTCATAGCCTGGACTACCATACCTCAGACTGTACCCACCCTGCAGGTGTCATAGCCAGGAACATCATCTCACACAACACCGCAGGCTGTCCCCACCCCACAGGTGTCCTAGCCCGGAATATCTCATCGCACCATCCCTCGACCAATGAACGAGTGAGCACATCCTGAGCCTACTCGGTAATACGGGTAATCACAAGTCATACTAGCCGGAGCTGTCCCACACCGCATCATCCCTCGACCAATGAACGAGCAAACACCTCCTCAGCCCACTCGGTCATTCGGGGATCACAAGTCATACAAGCGGGAGCTGTCCCTCACCGCATCATCCCTCGACCAATGACTAGGCGAGCACCTCCCCAGCCTACTCGAACATTTGAGGATCACAAATCATACTAACGAGAGCTGTCCCTCACCGCATCATCACTCGACCAATGACCAGGCGAGCACCTCCTCAGCCTACTCGGTCATTCGGGGATCACAAGTCATACTAGCAGGTGGTGTCCCTAACCGCATCATCCCTCGACCAATGACCAAGCGAGTATCTCCTCAGCCTACTCGGTCATTCGAGGATCACAAGTCATACTAGCAGGAGCTGTCTCTCACGGCATCATCCCTCGACCAATGACCATGCGAGCACCTCCTCAGCCTACTCGGTCATTCGGGGATCACAAGTCATACTAGCCGGAGGTGTCCCTCACCGCATCATCCTTCGACCAATGACCAGGCGAGCACCTCTGCAACCTACTCGGTCATTCGAGGATCACAAGCCACACTAGCGGGAGCTGTCCCTTACCACATCATCCATCGACCAATGACTAGGCAAGCACCTCCTCAGCCTACTCTGTCATTCGAGGATCACAAGTCATACTAGCGGGAGCTGGCCCTCACCCCATCATCCCTCCACCAATGACCAGGCGAGCACCTCCTCAGCCTACTCGGTCATTCGAGGATCACGAGTCATACTAGCAGGAGCTGTCCCTCACGACATCATCCCTAGACCAATGACCAGGTGAGTACCTCCTCAGCCTACTCAGTCATTCAAGGATCACAAGTGACACTATCGGGAGTTGTCCCTCACCGCATCATCCCTCGACCAATGACCAGGAGAACACCTCCTCTACCTACTCGGTCATTCGAGGATCACAAGTTATACTAGCGAGAGCTGTACCTCATGGCATCATCCCTCGACCAATGACCAGGCGAGCACCTCCTCAGCGTACTTGGTCATTTGGGGATCACAAGTCATACTAGTAGGAGGTTTCCCTAACCACATCATCCCTCGACCAATGACCAGGCGAGCACCTCCTCAGCCTACTCGGTCAATTGAGGATCACAAGTCATACAACCGAGAGCTGTCCCTCATGGCATCATCCCTCGACCAATGACCAGGCGAGCACCTCCTCAGCCTACTCGGTCATTCGGGGATCACAAGTCATACTAGCAGGAGGTGTCCCTAACCGCATCATCCCTCGACCAATGACCAGGCGAGTATCTCCTCAGCCTACTCGGTCATTCGAGGATCACAAGTCATACTAGCAGGAGTTGTCTCTCACGGGATTATCCCTCGACCAATGACCATGCGAGCACCTCCTCAGCCTACTCGGTCATTCGAGGATCACAAGTCATACTAGCGGGAGGTATCCCTCACCGCATCATCCTTCGACCAATGACCAGGAAAGCACCTCCGCAACCTACTAGGTCATTCGAGGATCACACGCCACACTAGCGGGAGCTGTCCCTTACCGCGTCATCCATCGACCAATGACTAGGCGAGCACCTCCTCAGCCTACTCTGTCATTCGAGGATCACAAGTCATACTAGCGGGAGCTGGTCCTCACCCCATCATCCCTCCACCAATGACCAGGCGAGCACCTCCTCAGCCTACTCGGTCATTCTGGGATCACAAGCCATAATGGCGGGAGCTGTGCCACACCGCATCATCCCTCGACCAATGACCAAGCGAGCACTTCCTCAGCCTACTCGATCATTTGGGGATCACAAGTCGCCATCCCACCCTTTGGTCTCCACGCTGACGAACCACTCAACCCATTAGACCACTGCGGACGCCTCGTCCGCCACGTACTAGGGTAGCGTGTCTGTAGTGACCTTTAAGTGAGCCTTTGGCGAGCTAACACTCAACCCCAAAACTTCTCGAAGGTTTCCGTGACCATCTCACATCATGTCCCTCTTAGGATCCTCAGGCACCTCGTCCTCTGAACCGGACCACACCTCCCTCGTAGGCGTGTTTAAAGATCACACCTGACAATCTAACCCATGCCAGGAAAAACTTCAACTCATGTCCAACCACCGGGTAGCCCATAGTCCAACCACCCTTCCACTACGCGGTCCCACACAACATCCCCACGGCACTACCCAACAAGCTAGGGGGAGTCTCTGGATCCTGACGTTTCCTAGTACCCATGCCCCCACCGGCATCCCTCATACATTAGTTATATGTATGCACAATTACCCCTACGCCTACACATGCTATTAACATAGTTCATAACATAACAATCAGGTGTATACACCCGGATGGGGGCCCGCCACATAATGGTATCAATAGTTCCTTTGCCGAGTGGCTCAAAACACCAAGGACCCCCATTCGCCGCATTTCATACCCACACATTTGATAGAGTAAGATGCAGAGATGCATGCTAAAAGCGGATAAGTTCCCTCACCTGTGTGTGTCTTTGAAATCCAATGCGAGAAAACGAGTCTGGGGGTTGAAGGGGATCAATCTGAACTAGGTGAGAACTGTAATAACCTGACTCGATTTTTCGGGATTTTAGGGTTTGGGTGCAAGTGGGGAGTGTGGGCCCCGCAGTGGGCCTTGGTTTGTCCGATCTCGAGTTCTGAAACTCGGGGCATTTTGGTAATTTAAATTATTGTGTACTTAGTCAAAGAAAAATATTTTAAAATCACACGTTTTCTCTCCGATGTTTGTCGCTTGATTTATATCGGATTTTAAATTGTTTTCAAAAAAATATTTAAATAGTTAAACCTTAACCCTAGAACCCTAAACCCTGGCCTATGTATCTTTCCCCCCTTTCCCACAGCACTTTAGCTCATTTGCTACAATGCCACCGCCCCCAAATCCCTCCCGTCTCTCTCTCTCTCTCTCTCTCTCTCTCTCTCCATCCCTCTTCTCTCATCTCCTTCCCTTATTCTAACCCTTACCCTAAACTCCCTCTCCCCTTTGGGTGCCGCCGCCACCGTCCACTCCCCTCTCTCCTTCTTCTCTCTTCCTTCCTTCCTCTGTCCGCCATTCGGATTTGCAATTTCAGCCCGGATTCGCCGACGCCAGTTTGCCGCGACTCCCTACCTTCAGTCACTGGTTTTGATGCCGGCCGAAGCCGGATCCCTCAATAGTGGCCGATCTCAGGTACCCTCCTTCGATCTTCTCTCCTTTCCTTCTACCTTTCCCTTCGCTTTCCCCTCTTTCCCCTCCATCTCTCTGGCTTTCCTCTTTTTTCTTCTCTTTCTATTCTTTTCCCTGTTTTCTGGCAGGGTTACTGAGCCAACTCGGTTGAGTCACCGAGTTGACTCAGCTGGGTTCAGTTTTGGGACCCAGTAGAACAAGCCTAGTTCCTAGTGTTGGGCCTGAGTTCCAGGCCTACTTTTCAAGCTAGACCCAATTTAGCCCAAGCCCAATAGTTCGCGGCCCAGTTCGTCTCTCAGGCCAACCTTTAGCCCGGCCCGTTTCATTTGGAACCTTGTAAAATGCGATTTTTGACTCTAGAGATGTAGTTGTCTGGCCAAGTGGTTCGGCAAGGTAGTGTGGCAAGCTTGTCAGGATGAAGCAGAGATCGCGTCTGGCAGTTTATTCAGATTACTCCAAGTGGCCGTGCTTACAGTTAGATTGGTCAGGGAGAATGGTCAGTTCTTGGTGCAATGGCAGTGATGCAGTTTTTTTCTTGAGTGGAGGTAGACGACCATGATAGTGATACTCATACCGAAGGCAGAGAAAGGCCACAGGTGTGCAGTTTATTATGATGTTTCCAGGGATGGTAAGGGTCGTGTGCTAATATAGGGTGGATAATTGGTGGCTTCTGTTTCAAGACGACTTGAAATTGGTGAGCAGAAATTTTCGCTAATAGCTTGGGATGGACGTTGATGGTGTTTTGCTCAGGCTAGAGATATCCATTGTTGAGAGAGGTTCTGAGTGTCCTCCATCGCTGTGGTTTTGAGTACTTGCTTATTCAGGAAGGGTCGAGCACGAAGCGGACATATCATATGAAGTTTCATGGAGTGATTGTTGACCAAGTGCAAAGATTAGAGCAACCAGACTATGCGAAGTGGTAGTTCTGCTAATGTTGAGTGGCAGAGCCCCAGAGAATCAGCGTTCAGGTACAGGGATAGTTAGACTATGGAATTCTATGATGTGTGGTGGTGGGCCAGATGAGTAGATAATGAGACCAAATGGTGACTTGACTCTCCAGGGCAGATTGTCGGCGCCTCCGCATGAGTGATACCGTGTGGAGATGCTTCAACTCTGTCTTCATCATGGATTAGTGGTACAGATGGTAGTGGATGGATTGACAGAACTCACCTATCTCCTTGGCGTGAGGATGCCCGACTTCTTGGAACTTTTTGGACCGGTTTGGATTGAGCAGAGAGTTAGTCTGTGCGAGATGCCCGTGTCAACAGTGTCAGTTCAAGATTTAAGACCTACCCTATAACACCTCGGAATTTCAAGTTATGAATATATATGGAAATTGTCCATTTAATTTGTGAATTAATGGAAATAGACCTTAGATGGGTAAGGAGTTGGGTCAATTGCCCAATTAAGACCCAACGGATTATGGATAAGGATCAATTGAAATAAATGGGTAAGATTTATTTAATTGGGTCAAGGTGGTCAATTGGGTCATGGTTGACTTGGTCGACCACCAAGTGAGTTCAAGCTTAATTAAATTGGGGTTGAATTAAACTGGAAATGGAATCAAGGAAATGAGTTGATTTTAAGTAAGTTAACTAGAGTTGAATTAAAGATATGAGTTGAGTTAAAAAGATGAGTTGAATGGGAAGTTAATGGGAATTTCATTTTAAATGAGTGGAGTGGGAAGATGGAGAGTTGCACCTCATAAAGACCAAATTAAGGTGTACACACGTTGGAGAGATGGGAGTTTCATCTCATGGGATGAAACTCCAAAGGGATCATTAATGAGGAGGTGGAAGGTTTTTGGTTGTTACACAAGGCATACCCATAGCACACGTTGGGGAGATGGAGGGTTTCCATCTCATGATGGAAACCCAAGGGGCACACGATTGGAGTGTTTCATCTCATGGGACGAAACCTCCAAATGGAACATTAATGAGGAGGTGATGAGTCATAGGAGTTACAAAAGGGCATCAACCAAAAGACACACTCAAGGCTGACCCTCATTATGTAATGCCCCGCCCTTTTTCACTCGCCGAAAATCAGAGTCTATTTTTTTTTTCTTTTGAAATAAAGAGTGACAAGAGAGCAGGACGTCACGACGCGAGCTAAGCCCGAGCTTCCAAAGCCCGGCCCTTAACTGGTCAACCCTACGTGTGCGTGGAACTAAGTCCACGAAAACGGTTCACACGTACTAAGTTAAGTTTGCGGAAAGTAAAATTAATACGACATTATAATAGAGTCTATCCTACCAATTTTAGATAGCAAGGAATTACACCACTTAATTAATAAATACCTCAACTTAAAATGTCCAAAATAAAAGTCCAAACCATAGTAAGTAGTCTAAATTATTACAGTCCAACATGCTAGCTACTCAAATTACATTTCCATAAATAAAACTTAAATAAATCAATCTAGCTCCTTCAAGCTCCTACGCTTGGCTCCGATCATGTCTTTCACTTCCTCCATTTCTTGCGTCATCATCTAAGGTGGAAGTAGGGCGTTAGACAACGCGCCCAGTAGGTACTCCGAGTAGGGTCAACACATGGATTAGTATAAATAAAACACATAGACATAAGTATATCAAAACCATGCAAGTAAATGCCATGCCATGGGTGTCATATGCCATGAGTCCCACCCATCATCCATATCATCATCACATAATATTCCTCTTGACGGAAAACCCTCATCAAGGTATCCCCACGTTTGTTTATCGGTCGCCCCGATGGAGCATGGACTCTGGTTACAACCGCAATCACATAATGTCCCTCTTGATTGAAAAACCCTCATCAAGGTATCACAATCACAAGTACCCTCTTGATGGAAAATGCACATCAAGGTATCCCCATGTTTGTTTATTGGTCGCCCCGACGGAGCATGGACTCCGGTTACATTTCAAACATATATCCCTTGGAATCAGTGTGGATTCCAACCCACGGTTGCTTTATCGGAAATCCAAATGGAGCGTGGACTCCTTTCAATTGATCCCCCCCATGCCATGCATGAGATGCAAATGCAAACATGCCATGTAATAATACAAACCATAGCATAAAAATCGTATCATTAAGACGTACCATTTGATACCAAAATAATTAAAGTAAAACATCCATATACACATAATCCATGGCTTTCAATGAGGTAGGAATCCTACCAATGTCTAAATACTGGGCCCTTGGGTTTTCCGTCCAAAGATTGATCACCGATCGCGCACCGCTTGCGAGATCCCGTTACCTTATTACACATCAACAATTCAAACTAATGTTCCAACCGTGTCTAAGTCCATAATATATGCCTTAGTGGGGTTCGGCCATACAACATGGCCGAACCTCACCCACTTGGTTTTTGGGTCCCTTTTTAATCCTTAGATCATTTTAATCATGTGGGTCCAAGATCAGCCATTCTTTGATTCATTAATCCAAGCACATAAGTTAAATCATTCAAAAGACCCTAAGTCCACAAACATTCTCCACGGGGTTCAGCCATACACCATGGCCGAACCCATGGTCCTTCCATGGCTAAGCACTCATTTCATTTATACATATCTAGGTCCATAACTGATCCACAAACATGGATCCATAAATGACTCATTAATCATGACATAAAAACCCTAGCAAATCCTTATCAATGCCTCCATTCCCTAGCTTGATAATCCATTCATTTGAACATTTGATTTCTTCAACATGCATGGACCTACCATGTCCATAAAATGGGTCATGGGTTCAGCCATACAACATGGCCGAACCCATGATGTCTTATTTCATCCCCCTCTTGAATCATTTGTAACATTAGGTTCATAAATAAGGTCCCTCCATAAGAGAGGGAAGGGGGGGGGGGGGGGGGGGGGGCGGGGGTGTTTAATAATGTACTTTGGTGCAACCCATAATCCCTTAACATTTCCTCCATCATTTCATGGTCCAAATAGCTCAAGTCCATTAATATTTTCTCCATGGGGTTCGGCCATACAACATGGCCGAACCCATGGTCCATGGCTCTTTACCATTCCAATTTTTGAGACCATTAAAAATGATTAACATTCCTCCATTATTTCCCTCCTTTAAACCCTTAAAAATCCTTAACATACACCCATTTAAAAACTTTTAAATCATTAACACCCTTGCATGTTCTTCATCCCTAAAAAACGTTTTAAACTCACCAACATCCTTTCATGGGGTTCGGCCATATAACATGGCCGAACTCTATGGTTCATCATTTTCTTTAAAAGCAACATCTAACCATGTTTATATCCCTTGATGGTTCTCATACATAAAACCCTAGGGTTTGGCCATGCAAAGGCCAAACCATGCATCTTGATCATTCACCATTCCTTTAATGGAACATGCACAAGTTCATTAGCCATAATAAAATTAGGGATTCGGCCATGCAAGGGCCGAACCATGATCTTTAACCATTTTCCATGCTTAAGCCTTATATACATAGTGTCCTTAATCATATCCGTTAATCATAGCCTATCTTACCCATTAGGATTTGTCCATTTTCTATCTCATCTCTTGGGTGGATTTTAAATCCATGGCCCATAACATTTTGGCCACTCTTCAATCCAAGAAAATGGAGTTCCATGGTCTCCTTTAACTCTTTCAAATTAATAAAACACATCAAAGTATACTTACCACTTCCACCGACTCCTCCAGTTTCTTTTGCTCCTTCTTGTTCCTTAGCCTTCCTTTTTTCTTTCTTCCTTGATCTTCGGCCAATGTGTGAGCTTGATCAAGATAAAATCTCCAATAGTGGTTCGGCCATGAAGGGTGTAGGTTTTGAAAGAGGGAGAGGAGGAGAGAATGGAAACCCTAGTCTTTTGTCTTGAGAGGGTGGTCAGCCAAGCTTGAGATCCAATTTTTCTCTAAGTCTTTTCTTCTTTCTCTCAGGGTGAGGGTCGGCTAGGAGAGGGAGAGGGAGAGAGAGAGCGTGAGATGAGAGGAATGATATGGAAAATCCACCTTTCCATCTTGTCTTGGGGTTTGCTTGGGCTAGACTCCACCCTCATCAATGTGGAGTCTTCCCCATGGCTTCTTTGACCAAACAAGAGGGTGCATGCCCTCCACATGGCACACACCACTCCATGCCAACAGTTTTGGCTTGGGCTCTTTTGGTGGTTTGGGTGGTTTCCATGAGATGAAACCACCACCTCTAATGTACTTTGGTCCAATATTTTGCAACCCATAATCCCTTAACATTTCCTCCATCATTTCATGGTCCAAATAGCTCGAGTCCATTAATATTTTCTCCATGGGGTTCGGCCATACAACATGGCCGAACTCATGGTCCATGGCTCTTTGCCATTCCAATTTTTGAGACCATTAAAAATGATTAACATTCCTCCATTATTTCCCTCCTTTAAAACCCTTAAAAATCCTTAACATACACCCATTTAAAAACTTTTAAATCATTAACACCCTTGCATGTTCTTCATCCTTAAAAAATGTTTTAAACTCACTAACATCCTTTCATGGGGTTCAGCCATATAAAATGGCCGAACTATGGTTCATCATTTTCTTTAAAAACAACATATAACCATGTTTATATCCCTTGATGGTTCTCATACATAAAACCCTAGGGTTTGGCCATGCAAAGGCCAAACCATGCATCTTGATCATTCACCATTCCTTTCATGGAACATGCACAAGGTCATTAGCCATAATAAAATTAGGGGTTCAGCCATGCAAGGGCCGAACCATGATCTTTAACCATTTTCCATGCTTAAACCTTATATACATAGTGTCCTTAATCATATCCATTAATCATAGCCTATCTTACCCATTAGGGTTTGTCCATTTTCTATCTCATCTCTTGGATGGATTTTAAATCCATGGCCCATAACATTTTGGCCACTCTTCAATCCAAGAAAATGGAGTTCCATGGTTTCCTTTAACTCTTTCAAATTAATAAAACACATCAAGGTATACTTACCACTTCCGCGACTCATCTGGTTTCTTTTGCTCCTTCTTGTTCCTTAGCCTTCCTTTTTTCTTTCTTCCTTGATCTTCGGCCAATGTGTGAGCTTGATCAAGATAAAATCTCCAATAGTGGTTAGGCCAAGAAGGGTGTAGGTTTTGAAAGAGGGAGAGGAGGAGAGAATGGAAACCCTAGTCTTTTTTCTTGAGAGGGTGGTCGGCCAAGCTTGAGATCCATTTTTTTTTCTAAGTCTTTTCTTTTTTCTCTTAGGGTGAGGGTCGGCTAGGAGAGGGAGAGGGAGAGAGAGAGAGAGAGAGTGAGATGAGAGGAATGAGATGGAAAATCCACCTTTCCATCTTGTCTTGGGGTTTGCTTGGGCTAAACTCCACCCTCATCAATGTGGAGTCTTCCCCATGGCTTCTTTGACCAAACAAGAGGGTGCATGCCCTCCACATGGCACACACCACTCCATGTCAACAGTTTTGGCTTGGGCTCTTTTCGTGGTATGGGTGGTTTCCATGAGATGAAACTACCACCTCTCTTTGGACGAATGCATGGTCTTGCATGTCCCCATTTCAAGCATCTTGTCTAGCCAAGGAGGGAGCATGCCCTCCACATGGCACACACCACCCCTTGTGGCCAACGGTTTTGGTTGCTTTTCCATGGGTGATTTGGATGAGGTGGAACCACCACCTCACTTTTGGCCAATGCATGCCCTCCACCTAAGCTTTTGGTCTAGCCAAGGGGAGAGCATGCCCTCCACATGGCACACCCACCCCATCCCAACGGTTTTGGTTGGCTGGTTTCATCTTGGTGGTTTGATGGTTTCCATGAGATGAAACCACCCACTTGACTCACTCCATTTTCTAGGTAACTCACCCCCATTTGACTCACCTTTAATGTAACTCCACTCCTAACTCAATCATGGATTTTATTTCCATCTAACTTAGGTGATTTAATTTATTAATCTAATTCCACTTACCACATTTAATCCTATTTAATTTATCTTTGACCCACCCATGGTTGACCAAGTCAACCATGTGGTCGGCCCCATCTTGTCTTGGTCCACACGCCACCTCACTTGATGAGGTGGAGTTGGGTCCTACTTGGCCATGCGACTTGGATAATTCCACTCCTACATTTTCTCCTCTTTAATTCACCCCTAATTCACCCATGGTTGACCAAGTTAACCATGGTGGTCGGCCCCACAAGTGCCTTGGTCCACACGCCACCTCACTTGATGAGGTGGAGTTGGACCCCACTTAGATTTCCACTCCTACACTTTCCAAAGAGACAGACCCTATGTCTTTGATCTTAATTGGGCCCATGACCCAATTTATTCTATTTCTTACCCATTCACCCTAATGTTCAATCATCTTGACCCATTGGGTCCCAATTGGGCATTTGACCCAATTGCCCATCATTGACCCAATTAAATGAAATTAATCCCATCCATGGTCCATTGGACCATACTTGGGCCATTGCCCCAACTTTGATCCATCTACCATCCATTTCATCAAAATTCTTAATTTCAACAATTAAAATAAGTAATGGCCAATATATTTCTTGATTTGAAAATCCGGGCTATTACACATTAAACAAGAAAAGACTAAGGGGTTGCATCTTAGACCCTCTCTTTCTCAAGCTCTCTCTCTTGGCCGATCCCCCTCTCAAAGACAAAGGAGAAAGAACTTAGAGTTTTCTATCTCAAGCTCCTCTCCCTCTCTCAAACCTACACTCTTTGGCCGAACCCTCTCTTTTGGTTTTCATCTCAAGACCTCTCAAGCTCACTCTCGGCCAAAGATCAAGGAAGAAGAAGACGCTAAGAAGGGAGAAGATAGGAGCAAGAAGGAGTGAAAGAAACCGGAGGAGTCGTGGAATCGGTAAAGTACTTGATGAGATTTTAATAAGTGAGAAAAGAATGGTCAAGGATCATGGTTCAGCCCTTGCATGGCTGAACCCTAATTGTTATGTATGTATGGAAAAGATCTCATGCATGTCTAAGATAAAGTATTATGACCAAAGATCTTGGATTGGCTTTGCATGGCCAAACCCTAAGGTTGATATGCATGGACCATTAAGGACAAAGGAAGGGTTAGATGAGGTTCGGCCATGATGTATGGCCGAACCCCATCAAAGGATCAATCATGGATGTATGATTTATTTTAATGGAAATGATGAACCATAGGGTTCGGCCATGGTGTATGGCCGAACCCCATGGAAGGGTGATAGTGATTTAAAAAGGTTTTAAAGGAGAGAAATAATGGAGGAATGTTATTGATTTTTTTAAAATGGTCTCAAATGTTGAAATTGGTGGAGAACCATGGACCATGGGTTCGGCCATGGTGTATGGCCGAACCCCATGGAGAATTATTAATGGACTTAGATATTTTTGGACCATAAAAATGATGGGGGAATGTTGGTAATTTTAATGGGTTTTAAATATGGTAGAGGATGGTTTAAAATGATGGACTTAAGGGTATGATTAAACCCCCCACCCCACCCCACATGGAGGGACTTTATTATGGGTCTTAATGTTGTAAATGATGCAAAGGGAGGATGAAGATGAACATCATGGGTCGGCCATGGTGTATGGCCGAACCCCATGAACCATTTTATAGACATTATGGATCTATGTATGCATGATTAAATGAATGGATGATTAAATGGAGGATTTAATTATAGATCTATGTGTATGGATCAATTGTGGACTTAGGTATGTGTAAATAAAATGAATGATTTCCTATGGAAGGAAAGAATGGCCTACTGGTGAAATTAAAGGACCATGGGTTCGGCCATGGTGTATGGCTGAACCCCATGGATCATGTTTTTGGATCTAGGTTTGTGTAAGTGACCTAAGTGTATGATTGAACCATGGAAAATGTTTAGTTGTGGATATATGTTTTGGACCTAAGCATGAGGTGATGAAAGTAATGGACCATGGGTTCGGCCATGGTGTATGGCTGAACCCCATGGAGAAGGATTTTTGTGGACATAGGTTTTATTAATGCTAAATGACTAACTCATGTTTGATTGATTAATGAATCAAAAGAGGGACCCAAATCAAGTTAGTGAGGTTCAGCCATGTTGTATGGCCGAACCCCACTAAGGCATGTTTATGGGCTTCGGTATGGTTGGAAATTAAATGGAACGTTGGTTTGACTTATTGATATGTAATAACATAGAGGAACCTCACAAGCAGTGTACGATCAGTGAGCAGTTTTCGGGCGAAAACGCAAAGACATTTTAGTTGGTCATTGGTAGGATTCCTACCTCATTGAAACCATGAGATATGTATGATGATTTTAATTCATATTTTGATGAGTTATTTTGTATCAAATGTTATGTTTCAAATATGGGATTTTAATGCTATGATTTGTATTATTACATAGCATGTGTTCATTTGCATCTCATGCATGGCATGGGAGGGATGGAATGTAACCAGAGACCACGCTCCGTCGAGGCGTCCGTAAGGCATTCGTGTGGGTATGATGTATGTTTTTAATGTAACCGGAGTCCACGCTCCGTCGGGGCGTCCGTAAGGCATTCGTGGGGATACCTTGATGAAGAGTTTCCATCAAGAGGATATTATGTGTTGGTGATATGGCTGATGGGTGGGACTCATGACATATGACACCATAGCATGGAATGGTTTGCATGTTTTTGATATTGTATTATCTATGTGATTTTTGGTACTAACCCATGTGTTAACCCTACTTGGAGTACCTACTGGGCTCGTTGTCTAACACCCTACTTCTTCCCTAGTTGATGACACAGGGAATGGACAGAACGAGGAACGAGATCGGAGCCAAGCTTAGGAGCTTGGATGTTTTAGTTTCGTTTTATTTAAGTTATTCATGGACAATGTAATTTGAGTAACTAGCATTCGGGACTGTAATAACGTAGATATATTTGCTATGGTTTGGAATGTTAATTTTGGATATTTTAACTTAAGATAATTATTATTAAGTGATGGACATCCTTGCTATCTAATATGGAATAGAATTACGATGAAAGATTATTAGAAGAATTGAATCCAAAGAACCATGAGGTTCGGCCATGTGAATGGCCGAACCCCATGGGTTGCTTTATGGTTTTTATGTGGTTTACTTAGGGTTATGGTTACTGATTTGGGTCAGCCTTTGGATGGCTGAACCATGTATTGATCATGGTTGAATTAGCATGATTAAACCATGAGTGATCATGGTGATGATTGGATCAAGTGAACCCTAGGGTTCGGCTATGAGTATGGCCGAACCCCATTGGGCTGTTTTGAAATAAATGGGCTGTTTTGAATGGGAACTTATGGTTGTTTTAATTAAGGAAACATACATGATAATTATGGACTATGTAATCAACCATTGATGATGATGGAAAGTGGGATAAAAACCCATAGGATGTGGTTCGGCCAAGTAGTATGGCCGAACCCCATCAATGATTATTTGATAACTTTGGGGATTAAAGTTGATGAATGAAGAACCCCACTAAGTTGGTTTAGACATGGAAAAACTAAAGGATAGCCTAAATGGCATAAATGTAATTATTGATAGAATGATCAATAATGGAAATGATCATAGGGTTGGATGTACGGACACGAACCCCACATGATGTGGATGGGTCTTAGATGTGATTAAATAAGTAAATGAGTTATGACTTACTGATTGATATATGGATAAGGTACCAAAACTCGAACGGCGCACGAGTCGTGATCAAGTGAAGCTCAAAAAGGAACAGACACTTAAGCAAAGTTTAAGTAGGTTTCCTACCTACTTGTAACCACAGTTTTACCCCAGTTTTCTTATGAGACTCTTGCTTTATTATATGTGTTTCAAATGATATATTATGCATTAACAAATGGCATACAGGCATTGGCATCTCATGCATAGACATGGGATTATGAATGAGGTTCTACAGTGTTTCAAGATATGAGTTACGTCCTCTTTCGGCGGTGCAAGTCACGCCAGGAGGAGTAACATGATGGTCATAGTCACATTGGTCTCCTTAGGCGATGAGAGTCCCACCAGAAGGACTAATACGTGATATGAACCAAGTCAATGATGAAGAGATGTAAGTGTATTGTGATTTACCTTGACGGTGCAAGGCACGTCAAGTGATGGCTATGAATGTACATGATGGGGGAGGCTCATTGCATGTGCATACTTCATAGCATTGTTTTACCTGTTTTTGCTGATCATGTAATATGATATATATGCATATTTTATATGCTAACATGTGGTAGCCCTGATTCGGGAATCTACTGGGCGCGTTGATCTAACGCCCTAATTCTATCCTCAGAGGAGAATGCAGGTACAAGTAAAGGGAAAGGAAAGGTCGTTGACCGGGAGGGGAGCTAAGCCTAAGCGCTTGAATGATGTACTGGACTTCTTTATATTACTGTCATTCGAACTATATTTTGTTGGACATGTAATAAGTCACTACTTGCTATGGTTTGATTAGGTTAATAACTTTTGATGGTTGATTTATATTAATTAATGTTTGAGACTGTTACTTGCTATCTAGTCTTTCTATTCCGCAGTTAATCTAGGTTATTCCTCATCTTGATGTTAGTTCCATGTGTGATTCATTACCATGGTCTAGTCCATGTACACATGGGTGGCCAGTTAAGGTTCAGACTCGAGTAGTCTGAACTTAACTCGCGTCCTGACGCCGCCCGTTCTCTTTCGATGTTTTATTATTACTTAAAAAAAAAATTAGACTCTGAATTTCTCGGAAAGGGCGGGGCGTTATAGTTGGTATCAGAGCGAAACGGGAAGTTGAATCATCGAAGTAAGATTAAGACGGTTTCATGTCTCACTGACGGATAATAATCCCAACTGACCGACTCTTCGGAGTCCGCTGACTGGGGGCCGGATTAATTTACTTCGAGTGACTCGGACTGAACAATCAATCTGAGAACGACAATGAAAGATAGCAAAGTGAAGTACAGTCATCATAATTGGATATATCAAACATAGCAAAGTAGGATTTACTCCCCTGAAACTCCCACACTGAAAAACAAACAACAGGAATGTAGAGATTTCCCCAGAAACAAAAGAAAACAAAGAGTGTTGATTTGGCAATCTTCCCAAACAAAGTACATGATATTATGCATGACAAATTCCCTGAAAACCAAGAGTGGTTAATTTAGAATTATTGTTGAATGTTTGTCTGTTTGAAATGATGTGGCACAGATATGTCAAGCAACGAAGAATACACTGAGTTATGGGATAAAGGGACACCTAGTTGTCCGGTAGATTTGGTATCAACTTCCAACAGTATCAGCATGGAAGTTAATGTGGACCTTCAGGAGGGACCTCCTGAGGAAGATGATATGGACTTGGCACCTGTTCCAGAGGAATTGATGGATGACATTCCGGGGATGGTGGAACCTCCTGAGGAAGGAGAAGATGATCTAGCACATTTTCTGGAGGATCCCATTGCTGATGTGCCTATTAAATTGGAGTTGCTTGGGGAGATAGATCCCTATGACACGTGTAAGTTGTGCAATCAAGATGGGCACCACTGCCGGTATTGTCCTCACCCGCTGGGCATTGTCTGACCGTCCTGTGGACTACATGGGCATGGAGAGGCGAGGACTAATTGTCCTTATATCGGAGGACCTGGATTAATACCTTGTACGACATGTGAAGTATTGGGGCACACGGCGATGACGTGTCCTGATAACCATTTCAAGTTCGCTTTTGATGCGGAGTCTTCTACGGAAGACTAGGATAGGAAGTAATATGAAGGGTATTAAAAAGAGGGTTATTTTGTAAGGGTGCATATTTTGTTATACATAGGGTTTTGTTTCACCCTACCCACCTTTGTACAAAGATGAAGTTTGAATTTATATAAAATATGTGATTTATGATTTTATGAGGATTTATGGCATGTAATGCATACTGTTAATGGAAACTAAGTCTATGATATTTCCATGAATTAGGAATAAATGGCACCACAGAAAAAGGTGGTAAAAGATCCGAAAGGAAAGGGAAAAGTTTTACAAATCGGATTAGGTGAGGGGGCATCAAAGAAAAGGACCCGTCAGGACGATAAGAAGAAAGATGAGGTGCTCATAATCACACCACAAGGGAAGGTGGTACCTCAACGCAAGAAGGTGGTACACGAGAAGGTGCCATCGGTACATGATGAAGAGCGGTCAATTCTTGACGAGAAGAGGTCAGTTCATGAACGATCGCGCGATGAGGAAGAGTCACAACATTCCCGGCGAGAAGAGGGGGATAGTGACCCTACGTATCAATGGGACGAAGAGGAATATGACTCGTCATATCGACAAGAGGAGGAAGAGAACAGTAACCTGACTGTACCCTATGTGCCTCCTGAATTGTACAGCTTGGTACAAGTTGTAGTAACATCTGCCCTCCAACAACATATGAATGGAGGGGGAAGCACGAGTGAAAATAATGACTGTAACATGGTCAGAGATTTTCAACAGCAGCGCCCACCTTACTTCAAGGGTAGAAAAGGGCCAGTCGGAGCCGAAAACTGGCTGGAGAAGATTTCTCACATATTGACTCTTTTGAACATCAAGAGTCATGCTCATAAAATACTATTGGCCACGTCACAGCTGGTAGATGACGCTGCCAAATGGTGGAAGGTGGTGCAGAAACAACAGGCACTTGTTCCAAGAAGAGAAAGAATTACTATGACCTGGGAGCAATTCTCAGCGACATTCCTAGAGCGCTACTTTCCGGAGGAAGAAAGAGAACCTCAAATTCAGACCTTTATGACGTTAGTACAAGGTTCAATGACGGTGGCAGAGTATCACCAAGAGTTTCTCAGCCTGTCAATCTATGCATTTTATGTGGTGGACACGGAATATCGGAGGGCTCGCAAGTTCGAGCGTGGGTTACGGCCAAACATAAGGGCCAGGGTAACCGTGTTCAAAGCAGCCACGTTGGCGGAAGTGGTCAACAGGGCAACCATTGTGGAACAAGAAATGGCGGAATTTGCAAAAGTGGACAACCGCCAAGCTCTAAGTGGGAGGGGTGCGTACCAATCCAACAAGAGGTTCAGATCGAACTTCAACAGACCTTCGCCGTCTGTTGGATCAAGTGGGGGCTTTCGCCCCAACCAGCCCACTCAATCTGTAACAGTCACACAAGCTTCTCGAGGAGTGAACACCTGCTTTCACTGTGACCAACCAGGTCACTACAAAAAGGACTGCCCAAAACTCAACAGGCTGTCATATTCCAGAGGATCATTTCGTCCGCCAGCTAGACCGGGAAACTCCAGAGGGGGAAGAATGCAAAGTCGGGGAGGTCGAAGGTCTGACCCTGCTGGTTCAGGACGATTATTTACTCTAACTTCTCCAGAGGAAGAGGAACATGCTGTAATACAAGGTATGGCAGTAGTGAGTAGTTCGTATGCATATGCACTATTTGATTCTGGAGCATCACACTCCTTCATAGCTGCATCATTTATTACTGCTACTGGTACATTAGTTCAAAGATTAGCCACAACACTTACTATTGTATCCCCTGTCGGAGATTCGGCATTAGGACTTATATGTACGGCGGTTAACACTGAATTAGCTGGACTCAGATTTGAGTTCAATTACCTAGTACTGGACATGTCTGAATATGATATTATATTCGGTATGGATTGGTTGGCGAAGTTTCATGCCAACATCGACTGTTATCGTCGAAGAGTGACATTTAAGTCACCCGAGGGCAAGCAATATGTAGTCCGTACAGATAAACAAAGTGGATTGCAGGAAGGGTTAAACCACGTGGTATTGAATAATATCACCATAAACAAAGCTCCAGTTACTGAACTTCCGGCAATTGTGCAAGAATTTGCTGATGTATTTCCAAAAGAACTCCCTGGTTTACCACCTATGAGGGAGATAAACTTCGAGATCAAGTTGTACCCTGGCACAGCACCTGTGTCGTTACCACACTATCGGATGGCACCAGCTGAGATGTCGGAGTTAAAGAAGCAGATTGACGAACTGCTTAGGCTGGGTTGCATCCGGAATAGTACTTCATCATGGGGAGCACCAGTGTTGTTTGTGAAGAAGAAGGATGGTTCACTTCGGATGTGCGTGGACTACCAGAAGCTGAATCAGCTAACAGTCCGGAACAAGTACCCTCTACCCAAGATCGATGATTTATTCGATCAATTGAGGGGTTCAAGCTATTTTTCAAAGATCGATTTGATGTCTGGTTATCATCAAATCCGAGTTAGGGAGGAAGATATAGAAAAGACAGCTTTTCGGACGCGGTATGGACTGTTTGAGTTCGTAGTCATGCCATTTGGACTCACAAATGCGCTGGCTGTGTTCATGGATTTAATGAACAGAATCTTCCGTCCCTATCTGGATCATTTTGTAATCGTATTCATTGATGATATCCTGATCTATTCTAAGAGTCAGGAGGAACATGCAGAGCATTTACGTATAGTCTTGAATACTTTGAGGCAAAATAAGTTGTATGCCAAGGCCAGTAAATGTGAATTATGGTTATCCGAGGTCAATTTCTTGGGACATGTTATAATAGAAAACGGTATAGCCGTGGATCCAGCTAAAGTGGAGGCAGTAAGTGAATGGAAAGCGCCAAAGAATGTGACCGTGATCCGCAGTTTCTTAGGATTGGCGGGTTATTATCGGAAATTTATTATGGATTTTTCCAAAATTGCATCTCCATTGACTCGACTCACTCAGAAGGGAGTCAAATATGAATGGACAGATCTGTGCAATCGGAGGTTTGAGGAACTGAAAAATAGACTCACCACTGTTCCTATCTTAATTTTGCCGGAAAGAGGCAAAGGATATGAAGTACAATGTGATGCTTCAGGAGAGGGACTAGGGTGTTCGCTCATGCAACGTCATCGTGTGGTGGCTTATGGATCAAGGCAGTTGAAGATGCATAATATCATCAAATAATAATCACATAATAACACAATTTATAAAATAATAGCAATAAGCGGTAAAATTACCATTTTGCCCCTCCAACTGGACGAGCAGGATCACTGAGCTTTCGAGTTCAGATTGGGCCACACCTGGGCTTTTCTCAAAGGCCTAACCGTAATCTTCGAGATTAACCGGTCAAACAAAATTATTAAGCTAAACTACGCTTAATCTGGGTCAGGGTATTACATCCTACCCCCCTAAAGAAAATTTCGTCCTGAAATTTAAAACAAACTTATATCTTTTTGGCCTGAGAACAAGCCAGGGTACAGCTTTCGCATCGTCGATTCAGGTTCCCACGTCTCGTATTGCACGTTGCGATGTTACCACAGCACTCGCACTAGAGGAATAGACTTCCTCCTGACCTCTTGAGTCCGTTGTCTTTGAATCTTTACTGACACTTCTTCAAAAGTTAGGTCATCTGAGACTTCAATGTCTTTAAAACTTATCACATGCGACAGATCAGGCTCGTACTTCCTTAACATAGACAAGTGGAATGTACTATACACTCTCTCCAAAACTTGAGGAAGATCCAACTGATAGGTTGTAACACCCCGATTTCTCAATGAAGCGGAAAATTACGAAAATGACCTTGAGTTATTAAATTAATTATTTTGTGATGACAAATAAGGAAATGGTGGGGCCCATTGCTCAAATTAAGGTCATATGAGCACATTATGAATGTTAAGTTTGATTGGATGGGTAATTTACATCAATCGGGTCAAGGAGCTAAAGGTGGACCCAACGGGTCGAGTTGACTATGGTTGATCGTGTGGACCCTCTAGGGAGCTAAAATATGAGTTAAATCAGTTTGAGTGAGACTGAAGTGAGTTGGAATTAAATCAAGTGGTGAGTCAACTCATGTGCATTAAATGAAATGCATTAAGTATGTGAGTTGAGTGAGTTGAAATGGAAATCTAAATGACCTTGAGTCCAAGTGAGTCAAAATGGAAATTAAAGGGGCTGTAAATCAGTGAGTTGAGGGAGAATTTGAAGAGGTAGCTTGGTCTCAAACCAACCAAAACAAGTCCCACACGTTGGGGACTTGTTTTGGTGATTTCCATGGTGAATGTTAAATGCAAATGATGGGTTTGAGATAAGTTGCAAGGAAAGATGAATGGCTGCATGGGTAGTTGCCAAGGGGTACCTTGGATAGCACCCAAGACCCATCGTTTTGTGCATGAATTGATGAAGGAGTGGAGGGGTTTTGGGGGCTGAAATACAAAAACAATGAGCACCCATGTTTTGCCGAATTTCTCATTGCAAAAGTCTAGAATTCATCTCCCTCTCCCTCTCTCAAGAACACCTCCTTGGCCGAATTATATCTTGGTGATTTCACCATTGGTTCATGCTTCTAATCAGCTAAGACTAACGAAGAAAGAAGGAAGGAAACAAGGGGGAAGAAGGCAAGGAGCAAAGGCAATAGGAAGAGCTTGGATTTTGGTAAGAGTTTCATGGACTTTTGGATTAATAAAATGGGTGTGTATTGGGCCAAGGTTATGGCCGATCACACCAGGGTTTTAACCTTGATTAATGGAGGATTTAAAATGGTAAAAATAACCATTGGGTTCGGCCACCATGGAGGGCCGAACCCGATGTAAAAGATGGGTGGTTTTTCATGTTTTGAAACATGGAAACCATGGAGGTTTATGGACTGATTTTTGGGTTTTATTTAAAGAATCAAATACTTGTTATAGAAAGGGTTATAAACCTGGATCTGAATGACAAAAAAGCTGAAGTTAATATGGTCTAAAACAATAGTTTAAAAGATGGAAAACATGGACCATAGGGTTCGGCCACTTTGGGTGGCCGAACCCCATAAAAATTATTTGTTTAAAGTGATGGTTTTTGTAAAATCATGGACTGTTTTTGTATGATCTAAGATACAAGGTGAAAGGGTTTTTAAATCATGAAATTGGATGTCATGTTTTGGGCCATGGAATGGCCGAATGCTTCAAGGAATTAAACCTTGGATTGAGATTGTTTAAAATGGTATAAAAATGTCATTGGGTTCGGCCACTTGGGATGGCCGAACCCCATGATCTTATTTGGGTAATTGGATGGTTTTTGAAGTGTAAAAACCATACAATACTATGTTGATTATTACATGATTTAATGGACATGTGATGTAAGTTAAAAAGGGTCCAAAACATGGGCATAGGGTTCGGCCACCTTGGATGGCCGAACCCCATCAAAGTGTTTGATAAGTTGGCATGGTTTTTGGTGAGATAAAAACCATACCAGTGGTGGAGTTGTTTATGTAATTTAATGGAGTTAAGGTTAAGGTGAAGGATCGGCCAATGTATGGCTGAATCTTATTAATTTTTATGGCTAAGATACATGATAAATGATGAAAGATTATTAGAAGAATTGAATCCAAAGAACCATAAGGTTAGGCCATGTGAATGGCCGAACCCCATGGGTTGCTTTATGGTTTTTATGTGGTTTACTTAGGGTTATGGTTACTGATTTGGGTCAGCCTTTGGATGGCTGAACCATGTATTGATCATGGTTGAATTAGCATGATTAAACCATGAGTGATCATGGTGATGATTGGATCAAGTGAACCCTAGGGTTCGGCTATGAGCATGGCCGAACCCCATTGGGCTGTTTTGAAATAAATGGGTTGTTTTGAATGGGAACTTAGGGTTGTTTTAATTAAGGAAACATACATGATAATTATGGACTATGTAATCAACCATTGATGATGATGGAAAGTGGGATAAAAACCCATAGGATGTGGTTCGGCCAAGTAGTATGGCCGAACCCCATCAATGATTATTTGATAACTTTGGGGATTAAAGTTGATGAATGAAGAACCCCACTAAGTTGGTTTAGACATGGAAAAACTAAAGGATAGCCTAAATGGCATAAATGTAATTATTGATAGAATGATCAATAATGGAAATGATCATAGGGTTGGATGTACGGACACGAACCCCACATGATGTGGATGGGTCTTAGATGTGATTAAATAAGTAAATGATGTTATGACTTACTGATTAATATATGGATAAGGTACCGGAACTCGAACGGCGCATGAGTCGTGATCAAGTGAAGCTCAAAAAGGAACGGACACTTAAGCAAAGTTTCAGTAGGTTTCCGACCTACTTGTAACCACAGTTTTACCCCAGTTTTCTTATGAGACTCTTGTTTTATTTTATGTGTTTCAAATGATATATTATGCATTAACAAATGGCATACAGGCATTGGCATCTCATGCATAGACATGGGATTATGAATGAGGTTCTACAGTGTTGCAATTTATAAGTTACGTCCTCTTTCGGCGGTGCAAGTCACGCCAGGAGGAGTAACATGATGGTCATAGTCACATTGGTCTCCTTAGGCGATGAGAGTCCCGCTAGGAGGACTAATATGTGATATGAACCAAGTCAATGATGAAGAGATGTAAGTGTATTGTGATTTACCTTGACGGTGCAAGGCACGTCAAGTGATGGCTATGAATGTACATGATGGGGGAGGCTCATTGCATGTGCATATTTCATAGCATTGTTTTACCTGTTTTTACTAATCATGTACTATGATATATATGCATGTTTTATATGTTAATGATGTGGTAGCCCTGATTCGGGAACCTACTGGGCGCGTTGATCTAACTCCCTAATTCTATCCTCAGAGGAGAATGCAGGTACAGGAAAGGGAAGGAAAAGGTCGTTGACTAGGAGGGGAGCCAAGCTTAAGCGCTTGAATGTTGGACTGGACTTCTTTATATTACTGTCATATGAACTATATTTTGTTGGACATGTAATAAGTCATTACTTGTTATGGTTTGATTAGGTTAATGACTTTGGATGGATGATTTATGTTAATTAATGTTTGAGACTGTTACTTTCTATCTAGTCTTTCTATTCCGCAGTTAATCTAGGTTATTCCGCATGTTGATGTTAGTTCCATGTGTGATTCATTATCATGGTCTAGTCCATGTACACATGGGTGGCCAGTTAAGGTTCAGACTTGAGTAGTCTGAACTTAACTCGCGTCGTGACACTGCCTGCTCTCTTCCGATGTTGTATTATTATTTAAAAAAAAAATTAGACTCTGAATTCTCGGAACGGGCGAGGCGTTACATAGGCCACTTCCCCTATCAGCTTCAAGATCTCAAAGGGTCCAACATATCGAGGTGATAGTTTTCCCTTGCATCCGAACCGTTGTACTCCATGACGTGGTGCCACACATAAGAAAACTCAGTCACCAGTTGGAAACTCCAAAGGTCGTCGCCTTTTGTCAGCATAACTCTTTTGTCTGCTCTGGGCTGTCTTGAGACGCTGTCTGATCACTTCAACTTGTTCTGACGTCTCACGCACTAGATCAGGTCCTAGCAGCGCTTTGTCTCCTACATCTGTCCAACAAAGAGGTGACCTGCAAGGTCTACCATATAGTGCCTCGTATGGTGCCATCTGTACACTAGAGTGATAGTTGTTGTTGTAGACAAACTCGATCAAAGGCAAGTGATCTTCCCAACTTCCTTGCATATCCATCACACAAGCTCTTAGCATATCTTCTAAGGTTTGAATGGTTCTCTCTGATTGACCATCCGTCTGAGGGTGAAAAACAGTGCTGAAGCACAGCTTCGTCCCCAACTCCTCTTGCAATCCTTGCAAAACCTTGATACAAACCTCGGATCTCTATCAGATACAATGGATACAGGCACTCCATGCAATCTGACTACCTCCTTTAAATACAATCTACTTAGAGTAGCTAAAGAATCCGTTTTCTTGATCGGCAGAAAGTGAGCTGACTTCGTCAATCGATCAACTATTACCCAAATAGCGTCGTTCTTCTTAGGAGACTTCGGGAATCCAGTTACAAAGTCCATCGTGACATGCTCTCATTTCCATTCAGCCACTTCTAAAGGTTGCATCTTTCCACCAGGTCGTTGATGTTCCATTTTCACTTGTTGACAAGTTAAGCACTTTGACACAAAATCTGCTACTCTCGTTTCATACCTTTCCACCAGAACTGTCACCGTAAGTCGTGATACATCTTTGTACCACCAGGATACGCTGCAAAGCGAGAACGATGAAACTGATCAAGCCCATTTCTCCTACACTCGTCCGACCTTGGTACAAAAAGTCTATATTTGAATTTCAAACCTCCGTCCGCCTGGATTTTCCAATCCTCCAGGGTCGCTCCTCCTGAAAGCTGAGTTGCCAACTCGTTGGTTTCTGGATCGCTCTGTTATCTTTCCAACACCAATCCGATTACCTCGGGTTGCAGAACCAAACTATGGATTCTTGCTGACCCACTTCCTTCAATCAGTTCGAGATCATACTCGGACAAAACTTCCAACATCTTCCACTACAAGGATGCCATCCTCGCGATGCTGCTATGAGATTTCCTGCTCAAGGCATCGGCCACTACGTTGGCCTTCCCTGAGTGATAAGAGAGACTGCAACCGTAATCTCGCAGGGACTCCATCCATCTTCGCTGCCTCATATTCAAGTCTTTCTGAGTGAAGATATACTTAAGACTATGGTGATCAGAAAACACATTGAACTTCTCACCATATAAGTAATGTCTCCACAATTTCAACGAGAATACAACGGCTGCTAACTCTAAATCATGAGTCGTGTAGGTCTGCTCGTGTCCCTTCAATTACCTGGAACCATAAGCTACTACTTTCCCCTCTTGCATCAGCACACAACCCAAACCAAACTTGGACGCGTCGCAATACACATCGTAACCTCGTCCTTGCTCGGGTATTACCAACACTGGAGACGTCGTCAACTTCTTCTTCAGCTCTTGGAATGCTCTTTCACAAGTTCGCTCCACTCTAACTTGACGTTCTTCCTCGTCAGTCGAGTCATCGGCACTGCGATCTGAGAGAAGTGTGTGATAAACTTTCGGTAATATCCTACTAATCCCAGAAAGCTTCTGATCTCGAACACGCTCTTGGGACTTTCCTAAGTCTTTACTGTTTCTATCTTCGCTGGATCTACCGAGATTCGTCCTGGAGACACCATGCCCCAGAAACTGCACTTGAGTCAACCAAAAGTCACACTTACTCAATTTAACGAACAGCTGGTGCTCTCGAAGTGTCTGAAGAACAATGCGCAGATGACGCTCGTGCTCCTCCTCCGATGACGAAAAGATCAAGATATCGTCTATAAAGACTATAACGAACTCTCGTAGGTATGTTCGGAACACACGATTCATCAAATCCATAAACATGGCTGGATCTTTCGTCAAACCGAAAGGCATCACGACAAACTCGTACAAACCATACTGCGTCTGGAAAGCAGTCTTAGGAATGTCCTCCTCTCGAATCTGCAACTGATGGTAACCCGACCTCAGATCGATTTTCGAAAAACATCTCGATCCTCACAAAAGATCAAAGAGGTCGTCTATTCTAGGCAACGGATACTTATTCTTAATAGTTACCTGGTTAAGCCGCCTGTAATCTATACACATCCTCATCGATCCATCCTTCTTTTTCACAAAGAGAGCAGGTGTGCCCCATAGCGAGTTGCTCTGACGGATAAAACCAAGTTTAAGAAGCTCATCTACCTGCGTAGCTAGCTCTCTTTCTTCAGCCGGCGCCATCCGATAAGGTGCCATGGAAATTGAAGATGTTCCTAGCTGTAGGTCTATAACAAACTCTATCTCTCGGCGTGGAGGTAGCCCAGCCAATTGGTCAGGAAACACATCCATAAACTCACACACCACCCGAGGAGCAACAGACCCTACACCACCTACATCTTCCCCGCCCATGCTAGCCACCACACTACCGGGATATGCCCTAAGGCCAGAGAAAGTGACTCTCATCTTCTCATAGGGTGCCAACCTCTCCATAAACCTCTCATTGGTTGAGGAGACCCCATGAATTCTCCTCTGAGAACAATCGATCAGAACCTCAAAAACTGACAACCAATCCATGCCAAGGATGATGTCAAAGTCCGTCATTTCCAGCACAAGAAAACCATAGGACAACTCTGCACCGCTAATCTTCAAAACACAAGATCTACACCTTTGGTTTACCAAAGCCTTCTTGCCCAAGGGTGATACTACCATTAGCGGGTTAGCTACTTCTACCGGTCTCAGACCCAATCTATCACAACAAGCTCTAGAAATAAAGGAATGCGAAGTACCGGTATCAAAAAGCACTCGCGCCAAAAGACTGAAAAGATTAAGGGTACCTTCCATCACAGTATTCTCCATTGGCACTTCCTTTTGAGTCCCAATCGTGTAGACTCTCCCTTGAGGATGTCCTTGTCCTCTCCCCTGACTGTTCTGAGGTGGTCCGTTCCTTGGTGCCACCGAGCCTCTGGAGGTCTGCTGAGAACCTCGGCCAATAGATGGTTGCGCCACAGAGAAAGAAGCTCCTGCGCCTTGCAAAGGTGCAGCTTTACCTAGATAAGGGCAGTCTCTGAACAGGTGCTAGCTTTACCCAGATAAGGGCAGTCTCTGAACAAGTGCCCGGTCTGTTTGCAGTGAAAGAACGCCTTCTCTCCTCCTAACGGGCAGAACTTAGAAATATGCCCAGGCTGATTGCAGGTGTAACACACGAATTCTTGGGAGTCAGACAGACTCGACTGTCTTGTGCTAGGCTAGCCCTTCTTGAAGAAAGGCCTCTTCTGGTTGAGCTTGGCCTTCTTGTTGGAGAAGGTTTCTGAGAATTGTCGGCGCTTCGGTTGATGGAGTCCACTACCTCTACCTTTGAAGCTCGATCAATGATCTCCTCCAAAGTGTCGAAAACTAGGCCGGCCACTTGCCGCTGCAGAAACGGTCGGAGTCCATTCTCAAAATATTGGACCTTTTCCTTTTCGTTTGCCGCTATCCACGGTATGAACTACATCAAGTCGATGAAGCGCATGGTATACTATGCCACGGAGTCGGATCCTTGCCGGATGTTGAGGAATTCCCTCTTCCTCGCTTCCTGCACAGTCTTCGGAAAGTAACCGGCTAGAAAGCTTGCTGAGAAGTCTTCCACGTCATTGGCTCGTGGTTACGAACCAAGTTCTTCGCTTCCCACCACTCGTAAGCGTTTCCTTCCAACTGGTATGCTGCCAAGGTTACTCTCAAGTCATCGGTAATAGCTAAGGTGTTAAGGATCCGGCTAATCTGAGTCAGCCAGTTCCTCACTGTACTAGGGTCCTCTGTCCCCGAGAAACTTGTTGGGTTCAGTCGCTTGAACTCCTTAAGAGCCGAGGTGGCTCTCTCCTCTGGCTTACGACTAGGAGGGTGTCGTATATTTTTAGCTATTTGCTGAAATGCTTCCACCGCTGCACGAACGACCTCATTAGGGAAGTCATGGGGTGGAAGACCAGTCCTCCTCCCACGGCAGTTGTTAGCGTGAGCATTGAGTCCTGACATCTGTTATTTACACTTGTAAATATCACTTAACCATTCTAAGAGATTCAAGACAAATCACACAAGTTTGCAAAATTCATTAGAAATCATTCAAATGTATTACAATCACAAGGGTTAGTAGGGTTTGAAAACCCTTCAAAACAACAAAACAAAAGTCAACCCTTACAACAAAATCTCCCCGATCCCCCGACACACTTTAGTCTAATCTTTCGAAGCAGACCTTGCATCATCCCCAAAGTAATAGAAGTTATCCGGACAAGTCGCCGACTTATGCCCGAACACTCCACAGGTCAAACAGGGTATGATCCCTGGTCCCCCAACATAGGGACAATTAGTCCTTACGCTCCCATGCCCGCGAAGTCCGCAAACAGGGTAAATGACATCAATGGGGTAGGGGCAATAAGTACAGTTGTGCCCCTCCTGGTTGCATAATTCGCACATATAATCCGGATACTCATCCAAAGGTGGAGTAGCCGGAGTATACTCAAGCGAGCCTATCTACCCTCCCTACAGACTCTTCTAGGTTTGGGACATCTCCCACACCCTCTACAAGAACGACCCCAACATCATTAGGTACAACTTCATTGACTAAGTTTGGAACACTGGAATCAGAAGAAACCAGGTCGATCGGGCAGCTAGGGGTTCCTCTGTCCCAAAGCTCGGTGTACTCTATATTGCTTGACATGTCTGTATCACAAAAATAGGAAAATGTCAAAAACAATTGTAGTACTAAGTCAAAAAGCAAGTCTAACTAGGTTGTAGCCCATCACAGTCCTAGAGTTTGAGCCGAAACTCTGATACCAAGCTGTCACGCCCTGACCCGAAATGTGGGCCCGGAACACAACAGATTTTTTTTTTTTTTTTTTGAAAGCTAAGACAACACTCAAGCATTCTACCTGGGCCGGATCAACAATTAGGCCCAAAGGTCACACATGATCTCAACATGTGGACTCAAACATATACCATAAGTCCCTCCCAAGAGACACAATACAAACAACATCAATACACATAATTCCGAACATCGAATTATTATTGAAACATCATTATCAGAGTAACTACAGAAGCGTAGTAGTCTTAGTACATAACATTTAAATAAATCAAATACCACACCCAGTACTTTACAAAGGAAAATGGTTCAAGAACTAGAAAGCAAAGATAAGGGTACTCCCCTCTGTGAGAATTCCAAAACAACGCCGCAGCTTATCCACTCTAAGTTTCATATAGAGGGTTCTCCTCTTCGGGTTTACCTCCTGAAAGGTGAGTGGGGTGAGTTAACCAGCCCAGTGAATGAAATATAACAGTGCAGTTTTAAGTAAACAACAGGTTAGCAAATAATCAACAGTTGCAATATAATATCTCATGCTTGATAACAAATTCTCAACATCAAGTATAATATCATCATTCCCATAATTCATCATCTCTTCCAATACTGTTGTCATCGAACGTAACTCCTACATACTACGCTGAGACCATCGTATTAAGTCCCGAAACGAACAAATACATCCTTGCAAGTATATATATCCGGCTCTCCCATAGCCGATACTAACACCTTCAAGTCAACAACTGCAGACACCCATGATCCAGTAGACGTAAACCATCTCACACACATGGCCGATATTGGTTCAATAGTCAAGGGCACATGGAAGCAGTCTTACACATTTCATATGATCAACATCATAGCATTCATAAGCATCATAAGCACTTCTTACAACAGTGCATTTTATCTAGGCACATGAGTGGGTTCATCAAATCTGAAACTACTCATTGCTCAAGATCCATCTCAAATAAAAACCTGTTTACATCTTATTGCAAGGTTAAGTTCCCTCACCGTAACTGTGTGGTTTCGCGTTCTCTGTTCAAACCAGCAAACAAGTGCACAATCATTATCACGTCAATATACATAGCATCAAATACCTATACACAAGTAATATTTTCAAAATCATACTTGTTTTTCCAAAAATATCCAAAGTAAATGGAGTTGAGTCTCCTACTTGGTTTCTAACCATTTTAAGTTACAATAATCCACAGTATAGTAAATAAAAAGGTGATCAGTTCAAAGCTCATATTGTCTTCTAGGCATGACCAGATTGACTTATTGAGTTAGGTCTAGATTCTCAAGTCACTTCTCGGTTGTCTTTTGGATAGGACCAGATCTGACATGTTGAGTAAGGCCTTGAGGTCACTCAGTGCCCGACAAATATAGCGTCGGCTTGGAAGTGAAATCACCCAGTGCCCGACCAATAGGGTCGGCCTGGAAGTGAATACAATAGTATATACACTATAGTAATAAGAGAAGAGGGTTAGTACATTTTTAGATTAACAATGGGGTGCTAACATCACATGTAGTCAATAACAATCAAACAAGAACATTTTACACTTCAAAAACTGGGCCCCTCGGAACCAGGTACTGTGGCTTCGGATCATCCGAACCACTGCCTAAACTAGTCACTGACCTCGGATCATAGGTCTAACTTCGGATCGTCCGAAGATCGGGTCTCGGATCATCCGAAGTCGTTTCGAACCGATAAAATTCGAAAAACAAGTCTCAACGGGTCTAGTGCCTCGGAACATACCGAGTAAGGTTCAGATCGTCCGTGTGGGGTTCGGTCCTTCCGAACTCTCCTCGGAACATCCGGGCGAGTTAAGCTAGCCTCGGGCGCTTCTGGGCTTCGGGTAAAGCTCGGAACGTCCGAGGGGTCCTCTCAAACCGTCCGAAGATCGACTCTTGGACCGTCCGAGAGTCGTCTTCCTCCACTGTCTGTACCAGCAGACAGTGATGGCAGACACTATGTGAAATACGAATCAGGAAACAGTGGGTTTCCCGGATTCAGATTCCACATCTAGCCGGTCCGATGGACTCCTCTGGGAGTCCTCTTTCCAAATGGAGAGGTTTGGAGTTTTGAAGCTCGGTAGGCCAGTAGATTTTAACACTGAAAGCTCACTGGTACACTAAAAATCGGGTTTTTCCTTAAACTTTGAAATGGTTTTATACACTCAAATCACGGCCAAAACTGATTTTTCTTGACTCTAAAACAACTGGAATCGAAAGAGGAACATAATGGTTACCTTCACTGTAGTTCCTGGGTTGAAAATCTGACTTTTGAAAATTTTCCTTCTTAAGCTTACGGTTGGCAAAAACGGAGGCTAGGAAGGAGGGGCTCGGCTGGTTTTCAAAGAGCTGAAACTGAGAGGGAGAGAAAGAAAGAAAGCTTGGGAGATTGAAAGCTGGGCTGAGGGCCGAGATTTATAGAAATCTGACTGGAAGAGAGGGGCCATTGGCCACTGCATGCAGCCGAAGCCGACGTTCATGTATTTTCAATTGTCTTGAACCATAAGCCACCACACGATGAGTTTGACTGAGGACACACCCAAGTCCCTCTCCTGAAGCGTCGCATTGTGCCTCATAACCCTTGCCTCTTTCTGGCAAAATCAAAATAGGAGCCGTTGTAAGTCTATCTTTCAGATCCTCAAATCTCCGGTTGCACACATCTAACCACTCAAATTTGACTCCTTTCTGAGTGAGTCGGGTAAGTGGAGATGCTATCTTGGAGAAGTCCATGATAAACTTCCTATAGTAACCAACCAATCCCAGAAGCTACGGATCTCTGTTACATTCTTTGGCACTTTCTATTCTCTCACTGCCGCCACTTTAGCCGGATCCACGGCTATACCTTCTGCTGATATGACATGTTCCAAGAAGTTAACCTTGGGTAGCCATAATTCACACTTGCTGGCTTTGGCATATAACTTGTTCTTCCTCAAAGTATCCAGAACTATCCTCAGGTGCTCAACATGTTCTTCCTAAGTTTTGGAACAGATCAGGATGTCATCAATAAATACAATCACGAACTGGTCCAAGTAAGGACGGAAGATCCTTTTCATTAAATCCATGAACATAGCCGGTGCATTGGTGAGTCCAAATGGCATGACTACAAACTCATAGAGTCCATACCGCGTTCTGAAGGCTCTCTTCTCTATGTCCTCCTCCCTAACCCGGATTTGATGGTATCCAGACATTAGGTCAATCTTAGAAAAATGACTGGAACCTCTAAGTTGATCAAATAGATCATCGATCCTAGGTAAAGGGTACTTGTTCCTGACTGTCAGCTGATTCAGTTTTCGATAATCTATGCACATACGGAGTGAACCATCCTTCTTCTTCACGAATAAAACCGGAGCTCCCCAAGACGATGTACTATTCCGAATGCACCCTAGTCTGAGCAGTTCATCAATCTGCTTCTTTAACTCGGACATCTCCACTGGTGCCATCCGGTAGTGTTGTAATGACACAGGTGAAATGCCAGGGTACAACTTGATTTCAAAATTAATCTCCCTCATGGGAGGCAAGCTAGGAAGTTCTTTTGGGAATACATCTGCATAGTCCTTTACTATCGCTGGAAGTTCAGCCACCGGTACCTTGTTGATTCTGATACTGTTCAATACCAGGTGGTTTAACCTTTCTTACAGTCTGCTTTGTTTGTCAGTACGCACTACATATTGCTTTCCCTCGGGTGACCAAAATGTCACCCTACGGCGATAGCAATCGATGTTGGCCTGAAAGCTAGTCAACCAGTCCATGCCGAAGATAATATCGTACTCTGTCATATCGAGTACCAAATAGTTGAACTCAAATCTGAGTCCAGCGAGTTCAGTATTCACTGTTGTGCATATAAGCCCCAATGATGTGTCTCCGATGGGGGATACAATGGTGAGTGATGTGGACAGTTTTTGTACTAAAGTTCCAGTTGCAGATATGAATGCAACAAATATGAAAGAGTGGGATGCTCCAGAATCAAATAAAGCAAAGGCGTAGGAACTACTGACTACAGCCATACCTTGAATCACAGAGTGATCCACTGCTGTTGGAGGAGCTAAGGTAAACAACCGTCCAGATCCTGTAGGCGCCTATCCCGCCTAGTTAAATGTCTTGCCTCCTCGTGAATTAATTGGTCTAGCTGGCGGGCGAAATGAACCTCTGGAATAAGAGGGTTTGCTGAGTTGTGGGCATTCCCTCTTAAAATGGCCTGGTTGATCACAATGAAAGTAGTTGTTCACCCCTCTGGGAGCCTGAGTGACTGATGCAGATGGGAGGGATGATTGGGACGAAAGCCCCCTGTTGACCCAGTGGATGATGAGGTCTGCTAAGTTTGGTCGGAACTTCTTGTTGGGCTGAAATGTACCCCTCCCACTCTGAGCTTGGCGGTTGTCAAAACGCACTAACTCAGTCATCTCTTGCTCTACTATAGTGGCCCTGTTGACCACCTCTGCCAATGCAGTTGCTTTGAATATGGTTACCTTGGCCTTTATGCTTGGCCGTAGGCCCCGCTCAAACTTGCGTGCCCTTCGATACTCTGTATCCACCATATAAAATGCATAGCAAGACAAACTAAGAAACTCCTGGTGGTACTCTGCCACCGTCATGGTACCTTGTACCAAAGATAGAAAAACTTGAGTTTGGCGCTCCTTCTCCTGCTCAGGAAAATAATGGTCTAAGAAGGTAGCTAAGAACTGATCCCAAGTCATTGCAGTCCTCTCTTCTTCCGGAAGGAGTGCTCACTGCTTCTCTACCGCCTCCCACCATTTATCGACATCATCGATCAGTTGTGACGTGGCCAGTCAAATCTTGTCAGCATGACTCAAAATCTTGAGTAGGGTCAGGTTCTGAGTGATCCTCTTCAGCCAATTTTCTGCTCCGATATCCCCTTCTTTCCCTTTGAAGTAAGGATGGCGTTGTTGCTAGAAGTCCCTGACCATGCTCCTGTCATTGGTCTCGTTGGTGGTTCTATTTCCATTTAGGTGTTGTTGAAGAACCGACGTGACCACCGCTTGAACCAAGTTTTGAAGTTCGGGTGGTACCACTAGTATATTCACGCTATTTTCTTGTTCCTCTTCATTTCGAGGTTGTTCTACCTCCTCTTCATCCCTATTTGGGTTTTGTCGGGTCCTTCTCTTGGTCCTTCTCCTTGGAGACATTTTTTTCCTAAGCCATTGAAAAATATCATGACTTAGTTCTCATCATAAAGTTTGTATTTTCCTACTTTTGGGGAAATTTCCAAATAAGCACTCTTGGTTTTTCTTTATTTTTAGGGGAATTTCCTAAGTACCTAATATTCGTTTTCTCAATTTGGGGGTATCGGGGAAATATATCCTATTTTACTATGTTTGATAAATCCATTTATTTTGACTGTACTTACTTTGTTACCATTCATTGTTGTTCTCAGATTGAATGTTCAGTCTGAGTCTAACGAAGTAAATTAATCCGGCCCCCGTGCAGCGGACTTCGAAGAGTCTGTCAGTTGGGATTCTTATCTGTCAGTGAGACATGAAACCGTCTTAATCTTATTTCGAAAGATTCAATCTTCCCATTTCGCTCTGATACCAAATGTATCGCCCCTCCCTTTTTCACTATGCGTTCCGAAAATCAGAGTATATTTTTTTTATATATAAATAGAAGAGTGAATGAGAGGTGGACGTCACGACGAGAGTTAACTCTGACCCTTAACTGGACAATCCTACATGTGCATGGACTAAGTCCATGAAAACGGTTCACACGTGATAATATAAACATGCGGATTATATCATAAACTGCAGATTATAATAGAACCTAAATCTATTCCATTTTAGATAGCAAAGTACTCTGTCAATTATAACTGATTAACTTAACTTAAATAACCAAAGTAGCCATTCACAAACCATAGCAAATATCTAAATTATTATATGCCCGAAGTCTAGCTACTCAAATTACATGTCCATGAGTAACATAAATAAAATATAATCCAATCACATATCCAAGCTCCTATGCTTGGCTCCGATCACGTTCATCGTCCCTTTCCTTTCTTGTATCATCCACTAGGGTAGAAGTAGGGCGTTAGAACAACGTGCCCAGTAGGTATTCCATTTAGGGTCTACACATGGTTAGTACAAATCATATATAATAACATAATGTCAAAACCATATAAAACAATGCCATGTCATGATGTCAAATGCAATGAGTCCCACCCATCACAAGTACATATAACCTCTTGATGGGATTCTCATCATCAAGGTACCCCCACATAGGTCTTTCGGACGCTCCGACGGAGTGTGGCCCCTCCGGTTACCTCTTGATGGAAAATGCACATCAAGTATCCCCATAGTGGTCTTTCGGATGCCCCGACGGAGTGCGGCCCCTCCGGTTACCTGTCCTTCACCCCATGCCATGCATGAGATGCTAATGAAACACATGCTATTTTATATTATAAACATAGCATTAAAACTCACATTTGGAACATATCTTTTACAACATAAATTCATCAAAATAATATAAAAACCATCATACATAAACCCATGGTTTCAAAGTGATAGAATCCTACCAAAGACCACTAAAGTGTCCTTGCTTCTTAAACTGGCAACCGCTCATGATCGCGCACCGTTTATGAGGTCCTGTCACCTTGTTCCATATCAACAAGTCAATCCCATATTCCATTTGATTTAACATTAGGTCTAAGACCATAAACACAACCTTGTGGCGTTCGGCCATACAGCATGGCCGAACCTCACCCACTTGAATTTGTCCCTCTTTTTATTTAACCACTTACAAGTAATATTTTAAAACCTTAACTCCACCAAATACAACTTTGTGGGGTTCGGCCATACACTATGGCCGAACCTCACTTATTTGGTTTTAGTCCCTCCTTTGAGTTTTTTGATCTTTTGACTTAAGTCCAATCACACAATCCATTAATCTAACCATTCATACATTAACCATCTAACACGCATAACAACCTAAGTCCATAAAATTCCTTAGTGGGGTTCAGCCATACAACATGGCCGAACCTCACTCCTTTGGTTTCGTGCTCATCTGTTCAATCCTTTGATCTTTAAGTGAGATACAAGATCATGCCCTCTTGATTCATACATCTAATCACTTATACCATAATTGTTTATCATTGATAACCGTTTAAGTCCACCAAATACATTCCTCATGTGGTTCGGCCATACACCATGGCCGAACCCATAATCTATCATTTTCTCCCACATTTACACATTTGCCATTATTCCCATCACTTCATGCTTAGGTCCAAAATTGATCATAACCAAGATACATAAGTGATTAATAAATCATAACATAAAACTCCAATAATTCCTTGTTTTGATAATCCCTTCCTTTACACATGCATAGAACCACAAATGACCCATTTAAGAAGGTTCATGGGGTTCGGCCATAGACCACAAATGACCCATTTAAGAAGGTTCATGGGGTTCGGCCATACACCATGGCCGAACCCTATGATGTTTAAGCTCCAATTTCTCCATTGAATCCATTACCATTTTTAAGTCCATAAACCAAGGTCCCTCCATGAGGTTTAGATTCATCCTTTTTAATCATCATTTACCATGATCTAAAAATACTTAAGTCCATAAACCATTACTAACACACTTCCATGGGGTTTGGCTATGTAACATGGCCGAACCCTATGGTTCCTTAATTTCTTTTAAAAATCATACAGCTAAGATTTAGTCCTTTGATGGTTCTCATACACACATCCATTTAAACCCTTTAAAAAAAAGCCTTTTCAACTCATAGCCATATGTCAATGATTTTTATCCCTCAAGATCCATTAAAATATAACCAATATTCTTCCATGGGGTTCGGCCATACACCATGGCCGAACCCTATGGTTCATCATCTTTTCTTAAAAATACTTTGACCATAAAAATTCCTTAATTCCTTTCCATTAAAATGCCATAATCATCCCCCAATTTTCTTCCATGGGGTTCGGCCATACACCATGGCCGGAGCCTATGATTCCTTACTTTAAACCAAATATATCAAAATACCTACCGGTTCCGTGACTCCTCCGGTTGTCCTTTGCTCTGACTTGTTCTTCTGATCCTTTCCTTCCTTAGACTTTTCCTCCTTCTTCTTCATCATTTGGCCGAGTGTGAGAGCTTGAGAGAGAGGGAGAGTTCGGCCTTGTGTGAGAATGATAGAACTTTGAGATGAAACTCTTTGTCTTTAGTCTTGAGGAGTGATCAGCCACGAGAGAGTTTGAATTTGAAATGAGTAACCGTCCCCTCCATTATCTCTCCATGTGGGAGTTTCATCCACGAAATGAAACTCCAAGGCTCCAACGTGTAAGCCATTGTTTGAATTTGATAAGTGTAACCATAACCCCTCCATTATCTCTCCATGTGGGAGTTTCATCCATGAAATTCAAAAAGTGTAACCATAACCCCTCCATTATCTCTCCATGTCGGAGTTTCATCCATGAGATGAAACTCCAAGGCTCCAACTTGTAAGCCATTGTTTGAATTTGAAAAGTGTAACCATAACCCCTCCATTATCTCTCCATGTGGAGTTTCATCCATGAGATGAAACCCCAAGGCTCCAACGTGTAAGCCATTGTTTGAATTTGAAAAGTGTAACCATAACCCCTCCATTATCTCTCCATGTGGGAGTTTCATCCATGAGATGAAAGTCCAAGGCTCCAACGTGTGCCTTGTTTGAATTTGAATTGTATAAATCACCTTCATCTTCACACTCCACTCATTTGAGATGAATATCCTCATAACTTCCCATCCAACTCATTTAACTCACTCATCCATTTAACTCAACTCACCTCTTTAATTCAACTCATTTAATTCACTTGAGTCAACTCAATTATTTGATTGCATTTCCATTTTAATTCAGCCCCATTAATTAGGCTTGAACTCAATTGGTGGTCAACCAAGTCAACCACGACCCATTGGGTCCCAATTGGGCATTTTGACCCAAATAGCAACATTGACCCAATTAAATGCGCCTTACCCATTTACTTTAAATTGAACCTTATACCATAACCATTGGGTCCTAATTGGGCCATTGACCCAACACCTTACCCATCTAAGGTTCATAACCGTTAATTCACAATTAAAATGGCAAATTCCATAAATATTGATAATATGGAATTCCGAAGTGTTACATATAAGATCCATATGCGTCTCTACAAGGTAGGAATCCTACCAACGTCTGATTTACTGTCCTTTCCTTGTTCCACAGGAATAATGCTAACGGTTGCGCGAATCGAACTTCGTTACCTTATCAAATTCAACCATATATATTAATTTGATTGTTTATTTTCATTTCCATCACTATTACATCATACAAAATAATCAGAGGTTTCTGGAAACTTAACCAGATATATAACATTATATTTCAGTCGACTGAAACCTACCTGATTATTGTTCTCAGCCTTACCCGCAGACTTTCAGTCGACTGAATACAATATTCAGTTAGCTGAAATCCAACTTGGAATTGTTCTTACTCTGACTCGTTACCTTTCAGTCGACTGAATCACCGATTCAGTTGGCTAACTCTGAGTCAAACCCTTCGTATCCCTGGTCAATCCTCTTTCAATCGACTAAATCAGAGATTCAGTCGACTGACTTTGGACCAAATTAACTGTTTGTTCGGCCAGTACATATTCAGTCTACTGAATCCATGATTCGGTCGGCTGAATCATTACCCAACAGTTTACGTGTTTGCTATGTAGTCATTCAGTCGACTGAATCAAAGATTCAGTCAGCTGAAACACGTCAAATCCGTTTGCTTCTTTGATACGTCTTCTTTCAGTCGACTGAATCCTATATTCAGTCGGCTGAAACATCATTATACCCCTTATATTTTAATCCAGACATAGTTCAGTTGACTGAATCCAAAGATTCAGTTGGCTGAAACTCCCAGAATTGGTTTTCTGACTTCAACCACACCAGTTCAGTCGACTGACTGTTTGTCAGTCTCTTTTGTTTGATGTTTTGGCTTGACCCTATCTCCATGAAATTTATTCCCAATATTATTTAAACATAAACAATATCATTCATATACCCTTTAGTGGATTTACTCTACCTTCTAGCCAAAGCTAGAGTCTTTTCCATAATCTTTCAATCTTGTGCCTTTCACAATATAATTCTAATTTCTATCCTTTCGTTGTTGGTTTTCAATATTTATCCATTCCTTGAATGGATACCAGCTCCATGATCATCTAACAGTTTGACCACTTTATTCTAACACTTTTGGAGCCCATGGATTCGGCCACCCATGGCCAAATCCATGACTTCCTTAAAATCATTCCTATCTAAATAAACATGGGACATACCTTTACCCGACTCCTCCTTTCTTTAGTTTTGTATTCCTTCCTTTCTCCTTCTGTCCTTTCTTGTTTCTTCAGCAAGCCCTATGGGTATCGATGGCGTAAGTGGTGTAGAGAGATAGAAAAGAAGAATTATTTGTGAAATGAAGAGGAGCCGACCAAGAGTATGGTTTGCCCCTTTGTATACCAGGCTAAGTCCTTTCACTCTCCTTTCATTACTTCTTGGTTTTCTCAAGGTGTCCCTTCGTTTAACCAAGGAGACACCTAGCTCCCATCGAGTTCCATCCAATGAGATGGAAACTCATCACCTCCCCATCCAACTCACTTGAGATGGGAGTCCTTTCCACTTCCCTTTCAACTCAGCTCAATTCAAGCATTATTAAATCCCATTGAACTCATTTCCCAACTCACTTTTAGTATTTTAATCTTAACTTAAAACTTGAACTCACTTCCAACTCAACCACACCTTAATTCGAGTGGACTCCTTTGTGGTTGACCAAGTCAACCATGACTATAACGCCCCGCCCATTTTCACTCGCCGAAAATCAGAGTCGATTATTTTTTTTTAAATAAGGAGTGAGAGAGAACGGGACACCACGACTGTAACACCCCGATTTTCAATATATCCATATTTATGAAAATGCCATTGGAATGGTGAATTAAAAAAGATATGAATCTTAGATGGGTAAATGTTGGGTCAATTGCCCAACGGATGGTAGATGTGGATCAATGGAGATAAATGGCTAAGAATTGGGTCAATAGCCCAATTATCAACCAATGGATCAAGGATAGAATTCAGTTGGAAATAATTGGGTATGTGTGATTAAATGGGTCAACTACCCAATTGGGACCCAATGGGTCGTGGTGAACTTGTTTGACCATTGGGTGAGCTCAAGTTTAATTGGGTTAGGCTGAATTGAATGGGAGTTCAATGGAGGATAAATGGGTAAGCTATGAGCAATTGGGTAAACCACATTTAAATGGATAATTGTCATTTAAATGGGTCACGGTGCCTAATTGGACCAAGAAGTTAAATGGGGCCCCAATGGGTCGAGCTTGACCATGTTGACCATGTGGACCATCAAGTGATCTAAAAGGTTCAGTTAAATTATGTTGAGTTGGGGCTGAATTGTGTTGGAAAGGAATCAAACAATTGAGTTGACTCAAGTGAATTAAATGAGTGGAATTAAATGAGTGAGTTGAGCTAATGAGTTGAATGAGTTGGATTGGAAGTCATGGAGACTTTTAACTCAAGTGAGTCAAGTGGGAAGATGAGGAGATGTGTTGATTTCAAAGACCACAAAGCAAAGACCCACACGTTGGAGGCATGGGAGTGGTATCCCATGCATAAAATTCAATGGAATGAGATAAGATTTACATTGGGAGCTTGGAGGGTTTCCATCTCATGATGGAGACCCAAGCACCAATGTTGGGAGATGGAAGGATTGCATGAGCTTAAGCCAAGTGTCCCATAGTTAAGCCATGGGACTCCTCGGTTAGACCAAAATTCATGAGGGTAAGTGAGAGGTTTTGAGGGCAGTTTTACAAAAGAGGCACATCACCTCTTTCGCCGATTTTCTCATAACAAAGAAGCTAGAGTTTCATCTCTTTCCCTCTCTCTCAAAACCTACCCCCTTGGCCGAACCAGCACTTGAGATCTCATCTTGATCAAGCACACAATCGACTAAAGGAGCAAAAAAGGAGGAAGGAAGGATCAAAGGAAAGAGGAGAGGCTAAGGAGATTGGTAAGTACATCATAATTTTTGTTAAATAACATGGATAAGGGAGCATGATCCGGCCATTTTATGGCCGAATCTATGAAGGGTTTAAACCTTGGATGATGATGTTTAAAAGGGTAGAAACATGGATCATAGGTTCGGCCACTTTGGATGGTCGAACCCCATGAAAGGACTTGATAAGTTTTATGGTTATTTTGAATGGTTTTTTGAGAGATAAAAACCATACAAGGTATGGAAGTTTTAATGTGTTTAAATGAAGATTAGGCTAATGTTTGGGTCAGCTATTGCATGGCTAAACCCTATTGTTGTTATGGCTAAGTTGCTATGTATAAACCATGCATGAATATTAGAAGATTTGAATCAAGAGAATCATAGGGTTCGGCTATGTGTATGGCCGAACCCTATGGACCATTTTATGGGTTATATGGAGTATAAATATGGTTAGAATTATTATTGGTTTTATGATGTTTTTAAAGGGTTAACATAGATGGAAAAATGATAGACTTGGATGGTTAAGATTTATCAAAAAGAATGGCAAAAAGGAGAACCAAAACCAAAGGGGTGAGGTTCGGCCATGATGTATGGCCAAACCCCACCAAGTGCTAAATATGGGGTTTTGTTTTAAAAGGTTTAAAAATATTCCAATAAATGGAGTTATGAGAACCATTCTTAGATGGATAAAGATTTTAATGGATAAAAGGAATTATAGGGTTCGGCCATGTGTAGGGCCGAACCCCATAGAGTGACAATGGTGGATGGTTAAGGACTAAATAGTTAAAGGGAGGGATTGATAATTAGTCCTATGAATAAAGGATTAAACGACTAATTTAAAGATGGTGAGGTTCGGCCATGTTGTATGGCCGAGTCCCACTAAGGTGGATTGTTACATGGACATTGGTCATGGGCAATATTATGCAAGGGTTAGGTCAATGGCAATACGGTAAATATGGATGAATTAATCAAAGGACTTAAAAAAGGGGCTCAAAACAAAATGGTAAGGTTCGGCCATGTTGTATGGCCGAACCCCACCAAGTGATGTTTAGTAGATTGAGATTTTAATAAGTCATTTGGATGGTGTTGATTAAATGAAAAGAAAGATCAAATACAAGTGGGTGAGGTTTAGCCATGGGGTATGGCCGAACCCCACAAGTTGGTTTTTGAGACTTAGAATTAATTGGAAATCAAAAGATTATGTGTTTAACTTACTGTATATAAATAAGGTAACGGGACTCCTTGAATGGTGCGCAATCACGAACAAGTGATGGTTTGAGAAGAAATGATATTTTAAGTGACTTTTTAAGTAGGTTTCCTACCTCTTTATAACCACGTATTATACTTGCTGTTTTTATGTTGATTTTGATGAGTTATTGTGTAAAAGTATTATGTTTCAAATGGGATTTGAATGTTAAGATTTATTTACAAATGGGATGTACTCATTGACATCTCATGCATGGCTTGGGGTGATGAATATGAAAACCGGAGCCCACACTCCGTCGGAATGTCCGTGATGCAACTGTGGGGCCTCCTTAGGTGATGAGAGTCTCACCAAAAGAATACCTTGATGATGAGAATCCCATCAAGAGGAAACGAAAGAACACTGTGGGTTACCCTGATGATGAGAATCCCATCAAGTGATGGCTATGTATATTTGTGATGGGTGGGACTCATTACATTTGCATACATACATAGCATTGTTTTGTAAGTATTTGATGATCATGTATTATATGTTATATGGATGTTTTTATACTAACCTTGTGGTTGCCCCAATCGGAAGACCTACTGAGCGCGTTGATCTAACGCCCTATTTCTATCCTTAGTGGATGACGCAGGATAGGGAAAAGGAAAGGTCGAGGATCACAACGGAAGCTAAGCATAGGAGCTTGGGTGTTGGAATGGAATTTATTTATTGACGTTTGGATACGTTTATATGGACATGTAATAACTTAGTAACTTTGCTATGGTTTGTGAATAGTTTTGATGACGGTTAATTGATTTAAGTAATTTTGGATAGATGACTTGTACTTTGCTATCTAAACAGTTTATTTCCGCATATTTGATTTATTCCGTAAGTTTTACTTAGTTCTATGTGTGGATTGGTTTTCATGGACTTGGTCCATGCATACATAGGTTTGGCCAGTTAAGGGTCGGACTTTAGAAGTCCGGACTTAACTCGCGTCGTGACGCTCCTCGCTCTCTTCCAGCTTTAACTTTAGTTTATTTTTTTTTAAAAAAAAAATAGACTCTAATTTTTGGAAGAGTGGAAAATGGCAGGGCATTACAGTTGGTATCAGAGCGAAATGGGAAGTTAAATCTTCGAAGTAAGATTAAGATGGTTTCATGTCTCACTGACAGATAAGAATCCCAACTGACCGACTCTTCGGAGTCCGCTGATTGGGGGCCGGATTAATTTACTTCGATAGACTCAGACTGAACAATCAATCTGAGAACAACAATGAAAGATAGCAAAGCAAGTACAGTCATCAAATTTGGATTTATCAAACATAGCAAAATAGGATACACTTCCCGACATCCCCACATTGAGAAACAAACAACAGGAATTTAGAGATTTCCCCCAGAAACAAAGGAAAACAAAGAGTGATGATTTGGCAATTTCCCCAAACAACATACATTATGTTATACATAAGAAATTCCCCAAAACAAAGATTAGTTTGATTGGAACTGCTGTTGTTATTCATGTGTTCTATTGTTATGATACAGATATGTCGAGCAACGTTGAGTATACAGAGTTGTGGGATAGAGGAACCCCTAGCAATCCAATAGATCTGGTGTCTTCCTCCAACAAATCCAGCATGGAAGTTAATGTAGACAATCAAGAGGGATTTCCCGAGGAGGTTGAAGTGAATCTAGCACCTTTTCAAGAAGAGCATATGGAAGATATCCCAATGATAAGAGAGTCTGTAGGGGAGATAGAGCCCGATTATATGTGCGAGTTGTGCAATCAGGATGGCCACAACTGTACATACTGCCCCCACCCTCTTGAAGTTGTTTGCCCGGTTTGTGGACTTCATGGGCACGGGAAAGGAAGGACTAATTGTCCTTACATTGGAGGACCAAGAATAATACCCTGTTTGACGTGTGGAGTATTGGGACACATGTCGATGATATGCCCTGACAGTTTCTTTATGTTTGCTGAGGATGTAGGGTCTTCTACGGAAGATTAGACTAAGAAGTATTAAGAAAAGTTAGGAAAATGGGGATATTTTGTAAGGGTTGTGGGTGCATTTTGTTATTAGAAGGGTTTGTTTTAACCCTACCAACCCTTGTACTATGATGAAATTTGAGTATATTTATAAAGTATGCAAATTTATGAGTTTATGAGGACTTTTGGCATTGAGTTGTATGTTACGAGGAAACTAAGTCCATAATGTTTTCATGACTTAGGAAAGAAAATGGCTCCAAAGAGAAAGATCCAACAAAACAAGAAAGGGAAGGAAAAAGAGATACTACTCATTCAACAGGAAGAGATGGAAAAATCTCAACATGAGAAGGAGAAATCTCAACATAAAAAATCGTGAAATGAAGAAAATGAACGGCACTCACAGCAGGAAGAGGAAGAGCGACACTCGCATTATGATGAACGAGAGGATGAGAAGCAAAACAACGTGAGTATACTAGTAGTGCCTCCTGAACTACAAAGCTTGGTTCAAGCGGTAGTTACTTCTGTTCTCCAGTAGCATCTGAATGGAAGTAGAAACACAAGTGATGCCAATGACAGGAACATGGTCAGGGACTTTCAGCAACAGCGCCCTCCTTACTTTAAGGGTAGAGAAGGGGCTGTTGGAGTGAAAATCTGGTTAAAGAAAATTTCCCAAATCCTGACTCTACTGAATATCAAGAGTCATGCTCATAAGATTTTACTGGCTACATCTCAATTGATTAATGATGCTGGTAAATGGTGGGAAGTGATAGAGAAACAACAAGCACTTGTGCCGGAAAGGGAAAAGACTGCAATGACCTGGGAGCAATTCTCAGCTACATTTCTGGATCACTACTTCCCTGAGGAGGAGAAGGAACGTTAGACTCAAGCCTTTTTATCATTGGTGCAAGGCTCCATGACGGTAGCAGAATATCATCGGGAATTCCTTAGTTTGTCGTGTTATGCATTTTACATAGTGGATATGGAGTACCGGAGGGCTCGTAAGTTTGAGCGTGGTCTACGGCCAAACATTAGGGCCAAAGTGACCGTATTCAAGACAGCCACGCTGGCAGAGGTGGTCAGCAGGGCCACCATAGTTGAGCAGGAGATGGCTGAATACGCGCGATTTGACAACCGCCGAACTCAGAGTGGGAGGGGCACATATCAGCCCAATAAGAAGTTTCGACCAAACTTTAGTAGACCCTCACCATCTATTGGGTCCACAGGGGACTTTCATCCCAACCAGCCCTCCGAGTCTGTAGCAGTCACTCAGGCTTCCAGAGGAGTGAGTAACTGTTTCCACTGTGATCAGCCAGGTCACTTCAAGAAGGATTGCCCAAAGCTCAACAAGCTTTCTTACTCCAGGGGATCATTTCGTCCACCAGCCAGACCAGTTAACTCCCGGGGAGGCAGGACGTATAATCAAGCGGGACGGGCGCCTAACCCTATTGGATCTGGACGATTTTTTACTCTAGCACCTCCAGCGGATGTGGATCATTCAGTAATTCAAGGTATGGCGGTAGTTAGTAGTTCCTATGCCTATGTACTATTTGATTCTAGAGCTTCACACTCCTTTATAGCTGCATCATTTATAACTGCTACTGGTACCTTAGTTCAAAAACTGTCTACAACACTCACAATTGTATCCCCTGTTGTAATACCCTACCCCAAAAGTCCCACATTGCTAGTGGCATTGAAAATTCCCTGGTATATAAGTAGTAGCCTTCCTCCTTCTAGCACAAGGCCTTTTGGGAGCAACAGTGGGTTGGCTTGCCAAAGCAAAGCCGTGCGGGTCCGTGTGTTGGCCCAAAGCGGACAATATTGTGCTACCGGGACGGGTCGTTACAAATGGTATCAGAGCTGGTTCAACTCTCTGCCTGAGGGTGTGGGCTTGGTTACTGTGTGTGCAGAGCCGGGGACGGCTCTGGCTTTAAGGGGGGTAGATTGTAATACCCTACCCCAAAAGTCCCACATTGCTAGTGGCATTGAAAATTCCCTGGTATATAAGTAGTAGCCTTCCTCCTTCTAGCACAAGGCCTTTTGGGAGCAACAGTGGGTTGGCTTGCCAAAGCAAAGCCGTGCGGGTCCGTGTGTTGGCCCAAAGCGGACAATATTGTGCTACCGGGACGGGTCGTTACACCTGTCGGAAACTCGGCATTGGGACTTTTATGCACAGCAGTTAATACTGAACTCGCTGGACTCAGATTTGAGTTCAATGATCTGGTACTCGACATGACTGAGTATGATATAATCTTCGGCATGGACTGGTTGGCTAAATTCCAGGCCAACATTGATTGTTATCGCCGAAGAGTGACATTTTAGTCACCCGAGGGAAAGCACTATGTGGTTCGTGCATACAAGTAGAGCAGACTGCAAGAAGGGTTGAACCATTTGGTATTGAATAATATCATCATAAACAAGGCACCAATCAGTGAACTTCCAACAATTGTGAAGGAATTTATGGATGTTTTTCCGAAAGAACTCCCTGGCTTACCACCCATGAGGGAGCTCAATTTCGAAATCAAGCTATATCATGGTACTTCACTAGTGTCTTTACCACATTATCGGATGGTGCCAGTAGAAATTTCTGAGCTAAAGAAACAGATTGATGAACTGCTCAGGTTGAGTTGCATCCGAAAAAACACATCGTCTTGGGGAGCTCCAGTGTTGTTCGTAAAGAAAAAGGACGGTTCACTGCAAATGTGTGTGGATTACCGGAAGCTGAATCAGCTAACTGTCCGGAACAAGTACCCTTTACCCAGGATCGATGATTTATTCGATCAATTGAGGGGTTCCAGTCACTTTTCGAAGATTGATTTGATGTCCGGATACCATCAAATCCGGGTTAAGGAGGAAGATATAGAGAAGACAGCCTTCAGGACGCGGTATGGACTATATGAGTTTGTAGTCATGCCGTTTGGACTCGCCAACGCACCGGCTGTGTTCATGGATTTAATGAACAAGATTTTCCGTCCGTGTCTAGATCAGTTCATTATTGTGTTTATTGATGATATCCTGATCTATTCCAAAAGTAAGGAAGACCATGCTGAGCACCTAAGAATAGTTCTGGACACCTTGAGAAAGAACAAGTTGTACGCCAAAACAAGTAAATGCGAATTTTGGCTATCTGAGGTTCATTTCTTGGGGCACGTTATATCCGAAGAATAGCCGTGGATCCAGCTAAGGTGGCGGCAGTAAGTGAATGGAAAGCACCAAAGAACGTAACCGAGATTCGCAGCTTCTTGGGATTGGCTGGATATTATCGAAAGTTTATCATGGATTTCTCCAAGATAGCATCTCCACTGACTCGACTCACTCAGAAAGGAGTCAAATATGAGTGGTCAGATCTGTGCAATCGGAGGTTTGAAGAGCTGAAGAAGAAGCTTACCACTGCTCATATCCTAACTTTGCCTGAAAGAGGCAAATGTTATGAGGTACACTGTGATCCTACGCACGTTTGGAACTAGCCGCAGTGGTCTTCGCTCTCAAAAGTTGGAGACATTATCTCTATGGCGAGAAATTTGAAGTGTTTTCTGATCATAAGAGTTTGAAATACTTGTTTGATCAGAAAGAACTCAACTTGAGGCAACGCAGATGGATGGAATATTTGGCGGATTATGAATTCGCGCTCTGATATCATCCGGGCAAGGCAAACAAGGTGGCGGATGCACTCAGCCGCATATCACATGCATCAGTGGCATGTTTGATTAGGACAGAATGGGAGATGTTAAATACCATTCGAGAGTTTAAACTCTACATCAATAACCATGGGACTATATACAATCTAATTATACGGTCCAACATGATTACCAAGATTGAATAAGAGCAACGAGTAGATCCGGAAGTAGAGGAGATATGGGCCAAGATGTCTACTGGCATAGTCGTACCGGAATGGAAATTACGACCAGGACAGGGTCGTTTATTCCGGGGTAGAGTGTATGTGCCAAAAATCTGTAGGAAAGAGTTATTGATTGAGGCACATCAAACTAAACTCTCCATTCATCCGGGCAGCACCAAAATGTATCACGACCTGAAGAGGCATTACTGGTGGCATGGACTCAAAAGAGATGTGGCGGAGCTCGTGGCTCATTGCTTAACTTGTCAGCAAGTTAAGACGGAACATCAAAAGCCACCAAGGTTACTCAAACCCTTATCAGTGCCGGAATGGAAATGGGAGTACATTTCTATGGATTTTGTGACGGGGTTGCCGATATCCTCAAAGGGCAATGATGCTATATGGGTCGTAGTAGACCGACTGACCAAGTCTGCGTATTTTATTCCTATCAAGATTATAGATTCATCTGAGACTTTGGGTCGGCGGTATATCAAGGATATCATTCGGTTACATAGTATTCCCCGGACAATAGTATCCGACAGAGATGGCCGATTCACCGGCAGAGTGTGGCAGAGCATGCAGTCGGCTATGGGGACAAATCTACTGACTAGCACAGCATTCCATCCACAGACTGATGGACAGTCGGAAAGGACTATACAAGTATTGGAAGACATGTTGAGAGCATGCATGTTAGGTTTCAAGGGTGGATGGGAGGATCACTTGCCGCTGGTAGAATTCTCGTATAACAACAGTTACCAGGCAAGCCTTCAGATGGCCCCTTTTGAGGCTTTATATAGTAGGCCGTGTAGATCACCAGTGTGCTGGACAGAGGCTGGTGAGCCTGCACTGATAGGACCAGAGTTGGTTGCAGAGACCACAACGTAAATATAGTTAATACGGCAACAACTATTAACTGCACAGAATCGTCAGAAGAGTTATGCTGACAAGAGGAGAAGGTTCCTTGAATTTGAAGTGGGGGACATGGTGTTCTTAAAGGTATCGCCACGGAAGGGACATATGAGGTTTGGAAAGAAGGGGAAACTGTCACAAGATATGTGGGACCGTTTCCCATCATTAGAAGGATGGGGATGTAGCTTATCAGTTAGCACTTCCTTCACAATTGGCATCTCGACACGATGTGTTTCATGTATCAATGCTGAGGAAGTACAATCCCAATCCGTCTCATGTTTTGAATGTGCAAGATATAGAGGTGCAAAGCGACGTGACATACGTCCAAAGGCCTGTCAGAATAGTAAAGACTAAGCAAAGGGAGTTGCGAAACCGAGCGATTCAGTTCGTCAAAGTGGTATGGGATCGACATGGTATTGAGGAGGCCACTTGGGAACTTGAGTCGGAAATGAGAACAGCTCACCCTGAATTGTTTATGTAATTTATTTTGGAATCCTATTTCAACAGTTTCGGGACGAAAATTTTAAAAAGAGGATTGTATTGTAACACCCCGAGTTTTCAATATATCCATATTTACGAAAATGCCATTGGAATGGTGAATTAAAAAAGATATGAATCTTAGATGGGTAAATGTTGGGTCAATTGCCCAAAGGATGTAGATGTGGATCAATGGAGATAAATGGCTAAGAATTGGGTCAATAACTCAATTATGATCCAATGGATCAAGGATAGAATTCGGTTGGAAATAATTGGGTATGTGTGGTTAAATGGGTCAACTACCCAATGGGTCATGGTGGACTTGTTTGACCATTGGGTGAGCTCAAGTTTAATTGGGTTAGGCTGAATTGAATGGGAGTTCAATGGAGGATATGTAACGCCTGCTCCTTTGCACCGAAATCAGAGTCTATTTTTTTTCTTTTTTTGAAGTAAAGAGTGACAAAGGGCGCGAGACGTCACGACGCGAGTTAAGTCTGAGCTTCTAAAGCCCGGCCCTTAACTGGCCAACCCTACGTGCCACGCACACGTAGGGTTGGCCAGTTAAGGGCCAGCCTTTAGAAGCTCGGACTTAACTCGGGTCGTGACGTCTCGCGCCCTTTGTCACTTTTATTTCAAAAAAAAAAATAATAGACTCTGATTTCAGTGAAAAGGGGCGGGCATTACTGGATAAATGGGTAAGCTATGTGCAATTGGGTAAACCACATTTAAATGGATAATTGTCATTTAAATGGGTCACGGCGCCTAATTGGACCAAGAAGTTAAATGGGACCCAATGGATCGAGCTTGACCATGTTGACCATGTGGACCATCAAGTGAGCTAAAAGGTTCAGTTAAATTATGTTGAGTTGGGGCTGAATTGTGTTGGAAAGGAATCAAACAATTGAGTTTACTCAAGTGAATTAAATGAGTGGAATTAAATGAGTGAGTTGAGCTAATGAGTTGAATGAGTTGGATTGGAAGTCATGGAGACCTTTAACTCAAGTGAGTCAAGTGGGAAGATGAGGAGATGTGTTGATTTTAAATACCCTAAAGCAAAGACCCACACATTGGTGGCATGGGAATGGCAGCCCATGCATAAAATTCAATGGAATGAGATAAGATTTACATTGGGAGCTTGGAGGGTTTCCATCTCATGATGGAGACCCAAGCGCCAATGTTGGGAGATGGAAGGATTGCATGAGCTTAAGCCAAGTGTCCCATAGTTAAGCCATGGGACTCCTCGGTTAGACCAAAATTCATGAGGGTAAGTGAGAGGTTTTTAGGGCATATTTACAAAAGAGGCACATCACCTCTTTGGCCGATTTTCTCATAACAAAGAAGCTAGAGTTTCATCTCTTTCCCTCTCTCTCAAAACCTACCCCCTTGGCCGAACCAGCACTTGAGATCTCATCTTGATCAAGCACACAATCGACTAAAGGAGCAAGAAGGGAGGAAGGAAGGATCAAAGGAAAGAAGAGAGGCTAAGGAGATTGGTAAGTACATCATAATTTTTGTTAAATAAAATGGATAAGGGAGCATGATCTGGCCATTGTATGGCCGAATCTATGAAGGGTTTAAACCTTGGATGATGATGTTTAAAAGGGTAGAAACATGGATCATAGGGTTCGGCCACTTTGGATGGTCGAACCCCATGAAAGGACTTGATAAGTTTTATGGTTATTTTGAATGGTTTTTTGAGAGATAAAAACCATACAAGGTATGGAAGTTTTAAGGTGTTTTAAATGAGGATTAGGCTAATGTTTGGGTCAGCTATTGCATGGCTAAACCCTATTGTTGTTATGGCTAAGTTTCTATGTATAAACCATGCATGAATATTAGAAGATTTGAATCAAGAGAATCATAGGGTTCGACTATGTGTATGGCCGAACCCCATGGACCATTTTATGGGTTATATGGAGTATGAATATGGTTAGAATTATTATTGGTTTTATGATGTTTTTAAAGGGTTAACATAGATGGAAAAATGATAGACTTGGATGGTTAAGATTTATCAAAACGAATGGCAAAAAGGAGAACCAAAACCAAAGGGGTGAGGTTCGGCTATGGTGTATGGTTGAACCCCACCAAGTGCTAAATATGGGGTTTTGTTTTAAAAGGTTTAAAAATATTCCAATAAATGGAGTTATGAGAACCATTCTTAGATGGATAAAGATTTTAATGGATAAAAGGAATTATAGGGTTCGGCCATGTGTAGGGCCGAACCCCATAGAGTGACAATGGTGGATGGTTAAGGACTAGATAGTTAAATGGATGGATTGATAATTAGTCCTATGAATAAAGGATTAAAGGACTAATTTAAAGATGGTGAGGTTCGGCCATGTTGTATGGCCGAACCCCACTAAGGTGGATTGTTACATGGACATTGGTCATGGGCAATATTATGCAAGGGTTAGGTCAATGGCAATATGGTAAATATGGATGAATTAATCAAAGGACTTGAAAAAGGGGCTCAAACCAAAATGGTAAGGCTCGGCCACGTTGTATGGCCGAACCCCACCAAGTGATGTTTAGTAGATTGAGGTTTTTAGTAAGTCATTTGGATGGTGTTGATTAAATGAAAAGAAAGATCAAATACAAGTGGCTGAGGTTCGGCCATGGGGTATGGCCGAACCCCACAGGTTGGTTTTTGAGACTTAGAATTAATTGGAAATCAAAAGATTATGTGTTTAACTTGCTGTATATAAATAAGGTAACGGGACTCCTTGAACGGTGCGCAATCGTGAACAAGTGATGGTTTGAGAAGAAATGATATTTTAAGTGACTTTTTAAGTAGGCTTCCTACCTCTTTATAACCACATATTATACTTGCTGTTTTTATGTTGATTTTGATGAGTTATTTGTGTTAAAGTATTATGTTTCAAATGGGATTTGAATGTTAAGATTTATTTACAAATGGGATGTATTCATTGACATCTCATGCATGGCTTGGGGTGATGAATATGAAAACCGGAGCCCACACTCCGTCGGAATGTCCGTGATGCAACTGTGGGGCCTCCTTAGGTGATGAGAGTCTCACCAGAAGGAATACCTTGATGATGAGAATCCCATCAAGAGGAAACGAAAGAACACTGTGGGTTACCCTGATGATGAGAATCCCATCAAGTGATGGCTATGTATATTTGTGATGGGTGGGACTCATTACATTTGCATACATACATAGCATTGTTTTGTAAGTATTTGATGATCATGTATTATATGTTATATGCAAGTTTTTATACTAACCTTGTGGTTGCCCCAATCGGAAGACCTACTGAGCGCGTTGATCTAACGCCCTATTTCTATCCTTAGTGGATGACGCAGGATAGGGAAAAGGAAAGGTCGAGGATCACAAAGGAAGCTAAGCATAGGAGCTTGGGTGTTGGAATGAAATTTATCTATTGACGTTTGGATACTTTTATATGGACATGTAATTACTTAGTAACTTTGCTATGGTTTGTGAATAGTTTTGATGATGGTTAATTGATTTAAGTAATTTTGGATAGATGACCTGTACTTTGCTATCTAAACAGTTTATTTCCGTATTTTGATTTATTCCGCAAGTTTTACTTAGTTCTATGTGTGGATTGGTTTCATGGACTTGGTCCATGCACACATAGGTTTGGCCAGTTAAGGGTCGGACTTTAGAAGTCCGAATTTAGCTCGCATCGTGACGCTCCCCGCTCTCTTCCAGCTTTAACTTTACTTATTTATAAAAAAAAAAAATTAGACTCTGATTTTCGGAAGGGTGGAAAAGGACGAGGCGTTACAACGACTTGAGCTAAGTCCAAACTTCCGAAGCCTGACCCTTAACTGGCCAACGATACGTGTGCGTGGACTGAGTCCACTAAAACAATTCACACGCTTTAAAGTTATACTTGCGGAATAAACACATTGCAGAATAATCATATGAATAGAATTACTATCCCTATCGATTAATTAGCAAGGAAGTCAATCACCATATAATAAACTAAACTTAATTATCCAAACATCATCCAACCATCATAGCAAAATAAATCTAAGTTATTATAGTCCCAAAGTGCAATTAACTCAAATACATTGTCCAAAATCAATATTAAAATAAAGTAAGCAATAAGCTTCCCAAGCTCCTAAGCTTGGCTCCTTTCGCATCCATTGTCCCTTCTATTCCCTATACCATCATCTAAGGTAGAAGCAGGGTGTTAATTAACGCGCCCAGTAGGAGTTCCAAGTAGCGTTATACACATAAGATTAGTATAAAATCAAGATATAAAACATCATACCGTACTTATAAACCATAATACCAAAAACAGTGCATGATAATAGAGATCTTAATCATGCTGATAAAATGCCATGCCATAGGTGTCATATGCCAATGATTTCCCACCCATCAACCATATCACATATCACATTGTCACAAGCCACATCAAAGTATTCACTGTTATGCCTCCCCACGTATGCCTTATCGGTCCCACCGAATGGAGCGTGGACTCCTCTTACATTTCAAACATAATATAGCTCTTCCTGTATGTCAATCGAAATCAGTGTGGATTCCTCTTACGTTTGTTTATCGGATACCCCGAATGGAGCGTGGACTCCTCTCATATGTTCCCTCCATGCCATGCATGAGATGCTGAGTGCAAAGATGTCATTCCTTTTCAAATTACAATATGCCTTCAAAACAGTTCATACTCATATATATTTCCTATTTCAAAGTAAGTCATCATGTTGGAAAAATACAAAACCATATAAAATCCACATGTATTTCAATAAGGTAGGAATCCTACCCAAGTCCGATTTACTGTCATTTTCTTGTTTCGTACGAACAGTCGCTAACAGTCACATGAAAGCGAATCACGCCTCTTTACCTTATTAATCATACACATATATCAATTTAAAGATCAATTTTTCATTTCAGTCGCATCTACGCACCATAATCCTTAAACCGGTTCGGACCCTCAACAGGGTTCGGCCATACGACGTGGTTGAAATGTGTTCATGTTCACCAAGACCCATCAATGGGGTTCGGCCATACAACATGGCCGAACCTCACTCCTTGGTTTTTGACCCTCTTTTAATCCTTATTTTATTTCAAAACCATGTGGGTCAACCATCATTCCTTTCTTTTTATTTCTTAACCTGATAATCCATAGTTAATCAATTAACTTTTAAATATTAATGGACTCATAAAATCATTCATGGACTAAAAAAATCATTCATGTCAGCCACTCATCCTGCGGATGATAAAAACTCATCCGCTGATGGTAAAGACCCGTTCGCGGACGGCAGAAACCTGTCCTACAGCCTTACCACCATCCACAAACAATATACAATTCCTCTGTTACCCGTCCATGGACGGTCGAAACCCGTCCCGCGGACGATAGAAACCCGTCCAGCAGACAACACCATATTTATGTTTGTTACCCGTCTGCGGACAGTGATACCCTTCCAGCAGACAACACCATATTTATGTTTGTTACCTATCCGCGGACGGTCGAAACCCATCCCGCGGATGATAGAAACCCGTCCGCAAACAATGTGCAACTCCCCGCCCTTTTCCACCTTCCAAAAATCATAGTCTAAAATTTTCTTTTTAAAGAAACAAGAGTGAACAAGAGCGGGGGGCGTCACGACGCGAGCTAAGCCCAGACTACCCAAGTCCGACCCTTAACTGGCCACCCATGTGTGCATGGACTAAGACCATGAATATCGGTCCACACATGGAACTAAATAAAACTTGCGGAATATACAAACTGATTGCGGAATAAATCAAATATGCGGAATTATAATCAATCCTCAGACTGCTCCATTCTCAGATAGCAAAGTACAAGTCATATTGACTTAAAACTAAACCTTCATTCAAACTTAAATCAAACCATAGTAGTTATCTCCATTATTACATATCCATGAAGTTTATCCAAATAACAATAATTAAGAAATCCGATCCAACACCCAAGCGTTTATGCTTGGCTTCCCTCGCGATCCTCGGCCTTTGCCTTTCCCTTTCCTTTTCTTGCATCATCCTCTAAGGATAGAATTAGGGCGTTAGATCAACGTTCCCAGTAGGTTTTCCGGTCAGGGCTACCACATGGTTAGTATATAACATGCATATATCATAGTATATGATCACTAAAAACATCTGAAATCAATGCTATGTATGTAAATGCAAATGTAATGAGTCCCACCCATCACAAGTATACATAGCTATCACTTGACGGGATTCTCACGTCAAGGTAATCCAGAGTACTCCACATTTCCTCTGAATAGAACTCTCATGTCAATGTAATCCAGAGTACTCCTCATTTCCTCTGGATAGGACTCTCATCATTAAGTTATTCCATAATCATCACCCCATGCCATGCATGAGATGTCAATGTATATATGTCATTTGTAAATATATCTCATCATTCAAAACCCATTTGAAACATAAAACAATAACAATATAACTCATAAAAACCATGATAAAACCAATTATAAAAGTGGTTACAAGTAGGTAGGAAACCTACAGAAAATTTGCTTAAGTGTCCGCTCCTTTTAAGCGTCACCCAATCACGACTCGTGCGCCGTTCAAGTTCTATTACCTTGTGATGTAACAGCAAGTCAATATACTATCATTTAAATTTCCATTCACATCTAAGACCCAAAAACCATCTTGTGGGGTTCGGCCATACCCATGGCCGAACTTCAGCCACTTTGGATTTGATCCTCCTTTCATTTGATCAATACCAAAACACCTTTTATTACATAATATAACTTGGTAGGGTTCGGCCATACAACATGGCTGAACCATACCATTTTGGTTTGACCCCTCTTTTAAGTCCTTTCATCCTTTTCTATCCATATTTACATTATTACCTGTATTTACAGCTTTGCCACTAGACTTAAACCATTTTTAATCTTGCTTAGAAAAACAAGATCCATAAAACCACCTTGGTGGGGTTCGGCCATACAACATGGCCAAACCTCACCAATCCCATTTGGATCTCTTAATCCATTCTAATCACATTCAAATGCCATTCAAATCACTTGGTGGGGTTCGGCCATACCCCATGGCCAAACCTCACCCCTTTTTGGTTTTGGTGCTCCACTTGCCATTCTTGTTCATGAACGATACACATCTAAATCCATCATTCTTTCATCTATGTTAAGCTCTTAAAACATCATATAAACCATTATCAATTACTAATTATGAACTTAAAAATCCAAATACCCATACAAGGGTCCATTTATCCCATAAAATGATCCATGGGGTTCGGCCATACACATGGCCGAACCTTATGGTCCCCTTGGTTCAATCCTCCCATCCTTTATGTATGGTTCATATTCAACTTTTTAACCATAATTATGATATGGTTTAGCCAACCAAAGGCCAACCTAAAACATCAATTTTTATTTCAAATAAAACACTTAAAAACCCTCATATAATGGTATGATTTTATCTCTCCAAAAGCCATACACAATTATCAAATCCTTTCATGGGGTTCGGCCATCCCTAGTGGCCGAATCCTATGCTCCAAGTTTCTATCCTTTTAAACCTCATCATCATAATTTAAACCATTGATAAACTCGGCCATAACATGACCAAATCATGTGTAACGCCCTCCCCTTTTCACCGAAAATCAGAGTCTATTTTTTTTTTTCCCATAAAAGTGACAAAGGGCACGGACGTCACGACGCGAGTTAAGTTTTGAGCTTCTAAAGCCCGGCCCTTAACTGGCCAACCCTACGCGTGCGTGGAACATAAATCCACGAGTACGGTTCACGCATAGAAAGTAAGCTCGCAACACATAAAAATCAATGCGGATGATAATAGACACTATCCTACCGATTTTCAGATAGCAGGGAAGAAATATCCATTTAATTACTAAAATGCCACTGGACTGCACCGTCCAAAATAAAATATACAACATAGCAAACCATCTAAGTTATTACATTTCCGACAAGCTAAATTATACAATTACACATTCCCCAAAATAACTTAAACAAAAACAATTTGTCCGCCTCCCAAAGCTCCTAAGCTTGGATTCCGTCTCGCCCTTCTGGTCCGCCATCTCTCGCATCATCAGCTAAGGTAGAAGTAGGGCGTTAGAACAACACGCCCAATAGGACTCCGAGTAGGGCTAGCACATGGATTAGTAATAACAGCATACTGATAATATTATAGTAAAACCATGCACTTTGGGCAATGTCATGCAATGGGTGTTCTATGTCATGAATCCCACCCATCAATCTCATTCTCATTGTACAATGTCCCTTTTTCATCCATACATAATGTTCAAAATATAATCCATACCATCATCATGCCATGACCCTCTTGATGGAAAAGCCTCATCAAGATGTGATCCACACTAGGCATCCCCCCTTGATGGAAGAACTATCATCAAGGTATACCCATAAATACAACATCACCCTTGATGGAAAACCATCATCAAGGTATCATAATTACAAGAGTCCCCCCCCCCCCCCCCCCCCCCCTTGATGGCAAAGACTCATCAAGGTATAATAATACATATGTGAAATATCCCCATGCTTGTTTATCGGTCGCCCCGACGGAGCATGGACTCCGGTTTCATTTCATCCTTCCCCTGTTATATCCCTCCCATGCCATGCATGAGATGTAGATGTCATATGCCATGTAATATATGTAATTCAATAGTAATAAAACCTATCTTAAAACAATTACTTGATGACCAAATAAATCAAAGGGAAACCATCCCATAATATTTAATCCAAAACCCATATTAAGACATTCACATGATTTCCAAAATAATTTAAAGGAAAACATCACAAGATGCATAATCCAAAACTCATCTTAAAGACAACCACATGCTTTCCAAAATAAATTAAAGAAAACATCACCCAATCCATGGCTTACAAAAATGTAGGAATCCTACCGAATACCGACTCGTGTCTTTATTTCGTTTTCGTCCGACAATCCGGCTACCGACTCGCATACCGCTCACGCTATCCGGTACCTTATTAAATTACCAAATCAATCCAAGTTTTAATCATTTCCAAGCCCATAAATCATAACTTAGTGGGTTTCTTCATTTTAGCCCATATTTACCATTTTTGCCACTACCCTTCACATAAACAATTTTTTCATTAATTCATGCCTACTTAAGCCCAAAATTTAATCCACAACTTAGGTCCTTAACTTAGGTCCATTATTGACTTACCAAAACATTAAAATTTGTCATGTAATTAATCTAACCATTACTCATTTAAACCCATTCAAACCCCATACTTAATCACATATATACCCATTGACCTTAAACCCAAATTGATTTACAATTTGGGGCATGGGTTCGGCCATACACCATGGCCGAACCCATGATGTTCCTTTCTCCATTTTTTTTCTTTTTTCTTGGGTCCATTGTTACATTTTAGATCCACCAACAATCCTTCCTTGAGGGTTTTAAATCATGCATCTAAACCATATTCTTAACCCCATTTGGATCATTACACTTGTTCATTTAAAAACCCTAAATTCATCAACACATTATCCTTTAAACCCACCATTTAATCATCATTTCATCACCATAGGGTTCGGCCATGGTGGTTGAAGGCTCATTCCCTCCATGCATTTCAAAACCATAAAACTCCATTGCATTTTTATCATAAACTCATTTTAAAACCTTACTCCCATGCATTCATTAAAACCCTAAATTCATTAATCAAAAACCCTAAACAATTAAACCAACCACCAAATCACCCACCATGGGGTTCAGCCATGCTACATGGCCGAACCCTATGGCCAATAATTCTTCTTCCAATCACCCCATTCTATGCTTAAATTTCATAAATTACATAATGCACATAACCCATTTATTTATTTTCTTAACCTAACCCTAATTTTTTTCCCACTTAGGGTTTCCTCCATCTTCCACCCTCACATTTGAGGGGTTTAACATCCATGACATATATCTATGTAACCACCATTAATTTTTACAAAACTAAACCCTAAATCTTAAACCCTAAAATCCAAAATTTCTTGTTTAAGAAATACTCACTATCCGACGTCTCCTCCGATTTCCGCCGCTCCTGTCGGTATCCGTAGCCTCCTCTCTCCTTCCTTTTGATCTTTGGTAGGTTAAGATCTTTGATCAAGGGTGGCAATCCCCAACCCTAGAATCGGCCATGGTAGGTTTTGTCTGAAAGAGGGAAAGGGGAAAATTATGAGAGGGAAGGTGATAACCCTTTACCTTAGAGTGAATTTTTTTTTTTTTTGCTTAATTTTTTTCCACTTCTTTCTTCTCTCCTTCTCTTCTCTCCTCCTTAGCTCTCTTTCTCCCTTCAGTTGAACATGGGACGGCAATGGAGGAGTGGGAGGTATGGAGTTAACAAAAAAATGAGAATGAGACACCAACAAAGCTCATCTCCATTTTTTTCCTTTACATTAATGACACCCACCAACCTTAAGATATTTTCTTAGATATTTAAAATGCTTTATGGTGGTGGTTATCTAAACCACCACCAAGCCAACGTGTTTCACTTGAGTTTGAGATGAGGTGAGTCTTCACCTCATGGCCCCACTTTGACCACTCTTAACTACCATTTTAAATAATTTAATTATTTAATTAATTAGATAATTACCTTAGGTTAATCCATTGGTACTTAGCCTAAGTCCATTACTCCACCCATGGTTGACCAAATCAACCATGGTGGCTGGCCCCACCAAACCTTGGCCCACACGCCACCTCACTTGATGAGGTGGAGGTGGGTCCCACTTGGCCACATCACCATTGTTTAATTCCAAATAACTTAGGTGATTTAAAATCATTGAATTCACTCTAAGTGGATTACCATTGGGCTTATGGCCCAATTACATTTCCATCTAGCCCATTTACCTTAGAGCATAACCATCTTGACCCATTGGGTCCCAAATGGGTATTTGACCCAATTTGACCATTCTTGACCCATTTAAATAAATTTAAATCCAAACCATAGTCTATTGGGCCACACTTGGGCCTTTATCCAAATTTTGGCCCATTTACCATTTACTCCACCAATTTTCCAATTTTCATTATTAAAATAAATAATATTCACATATTCCTTGATTTACAAATTCCAAGCCCTTACATCATGACATTCAAATCCATGATTTAAAACCCGTTAACTTGCATCTTATGTCTAATTAAAACATCTAGAAATCTCCATAATATTGCATGGTTTTTAACTTTCAAAAACCATCAACAATAACCAAACCATTTCATGGGGTTCGGCCATCCAAAGTGGCCAAACCCTATAATCCATTTCCTGCCCTTTTTACACACCAGAAATCCAGGGTTTAACCTTTGATAGATTCAGCGATACCATGGCCAAATCATGTTTCATTTAACCAACTTTATTAAACAAAATTCCATGGAGTACTTACCAATTTCCTTTGCTTTTCTCCTCTCCTTTTGGTCCTTGCTTTCTTCTTTCTTACTTCCTTAGTCCTTAGCTGATTGGAAGCTTGAACAATGGTAAAAATACCAAAGGATAATTCGGCCAAGGAGGTAGGTTCTTGAGAGAGAGGGAGAGAGATGAGTTCTAAGATTTCTTTGTGAAGAATATGACCAAAGTGTATGGTGTATTGCTTTTATTAAAACAGCCCTTGAACCTCTCATTTAACCTCATTAATTCTTGATCTAACCAAGGTGTCTTTTGGCACAAACCAAGGCATCCCTTGGCGCCAACCAATACATCCCTTGGCACCAACCAACGTGATTCTTATCTCCTCCATTGAATTCCATGCATGGAAACCCACACCACAAGTACCCAACGTGTGGGACTTGTTTTGTGGTGTTTAAGATCATGGCAACTCCTCACCTCCCCACTTTACTCAATGGAATTTAAGGTCTCTTTGGTTTCCAACTTAAGTCACCCAACTCATTAGCCCAACTCACCACATTTAATGCCATTCATTTAATGCACTTGAGTCAACTCCATTATTTGATTTAAATCCAATCACTTCAGCCCCAACTCAACCTGATTTAACTCACATTTGAGCTCACTTGAGGGTCCACACGGTCAACCATGGTTAACATGGTCAACTCGACCCATTGGGTCCCCATTTAGTTCATTGACCCAATTGGCGCCATGACCCATTTATGGGTGGTTTAGCCATTTGAATGTGGTTTACACACTTTCATCAAGCCTACCCATTTATCCTTTATTTAATTCCAAATCAATTCAGCCTAACCTAATTAAAATTGGGCTCACCCAATGGTCAAATAAGTCCATCTTGACCCATTGGGTCCCAATTGGGTCCTTTGACCCAAATAACCATCTTGACCCAATTAGATGTACAATACCCATTTAATTTAATTTGATCCTTATAATATGCATATTGGGTCTTAATTTGAACAATGGGCTCCACCATTTTCTTGTCTATGATCACATCCTTTTAATTCACCATTCCAATGGCATTTTCATAAATATTGATATCTTTGAAAAATCGGGGTGTTACACAATGGACACCCGTGGACAGTCCTCTTTTGTTAGATGTTTGGCTTGACCCTTCCTCTTGGAATTTATTTCCTTATTCTTTTAAAACATGTATTAGATCATTTTTACATCAAATCCGTGAACATACTCTACCCACTAATCAAAGTTAGGGTCTTGTCCATTAACCTTTCAATCTCTAGCATCATATTTTGGATTTGAACAACACCTTATTTTTATGTCAATCTCATTGCCATTCCTTGAATGGATTTCAAGTCCATGGTCCCATAACCTTTTGGCCGTTCTTTTTAAATCAAATTTGAACCCCATTGTTTCTGCCATTCCATAGCCAAAACCTTAGTTCCCTTAGTTTCTTTCATCAATCCTATCTTGTTTAAACATTAAATACCTTTTTTTCCGCATATCCTTCGTTTCTTTAGGTCTGATCGTTACTCCTCAGTCCTTCTCCTTCCTTGTTCATTCACCGATTTCTCCAAGTGTAAGCCGAAAATGGGAGAGAGAGAGAGAGAGAGAGTGAGAGATGAGAAGATGCCAATCTCTTTGAATGCAAGAGATGGATTTCAGCCACAAGTGTGGAGTGTCCCTTGAGCTGATATCTTTTATGTGAAAGACCAAACCTTTTCTTAGTGCTCTAGGTGTAACAATGGAGAGGTAGAGTGAGATAGAGAGAATGAGATGGAAAATTCTTTATGGAGGGGTTGGCCAAAGGGGTGTAGGTTGAGAGAGAGAGAGAGAGAGAGATGGAAAATATCTTTGTTTCCAAAGAGAGGGAATCGGCCAAAGGGGTTGGTGTGTGCCCTTTTGAAATCAGCCTAAGCTCTCTCACCTACCCTCATTACTATTTGGTCTTTCCCATGTGTCCCTTGGTTTAACCAAGGAGACACATGGCTTGAGCTAGGGGCCTTCCCCTTCCCAACGTGCTTGCCTTGGGGTTTCATCCAATGATATGAAACCCTCCATCTCCCCCTTGACTCACTTAAAATGGAGGTCTCCCCAACTTCCATCTTGACTCATTCCCCAACTCATCTTAATTGAATTCATTCTCCAACTCAAGCACTTGAACTCAACATTAATAAATTCTTAACTCAACTCATGTGAATTCACTTTCCAACTCAAGCCACTCAACACCTTTGAACTCACCCATAGTTGACCAAGTCAACCAAGGTTAGCCGACCATGCATGTTGCATTAAATCATTTGCCACCTCACTTGATGAGGTGGATTTGGGTCCCACTTGGCCATGTCACTCACATGCCACCTCATACACATGCCACCTCACTTGATGAGGCGGATCCCATGCCTTGGGTCATAATTGGGTACATGACCCAATTAAATTAATCCTTTACCCATTTACTTTCCAAAATCCATTCACTTTGACCCATTGGGTCCCAATTGGGCAATTGACCCAATTAATTACATTTACCCAATTATTTGCAATCAAACCCTATCTATGATCCATTGGATCATAATTGGGCCATTGACCCAATTTTTACCCATCTAAAATCCCTTCCATCCATAAATCTTAAATTCAAGAAATTTAATAATTCAAATAGACACAATCCAATATATTAATGCATTGAAAAATCTTGGGTGTTACAATATTACCCTCTTTTGAAATTTTCGTCCCGAAAATAGAGCGAAGTAGGGTTTCAAACAACTTATACAAAAAGCTCAGGATGAGCTGCTTTCATTTCTGATTCAAGTTCCGAGGTGTCTTCCTCATTTCCATATCGATCCCATACCACCTTGACAAACTGAATGGCTCGGTTCCGTAACACCCTTTGTTCTGTTTCCACCACTCTGACAGGTTTTTCGATGTATGTCATGTCGCTTTGCACCTCTATGTCTTGTACATTCAGTACGTACAAGGGATCAAGATTGTATTCCTCAACATAGATGCATGGAATACATCGTGCAAAAATGACAGTTGTGGAAGAAATATTAGACGATAAGCCACTTCCCCCACCCTCTTTTGAATTGGAAAGGGTCCCACATATGTAGGTGACAACTTCCCTTTCTTTCCGAATCGCATGTGCCCCTTTCGTGGCGAGACTTTCAAGAACACTAAGTCTCCCACCTCAAACTTAAGGAATCTCCTTCTCTTGTCCGCATAGCTCTTCTGACTACTCTGTGCAGTGAGCAGCTGTTGTCGTATTACTTTGATCTGTTCCGTGGTCTCTGCAACTAGATCAGGTCTAATAAGTGTAGGCTCACTAGCCTCCGTCGAACACACTGGTGATCTACAAGGTCTACCATACAACTCCTCAAATGGAGCCATATGGAGGCTTGCCTGGTAACTGTTGTTGTAAGAGAACTCAACCAGTGGTAAGTGATCCTCCCATCCACCTTTGAAGTGTAACATACATGCTCTCAACATGTCCTCCAATGTCTGTATTGTTCTCTCTGACTATCCATCAGTCTGTGGATGGAACACTATGCTAATCAATAAATTCGTTCCCATAGCTGACTGCATGCTCTGCCACACCCTGCCAGTGAATCGGCCATTTCTGTAGGACACAATAGTCATGGGGATACCATGTAGCCTGGTGATATCCTTAATATATCGTCGTCCCAAAGTCTCAGATGAATCTGTCATCTTGATTGGGAGAAAGTGTGCAGACTTGGTCAAACGGTCCACTACGACCCATATTGCATTGTTGTCCTTTGATGACCTTGGCAACCTTGTCACAAAATCCATGGAAATATGTTCCCATTTCCATTCCGGCACTAGTAAGGGTTTGAGTAATCCTTGTGGCTTCTGATGTTCAGTCTTGACCTGCTAACAAGTCAGGCAATGAGCAACAAAATCTGCTACATTTCTTTTAAGTCCATGCTACCAATAGTGTTTCTTCAGGCCATGGTACATTTTGGTGCTACCCAGATGAATTGAGAGCTTTGTTTGGTGTGCTTCGATCAACAACTCTCTCCTGCAGCTTTGAGGAACATACGTCCTGCCTAGGAATAAAAGACCTTGTCCAGGGCGTAATTCCCATTCCGGTAGAACCTCACCAGTAGACATTTTAGCCCATATCTCTTCCATTTTCGGATCAGTCCGTTGTTCCCGCTCAATCTTGGAAACCATGATAGACCATACTATCAGATTATACATACTCCCATGATTCTTGATGTACAAATTGAACTCTCAAATGGTATTTAGCATTTCCCATTCTTCATAAACAAACTGGCCACTGTTGCATGTGACATGCGACTGAGGGCATTCGCCACTTTGTTCGCTTTTCCAGGATGACATCGAAGCACAAACTCATAGTCTTATAGATATTTCATCCATCTGCGCTGCTTCATATTGAGTTCCTTCTGATCAAACAAATACTTCAAACTTTTGTGATCTGAAAATACTTCAAATTTCTCACCATAAAGATAGTGTCTCCAGCTTTTGACAGCGAAGACCACTGCGGCTAATTCCAGATCATGTGTGGGATAGTGGCGTTCATGAATTTTAAACTGCTTTAAACCATAAGCCACTACGTGTTGACTTTGGTTAAGAGAACGCCCAAGTCCTTCTCTTGAAGCATCACAATATACTTCAAAGCCCTTGCCTCTTTCCGGCAAAATCAGAATAGGAGCAGTCGTAAGCCTCTCCTTCAGGTCTTCGAACCTTCGGTTGCACATCTCAGACCATTCAAATTTGACTCCTTTCTGTGTGAGTCGGGTGAATGGAGATGCAATCTTGGAGAAGTCCATAATCAACTTCCGAAAATAACCAACCAATCCTAGAAAGCTGCAGATTTCGGTCTCATTCCTTGGAGCTTTCTAGTCTCTAACTGCTGCCACTTTAGTTGGGTCCACAGCTATACCTTCCGCCAATATGACATGCCGTAAGAAGTAACCTCAGATAGCCATAATTCGCACTTGCTTGATTTGGCATACAGCTGATTCTTCTTCAGGGTTTCCAAGACTATCCTTAGATGTTCAGCATGTTCCTCACGACTTTTAGAATAAATCAGGATCTCGTCAATGAAAACAATCACAAAATTGTCCAAGTAAGGACGGAAGATCATGTTCATCAGATCCATGAACACAGCTGGTGCATTGGTAAGTCCAAACGGCATGACCACATACTCATATAGTCCATACCATGTTCTGAAAGCCGTCTTCTTTATGTCTTCATCCCTAACGAGAATTTGATAATAGCCTGACATTAGATCAATCTTGGAGAAATGATTAGAACCCCTGAGTTGATCGAATAGATCATCAATTCTGGGTAGATGGTACTTGTTTCTGACTGTCAATTGATTCAATTTTTTGTAATCTACGTACAGCCAAAGTGTACCATCCTTCTTCTCCACAAATAATACCGGTGCTTCCCAAGACGATGTACTGTTCCGGATGCATCCTAGTCTGAGCAGTTCATCAATTTGTTTCTTTAACTTTGACATCTCAGCTGGGGCCATCCAGTAATACGGCAATGACACTGGACCAGTGCCAGGATATAGTTTAATCTCAAAATCAATCTCCCTCTTTGATGGCAAACCATGGAGTTATGTTGGAAATACCTCTACGTAGTCTTTCACTACCGCAGGTAGTTTAGCCACCGGTGCCTTGTCTAGTCTGATGCTGTTCAATACAAGGTGGTTCAATTCTTCATGTAGTCTCCTGGTCATAGGGATGCTCTGTTTGTCAGCATGTACCACGTATCGCTTTCCCTCGGGTGGCCAAAATATCACCCTACGGAGATGGCAGTCAATGCTGGCCTGGATGTTAGCCAACCAATCCATGCCAAAAATGATGTCGTACTCTGTCATCTCGAGTACTAGATAATTGAATTCAAATCTGAATCCAGCAAGTTCAGTGTTTACCGCTATGCATATCAGTCCCAGTGATGTGTCTCCAATAGGGGATACAATTGTAAGTACAGTGGACAATTGTTGTAAGAGTGCCAGTCGCAAATATGAAAGCAGCAGATACAAAGGAGTGGGATGCTCCCGAATCAAATAATGCAAAAGCATAGGAACTACAACTACTGCCATACCTTGAATCACTGAGTGATCCACCGTCTCTGGAGGAGGAGCCAAAGTATACAATCGTCCAGATCCTGTCGGAATAGATGCCCATCCTGTCTGGTGATGTGCTCTAGATGCTTGTGAATGAGCTGGTAAAGCTAGAGGATGGAATGAACCCCTAGAGTGAGAAGGTCTATTGTTCTGCGGACACTCCCTCTTGAAATGGCCCTGCTGGAAACACTGAAAATAGGTGCTAACACCTCGAGGAACCTGAGAGGCGGATACTGATGTGGAGGGCTGATTGGGACGAAAACCTCCAGTTAACCCAGTAGAAGGTGAGGGTCTCCCAAAGTTGGGTCGAAATATCTTGTTTGGGCGGAAAACACTTCCCCTGCTTTGGCCTCGGCGGTTGTTCACAAACTGAACTGTCTCTATCTGCTCTTGCTCAGCTATGGTAGCTCAACTGACCACTTCCTCCAATGTAGGTGACTTGAAAATAATCACTCTGACCCTGATGCTTGGTCGAAGGCCTCGCTCAAACTTACGAGCCTTCCTATATTCTGTGTCCACCATGTATAAAGCATAACATGATAGACGGAGAAACTCCTGATGATATTCTACCACAGTCATGGTGCCCTGAACCAAAGATATGAACGCTTGTGTCTGGCGCTCCTTCTCCTCTTCTGGAAAATAGTGATCCAGAAACATTCCAGAGAACTGGTCCCATGTCATCTCAGTCCTTTCCCCCGCTGGAATTTGTGCTCGCTGTCGATCAATTACTTCCCACCACTTGTTGACATCATCGATCAATTGTGAAGTAGCCAGCAGTATTCTATTTTCATTACTGGTGATCTTCAGTAATGTCAAGATCTTGGTGATATGTCTTAGCCAATTCTCCACTCCTGCAGGTCCTAATTTCCCTTTGAAATGAGGGGGACGCTGCTGTTGGAAATCTCTAACCATGTTTTGATCCTGTGCCTCATTGGTGGTTGCATTTCCATTGTCGTTCACATGTTGTTGTAGAACGGAAGTGACCACAGCCTATACTAAGTTCTGCAGCTCAGGAGGTACCACAAAAATATTCACGCTATTCTGCTCCTCTTCCTGGTGTGGTTGCTGCACCTCTTCCTCCAGATGCAGGTTTTGTCGAGTTCTTCTTCTTCTCGGAGGCATTTTCCTTCCTAAGTCATTGAAACATCGTTTGACTTAGCTTTCTCATAAAGTTTTGTGTTTACATAGTTTGGGGAATTGCCAAATCAGCATCTTATATCTCTTGTTTTTGGGGAACTTTCCTATGTATCAGTATTGTTTCTCAATTTGGGGAAATCTTGTTGTTTCTTGTTTCAGGGAAATATGTCCTACTTTGCTATGTTTGATAAATCCATATTTATAGCGATTGTCCTTCCCTTGTTATCATTCCTTTTTCGTCAAGTGTTGCTCTCAGATTGAATGCTTCAGTCTGATTCTCAACAAAGTACATTAATCCGGCCCCCGTGCAGCAGATTCCGAAGAGTCTGTCAGTTGGGATTCTTATCTTGTCAGTGAGACATGATACCGTATTAATCTTACTCTAAAAGATTCAACACTTCCGATTTCGCCCTGATACCAACTGTAACGCCCCGCCCTTTTTCACTAGACGAAAATCAGAGTCTATTTTTTCTTTTTTAAATAAGGAGTGTGAGAGAGCGGGACGCCACGACGCGAGCTAAGTCCGAGCTTCCAAAGCCCGACCCTTAACTGGCCAACAATACGTGCGCGTGGACCGAGTCCACTAAAGCAGTTCACACGCTTTAAAGTTATACTTGCGGAATAAACACATTGCGGAACTATCATATGAATAGAATTACTGTCTCTATCCATTAACTAGTAAGGAAGTCAATCACCATATAATAAACTGAACTTAATTATCCAAAAATCATCCAACCATCATAGCAAAATAAATCTAAGTTATTACAGTCCCAAAGTACAATTAACTCAAATACATTGTCCAAAATCAATATTAAAATAAAGTAAGCAATAAGCTTCCCAAGCTCCTAAGCTTGGCTCCTTTCGCGTCCATCGTCCCTTCTATTCCCTGTACCATCATCTAAGATAGAAGTAGGGCGTTAGTCAATGCACCCAGTAGGAGTTCCAAATAGGGTTCTACACATAGGATTAGTGTAAAATCAAGATATAAAACACCATACCGTACTTGTAAAACATAATACCAAAAACAGTGCATGATAATAGAGATCTTAATTATGCTGATAAAATGCCATGCCATGGGTGTCATATGCCAATGATTTCCCACCCATCAACCATATCACATATCACATTGTCACAAGCCACATCAAAGTATTCACTGTTATGCCTCCCCACGTATGCCTTATTGATCCCACCTGTAACACCCCGATTTCTCAATAAGATGAATATTTACGAAAATGCCCCTGGTTGGTAAATTTATTAATTATGACGTTAAATGAGAAAATAGTGGGGCCCATTGTTCAAATTAAGATCCTATGAACATATTATAAGGGTCAAATTATAATGGATGGGCAATGTACATCAAATTAGGTCAAAATGGTTAATTGAGTCAAAGAATTCTCAACGGTTGGAATAATTACGAAAATGCCCCTGGATTGGTGAATTCAATAAATGTGATTGTAAATAAGGAAATAGTGGGGCCCATTACTCAAATTAAGATCATATGAGCACATTATGAATGTCAAGTTTGATTGGATGGGTAATTTCTCAATGAAGTTGATAAATTACGAAAATGCCCCTGATGTGTTAAATTAATTATTTTGTGATGTTAAGTAAGGAAATGGTATGGCCCATTGCTCAAATTAAGATCATATGAGCACATTATGAATGTCAAGTTTGATTGGATGGGTAATTTACATCAATTGGGTCGAAAATGGCTAAATGGGTCAAAGGGCTCAAATGGGACCCATCGGGTCTTACTGGATTATTTGACCGTTTTGTGATTTTAAATTAAGTGGGGTTAAACCTATTTGATTGGAAATCAAGTGGAGAAAAAATGGGTAGGCTTGACCCATATGTAAAAACCAATTGCAAATGACCAAAATACCATATTTGGGTCATAGGTCAAAAACGGGTCAAGGAGCTAAAAGTGGACCCAACGGGTCGAGTTGACTATTGTTGACCGTGTGAACCCTCAAGGGAGATAAAACACGAGTCAAATCAGTTGAGTGGGACTGAGGTGAGTTGGAATTAAATCAAAAAGTGAGTTAACTCATGTGCATTAAATGAAATGCATTAAATGTGATGAGTTGGGTTGGAATAAAAATACCTTGAGTTGGGTGAGTCAAAATGGAAATTCAAGGGACTGTAAATCAGTGAGTTTAAGGGTAAGTTGAAGAGGTTGGCTGGCCTCAACCCAACCAAAACAAGTCCCACACGTTGGGGACTTGTTTTGGTGGGTTCCATGGTGAAAATTAAATGTAAATGCATGGATTTGAGGTGAGTTGTTTGGGAATATGAATGGCTGCATGGGTAGAATGCCAAGGGGTGCTTTGCTTGGCTGCAAGTTACTCCTTGGTTTGTGCAAGGCTTGATGAGGAGTAATGGGGGTGTTGATGGCTGAAATACAAAATCAATGAACACCATCACTTGGCCAATTTATCATTGCAAAGCCTAAGATTTTCCTCATCTCTCTCTCCCTCTCTCCTCTCTCCAATTCGTTGTTCTTCTTGGCTGGAATAGCAGAGGTTTTGGCATCAAATATTCAAGCACAAAACAGCAAAAGAAAAGAAGAAATAGAAGGGAGAAAACAAGGATCAAAGACAAGGAGGAAGTTTGGAAAATTTGGTAAGTATCTTTATGATATTTTGGTTTAAAAATATAAAACAAGTAGGGTATGTATTGAGCCATGGTCATGGCCGAATACACCAATGTTTAACCTTGATTATGGAGGATTTAAAATGGTAAAAATAACCATTGGGTTCGGCCACCATGAAGGGCCAAACCCCATGTAAGAGATGGCTTGGTTTTCATGTTTTGAAACATGAAAACCGTGGATTTTGTGGACTGTTTTTGGGTTTTGATTTAAGATTTAAATACATGTTTTAGAATGGTTAAAAAACATGGATCTGATTGACATAGGGACTGAAGTTTATATGGTCTAAAATCAGTAGATTAAAAGATGGAAATGGACCATTGGGTTCGCCACTTAGCATGCCGAACCCCATGAAAACAAGTGGCTAGTTTTGATGGTTTTTAGAAGTTAAAACCATATAAGTTGGGACTGATGTTAG